>OX235272.1:9976020-10028868 GCA_944472155.2 Trichobilharzia szidati | reverse complement strand
TTTTGTGTATTTCTTTCTTATTCTGATCGTAGTTAACAGGCACACTACCAAGGAATTGTGTGTATTGTCCTATGATGGGGATGGAACGGACACACACTGACGAGACTGTTGGGTGGGGGGGGGGGGGAAATCACGGTCAATCCTATTCACTCTCATCAATAACTCATTTCAAAACTAATGATGAACTGTCTTCATTTAGAGAACTATTAAAAAAGGGGAGAGAGTACTGGACATTTGTTTCGTCCTAATTTAGGACTCTTCAATGGAACACAACCATGAGCCTGATATGAGTGGAACCGAGAACCTTCAGGTTATTTATACAAAGTGAACTTGTAGACCATTCATCCACTGAGACAGCATCCAACAATTGACAGTTAATTTACTACTTTCTGTAGTAACTGACTATAGCATGAAGTTGCCTTGAATTACATTGAGAAATCTTGACCATCAGCGTCACCCCAAATTGAATGTGAGAATGAACACTCGCTGATGATATCGGCTGATGCTGGAAGGCGATATAAATAATGAGCCCTGGAATACCTTTCCAGTAGCTGGGTAGTCTACGAATTCGTCCTGCATAATGTGAAGATCCTGGAATTTTTATCGGAGGCCTGCTTAAAACTTGGCCCACCGAAAACACCTCCATCAACATGTTGTATATAGTTTCTCTTATTCAGTTTGTTTCAATCTAGTAAAACTTTACGTCTAAGCGAAATGGAAATGAGTAATTCCAACGTTCCATTCAGCAATCTGGTCCGAACTTCTTCAGGGAAATTAATCGACTACTATTCAGCACACCCATTTACCACCAAAGTAACTGTGGCCAAGAATCTGATTATCAGAGCTAAACGTCTAGTTACTGAGGTGGAAGAGATTAGCAAGGAACTACAATTGTGGTGAGAGCTGTCTACTAGCCAAATTGGTAGACAGTAATTTACGTCAATATTTACGTTCCCAAGATTTGTCGTGAGAAAATGTGAACAAAGATTGATTCAAAACCGACCACAGCAGACTTTGCGTAGGCGGATGCAGTTAACATATAGATGATCTGACATTCAAGAAACAGTCACAAATAGATGAAAGATTAACTTTAAGTGAGAAACAACCAATCTGGAGACTGTGTTTGTTTGCTTAAATATCCATAATAATGTACATGAAAATATATAAATATGCGTTGATTTCCTTAATAAATGATCTGTTGCCTGTCTCTTGCCTTCTGTTGTTACACAATTGGTTCAATCTACTCTGGAATCAAATAATTATCCTAAAGCCTTCATAAAAAGGCATTTAAAATGTGAAGATAAGGATGAATCAAAACCTGCTGCTAAGACTTATTGGGTTAGTACAGCGGTGATTCCTTACCGCAAAGAAACATCCGACGAAATAAAGCGAATCCTTAACGACCATAACATACGAGTGTATTTTCGTGCATCAAACACCTTACACTCATCACTGATGAAGGTTAAGGATAAAATAGAAAAAGAAAACCAGCAGAATTGCGAATACCAGATGAATTGTGGGGATTGTAACGCTTTATATGTAGGAGAAACTTCCAGACAGGTTAATATAAGAGTGAAAGAGCATAAAGAATGTCTTAAGGTGGTTCCAAAGACCTCTGCAGACTTAAAGAAGCTAGAAAATAAATCAGCGATTGCACTGCATTCGACAGAAACGGGACACAAAATCGACTTTGATAAGACTAAGGTTTTACAGAAAGGTTTTGGTTCATATAAAGAAAGACTGACCGCAGAAGCCCTCCATATATGGATGAATCCCAATGGTTTGGACAGACGTGAAGGTGTGATGTTAGCTGATGCATGGCAAATCCTGACTAATAATTAAAAATTGGATATGTATCAAGAAATAGTCATACTTGGTCAAAATTCCCGATTGTCTACGACTTCGTATGGAAAGGCTAACAAATGGTTTATGACTGTTCACCCACACACACATACACACACACCACTGTATACTGCATACACATATATATTTTAATAAAAGTAGACTAATTTTGAAAGTCTGAGGTCAAATTTTGATCACAGTTCATACAATTTTTTTGTTTATTATACATGTCGATACCTGTTTCATGATTCATATGACTGGACAAAGAATTTAAAAACAAGAGATGTTCCTTTTATAAATAAACCTCTGTTGTTTTAATTTCGATTAATTTCCCTGAAGAAGTTCGGACCAGTTTGCCGAACGCAGTAAACATTGGAATTAATCATTTCAATTTCACTGAGATTTTACAAATATAATCTTTTACAAATGTCTACTTCTCACTCGGCGCTTAATTATTTTGCAACTATCCGGTCAAATCTTGATCACAGTTCATTTGAATTACGTCTAATAGTGTGTTTTGTTACTCTGGCGAGTATTTAAAAAAACATTTACAACCTGCTGATTCACAACAAGTTTCTATTAAACATGAGAAAAAGCATTATCCTCGATGGATGGCAGGTCATCCGCAATACATGAGATAACTGCCCCTGAATGGTGTCCTTGGTTCACAAGATGAGCTACAGAACTTTTCATAACTGGCATTCAACAAAATGTCGTCGTGTATTTCTCGAAGGAGAAAAAGAAGAGATATCACAATAATGGATTGGTTTTCACTTCCAGTTCGATGGAACTGAGTCACACGATCTACTGTCAATTAGTCTGTTCTATTTGAAGATCCTAGAAGCAGAGAAAATATCATGCTATAAACTCCACTGAAAATTCTGTATATTATAAAGACATTATTCAGAATATAGCTGCTATTATTATCACCTGAAGGTCCCGAGTCTCATCCGTAACGATGTCATAGTTGGGTGCTGATGAAGAATCCCAAATTAAGGACGAAACAACCGTCCAGATAAATTTGTCTCATTTCCTAATTATATGTGAGACAGTGAAGTCATTTTATCAAATTCAATAAATTAAAGACTAGAGGTCAATTTGAAATGTCAATTTATTATTTTATCTCAGACAGACATAAATAATGTCAAGGGTAGGTAGGGTTGAGGGGAGGGGATTCGACGATGAGAATAGGAAAAAGGTGTATGCACAACTAACCTTGAGATGAATGAAGTTCAGACAATAAACCTTCTCTTCTCATTTAACTAAACCTCTCTGACCTTTATGTCGGAATTGAAAGTTGATTTGATCTAGTCTAATCGGTAGATTGAGTCATAAACAGAATTGTCTATTCCCAAAAACTGCTATGATTAATTATTATTATTATTATTATTATTACTTCTTATAGGTCTCTTGAGTTCCGAGTAGAACATAGGGCTTCAGCAGCACACATCTCCACTTTGTCCTGTTCTCTGGGATCCTCTTAAAAGTTGGCCTGATGACTGAACATAGTGTGTCATCTCCTCCTCCCAAAAACGATCTCCTCCATGTCACTCTCATACCATCCATCGCCCAACTAGCCGTTTCCCAATCACCCTCCACTCCAGGTGTCATTCCATCCAGCTGTCTACTCATCGTGTGTCCCATCCATCTCCATTTTTTCCACCATATTTGTTGGCCAATAGGTTCTTGGTTGATTCCTTGAACTTTGACCCTTTGTGTGTGAGGTTTCTTTCTTATCGGTTGATAAATTTTGTCTATGTCGATGTGTCTGTTGATTGATGATTCAGTGGAATACCAGGCAGCCTTCTAAAAATTCTTTAGCATTCTTGGTGCTTCCTCTGTCTAATATTTGAACTCTGGTTGTCCCAGTCGAAGTGATTTCCGTCGTTGTCCTTATGCCGCGATATGAGCGAGGGAGTGGATGTCATGTCTTTTGACGGCTAGCGTATCTTCGTGGATACGAAGACGAAGTGGACGTCCACTTTGACCAGTGTAGTGTTTTTCGCAGTTTTGTTGCAATTTATTTTGTAGATGATGTTGGTTTTATCTTCTCTTCTTTCGTTGTTGAGTCTTTTGGTTGACACAGAACCAGCTGAGTGAAGTGATTTTGTTGGTTTGTATGCAACATCAATTCCTAAAGGTTTGAAGAGTCTTGCAGTGATTTCTGAGATGTCTTCTATATGTGGTAGGGTGACTTTCTTTGTGCTTTCCTTGGGGGCCTTTCCTTCTGTTAGTTGACTTGGGGGTATATGTCTTTTGATGAAGTTCCACGGCAATCCATTCTTTTGAGGAAGACGTCCATGAAATATCTTTCTTCAATTTTCCCTAAGGTTGGAGTGCTGCAATAAGTTCTGAACTCATTGAAGGAAATCAAACTGCTTCGCAAATTAACTATCCAGCTCAGAGAACACAACCACATCAAAATCATCCACCTGAGCTACAAATCCTCTCCATCATATATATATTGGCAGAAGTTGCAACCCAGGGGTGGTCATTGGATCGGGTCCCAGTGGCTGAATGGTCTACGAGTTCACCTAGTAGCCGGGAGGTTCTGTATTCGAACGCTAGCAGTGCATGCGTACTGATGAAGAGTCCCATGGTAGGAAGACGAAATAGCTGTGAAGTACTCCCTTTTGGCTTCCCAACGGGTTCTCTCCCTCTAACGGATATCAGCTCATGAATACTCCTGCAACCAATGAAATCTCTGTAAACCAACACTGAAGGCTTTATTTATCAAATCAATCGAGAATACGTGCGATAGGAATAATTCGACAGCTGTCTGCCTAGAGATCTAAAAAATCCTACCACCCTTACCATAAATGAAAAGGAATGAAGAGAACTATAAAACTCAAGTTTCAAAGTTGTGTATTTCTAATTTACGATATAATTGTGACCAATAATGAATTGTATTCGAAACGTCAGTAAAATAATGCCATCTCACCGTGTGTATGTGTGTGTGTGTATTGAAGGTATCCTATTTGGAAACTGTCAGCTAGACATACATACATCCTTGTATTCAGAGATGATGTTCCCACTGGAACTCAAACCGAGCATCCATTGCGTGCCCAAACGCCAAGACGTTACCCATTAGACCATTTGAACTACAAGCAGCTGGCATATCAACACGGACACCATTCATTACAATCCAAAACATGCCATCAAATCAACGGGGGAATACAAATTAACCTAAATAAAGATACACGCAAACAAACACACACACACAAAAGAAGCTTAATCGATAATAATTGCCAGTCTGCAGGCAAAGTGTTGAGGGAATCTGAACATGGATAACAAATGTACTTCATTCTACCAGCGAGAGGCTAACCCCTAGATGATGTAGAAAGCCAGACAAAAATTATTGACATGAATTGTAGACGAATTAAGATGTCTACATCTGTTGTCATGGCAACAAAGATCTGATGAATGAAAATAAAGGTGGGCTAGACAAATGGATGGAGGGATAGGGAAAAGGAATTATACTGCCTGTCTAAATTATGATGAAACTATGTAAATAAATTAATTTCTATTCTATTCTCTCTCTCTCTCTCGCTTTCCTCTTAAATGAAAAACACTATGGCAACTAAAAATGGCCTCCTATGTCTATCATTAACTAAGTCAAGGTCAGTCAGTACCAGGAAATAATTATATGCATATTTTTGATTGGACACTAGTCAGTAACTAGTGTGTGTAATGTGTCTAATCCTATCTTCGGTGCAGACTGTGTTCTACCAGTTAAGCTTGCAATGTGGCCACCATGCCACTAGGTAGCTCGCCATCAGGGTGGTGCACTGTGAATTGTTGGTATTAGATGGTTGGAGGCAATCGGCAAGCTTGACTGATAGAATTCAGTCTGCACCGAAGATACGACTGGAGACATTACACTAGTTACTGACTAGTTTTCAATCAAAAATATCCAATCCCGGATTGCTCCTCAGCGGGAACGTCTCTGAATGCAGCACTCACTGGGTGACGAGGGTTCGAGTCTCAGAAGCACGGACATGAGTTCCATCAAGGTGGGTCCAGATACGCCTTGCTGATGAGTGCCAACTAGAATGAAACCTAGGTCCAAGGCTGATTTCCTGTGGCCGATTGCCTCAAACCATTTAATACCAATTATATTCATGTAATCATAGAACAGATAGTATAATCTGGATGCGTGGGCGTGGATGAGTGGCTGTTAGTAGACATGCAAATTAACCAATCAGAAATTGACGAATGTCATAGGAAAGGTCAAAGTATTAAATGACGCATCAACAACACCATTCATTGTTGATTTATGTTTTCGATTAAAATAAAAGGCATGACCCCGAGAAAAAAATGTTTTTAGGTCAACAAACCTCGTGTTTTTAATATGCTAATTTTCCTTAGAAAAAAGATTTAATTATTTAGCCACAGTTAGACCTTTAGGTCAGTAATCCATAATGGGAAACTGATAGAATCCTTCGAAGTGAAGGTGGGAGTAAGACAAACTGGCTGGCTGGCTGGCTGCCTACTATCTCTGATGATTTTCCTGATTGGATTAGACTGGGTAATGCGACAGATAGCAGCGGGCAGCCGCGGGCATCGAGGAGACAAGTGTAAAATGCACTCACACAAAATACTTGGAGGATTTGGATTTCGCCGATAATATATATGTCTGATTTCTCACAAACTGGAAGATATTCAAGTGAAAAGCAACAAGTTGACAGAGGAAGAAGCATCAAAGATAGGGCTTTACTTCAGGTGAACATTGAGAAAACAGAGGTAGGTGATGAAGATTCCTGGCCAACACTAACAGCAACAGCACCAACAACAACAACAGCAACGACAACAGACAACAATCAGCCAGCATAAATGGGAGGAATATGAAAGAAGCAACCTCCCTTACCTACCTACCCACCTACCTATCTATCTGAGGAGCATCGTCGTTCCAACTACAGGTGGACGGAACTGATGAGGATATCAAGGCAGCAAGGATCGGGAAGTCAAGTAAAGCTTTCATTACTCTCACCAAGTCTGTGTGGAGGAGATCAACAGCACTCCTCAACATGAAATTGAAAATAAGATGCAGATTTTCAACTCCAATGTGAAGCCAGTCAGTGCTACTTACTATACGGATCAGAGACTTGGCCAGCGCCGTGTCACGAAGGCCACTTCGAACAAGCTACACACCTTCATCAACAGCTGTGTTCGCCGAATACTTCGCTCATGATCAGATGGCCGGCCAGAGAAGATCAGTGACAGTGAGGGATCTCTGGCAATGAACGAACCAACCCAACCCATCAGGAACCAATTGTGCAAGAAATATGCCGGAAGAAATGGATGTGGATTGGCTGGCTATACTCTGAGAAAACAAACCATCAAATGAGTGATATCACACGCCAGATTCTCTCTCGAGTGGAACCCGACTGAATGGGAAGCGGCGAGATACACCTTGCTGACTGACTGGTGTGAGTGCCGACTAGCACGAAACCCAGATACAGCCAAGGCTGATTTCCTGTGGCCGATTGCCTCCAACCATCTAATATATCATCCAATCAAGGTGCACCGTGATGGCAAACCACCTAGTGCCATAGTGGCCCCACATTAAAAACTTGAATTCAGTCTGCACCAAGCACCAAGGACTAGACACATCACATTAGTAACTAACGTGTCCAATCAAAAGTAAACTTGAATCATCAAGTATTGATTTTTGTGCCGATTTAGTTTGATTGGTTGCAGGAGGATTTGATACCAGTACTTGAAAATTAATCTGATGCTCACTAGCTACTCACCCTATTCAGATAGACAGTTACCTAGGATTCTAGTGGAAAACCGTGACCAACAGGGTACAGCAGGATGAAGATGAGGCAGTAAATCATCGAAGAAGACATTGTGAAGTGGTCACGCTATGTCATGAATTGACTGGTACAAGTTGGAATTCATGGGTTGGCCATTGGGTTGGGTTGGGTCCTTGCGGCTTAGTGGGCTACGAGCTAGCTCTCTAGCTTTGTAACCAGAAGGTTCTGGGTTAGACCTGTGGTGGGTGGGTGCGTACTAATGAAGAGTCCCAAGGTACTAGGACGAAACAGATATCTGGCATTACTCCCTAGTTAGTTTTCCAATGTTTCTCTAACTGACGTCAGCTCATCATGATGAAATCCTCCACCAACCAATATATCTAATAAACAAACTAATATAGTAAAACATCTCATCGTATGATTTTACAAAACATATTTATGTATTTTGGTTATGTTTTGTTGTTTTTTTAAAAAATCTTCAGTTTCTAAACTAACACTATTTCATATTATTCACATTCCAATGATTATAGAACTTATTTGTTATTTTAAAAATTTTTTTTATTAAAATAGAATCGAAGGAATGTAGTCGTCATGTTCCATCCACGTCATTGCCAATGACACCACTTTTTTCTCTCAATATCTCTCTGTCTTATTTTCTTGTTGTTTATTCTAAAGTGTAATGCTCACTCAATAAATCATCATTCCATTAACTGAAGCATGTGACCCATCAACTAATCAGCTAACTAACTAACTAACTACTTAGCTGGTTAACTGCCTAACTGACTGACTGATTGAGTATCGATCCAATCGACTCAGCTCATGTACTGTCATCTTGTTTAGTATTACTCAAGTATTAGACTTGTGCATCGGTGGCGCAGTGATAAAATGCTTGCCGACCACGCCTTATGTGGTCCGTGGTTCGATCGCCAGACTACTGGGACACTCCTTCACCTCACTAAGGTTTTGGGGCAGGAGGCTAGCAACCCCAACCCGTAAAATAAAACAAACACCACTGCTACAGATACTTCAAGCCTCTAGCTTGAAGCCATCTTCTGTTCCACTGGGAGTGTAAAGGAATGAAACAAAAATAAAAAAATAACCTAACACCAGGTTTCATCACGAGTTGAAGTCTCACTAAGAGATCGTGGAAGAACCATTGTAAAATAAGCAGGGAGTACTGGACAGCTGTTTCGTCCTACTGCTTGGGACTCTTCAGTAGTAACCATTGCTTGATAATTAATCTGATGTTCACTAGTGATTAACTCGCTTTACAGGAGTCATCACCAGAGGAGTCAGGTGAGAGAGCAGTTGCTTGCCTATGACACTGTCTAGCGGTGGAGCTATATATATATATATATATCACAGATTAGCAGAAGTTGGAATTCATGAACTTGCAATTGGATCAGGTTGGATCTCAGTGGCTGAATGGTTTATGAGAAGTCTTGTGTTCGAATCCCGGTGGTGATTGAGTACTGATGAAGAGTCCCAAATGCTAGGACAAAACAGCTATCCAATACTCTCTTGTGATTTTTCAAAGGTTTACTCTCTCTCTCTCAATTCATGAACAAACTTGTAACCAATGGAATCTGTGTAAACCAACCTTTGATATTATTGAACATCACCGACTAAAATGCTTCATGGTCTGATTGACTCAGTCCTACTTCTTTGATCTATGAATCTGATATGACAGTCATTGTTGTTGTCTATAATGCACTCTAGAAGATCCTTTAACCGACTTTATTAAGAATTCTACATAAGAAGGTTTCAGAGGTTCCTTTTTTTCTACTATGGAAGTACTTCCGATGATTTCATTAAATTCCTTATAGTTAGGTGTAATGGATTGTTTTAAAAATCCCTCCCTAAATGATCTAATCACAATGATATTGATACTTATTTGGATGTTTCAACTAAATTTGTAACTGGTTGGAGGATTCCATAATCAGCTGATATCAGTTAGAGAACCATTGGAGAACTAACTAGGGAGTACTGCTAGACAGCTGTTTCATCAGCTTGGTTTGGGACTCTCCTGCAGTACGCACCCACGCACCACCACAGGTCTAGCCCAGGACCTTCTGGTTACAAGGCTGGCGAGCTAGCTCGTAGACCATTCAACCACTGGGAACCAACGCGATCCAATGACCAGCTCATGAATTCCAACTTGTACCAGGCAATTCATGAGATAGCGCGACCACTTCGCAATGTCTTCTTCGATGGGTAACTGTCATCACCTTCGACCTGCTGTACCCTGTTGGTCACGACTTCCCACTGGAACCCAGGTAACTATCTACCTGAATAGGGTGAGTAGCTAGTGAGCATCAGATCGATTTTCAAGCATTCGTTTTTGTAGGGGTTTTGTTTGATTGGTTGGAGGATTTCATCATCACGAGCTGACATCAGTTAGAGAATATTACTCAGTTCGAAATTCTCGACTTATTCAAGTTCTTTCACGCACTGACAACTAACTGTTTATCTGAGTGATGTAATTGAACTGTGTAATACATTTTATCTGAACTTTATATTTCTCCCTGTATGTAGAGACAGTATCCAGTTGAGGAAGTTCAGGTGTATCGAAATTTGATGAATTCATTCAATCCTGCTGTATTAACACACATTTGTTGCTTGTTTTTGTTTTTTTCCCTCTTTTAATTCTTATCAGGGAATGAATTTTCTCAATGTTCTTTAGAATGTAGAATATCTGTTTATCCTGGGAAGAAATTAGCGTTTTTTCTTTACGATCAATAAAAGTTTTAGCATTGGAGGATATGGGATTTCATATTGCTTCTGTTCGCTTTTATCGTACACACACACACAAACGCACATACGCTGTAACCTTGACGGTAGACAAACAAACATAATCCATTGAACATTGAAACATTGGACATATTGAACAGAAATCTATTTTCCTCTTTACATTTCCACTCCTTTTTTCGTTGTTTTGAATAAGACAGAATTCTTTACGAAAATATATAAATAATTAATCGGCATCACATGCTCCAGTCACGTCTTATAATCAGATCGTTCTCCCTCTCTCCCTCTGTCTCTCTCTCTATCTCCGTGAATGTTGTCGTTAAATGAACCTAAGATCACTACAGCTGTGTTTGCTTTCAAATATTGTTGGACAAAAACGAAGGATTGAAGTTCTGTTGCTCAACCTTTCCAAACTCTTTTCTCCCCTCCTCTTCGTCCTCCTATTCCTATCTCGCCTTCTCCCTATCCTCTCTTCCTGTCATTTTCCCTGCTTTCCTCTCTTCAAAGTCAGCCTCATGCGTATTCCAATATCTCGTCTTTGATAGTTAGATAGATAGATAGATAGAAAGATCTTTCTCTTCCGCGCTAATGTTTTACTCTTCAAAAATATGGTGGAGCGTGGTGGGGGATGGGGTTAGTCTGATTTTCCGAAAAGGCACACAGTCAGAGTTCTCCTTCTGATTCTATGATTGTTGCTGTTGTCGCAGTTGTCGCTGTTGTTGTTGTTGTAGAGAGATTCTGTTGAAAGAATGACTTGCCTGTCTTCTCTCACTCTTATTATATATCTGTCTATATTACGTAATTATTAAGGGAAATAAATCAATATACATTTAGTTAATTAATTAATTAATTTAAGCAATAATTTATTTCTAACTGATTTCGCGTGTGGATGATTTATGTCTAATGTCAAACAAACTCGAAGATTTGCACGTGAAAAGCAACAAATTAGCTGAAGAAGCTACTAGAGAAGATAGGACTTCGAGTGAACATAGAGAAGACAGAGGTGACGAAGATAATCAACAAACAGTGACAACAGCAACAATAACCAGCACCAATCACCATCAACAGGAGAGATTTAACAGAGGTTACCACTTTCACTGGTCCAGCCAGAAAGCACGGTTTCAACCACAGGTAGTTCGGATGGATGAAGATGTTAAAGTTGGCCAGCCAGAGACGATCGGAAAGACAAGATTGTTATTATTATTATTGTTCCCTTGGGTTCCTAGTGGAACATAGGGCTTCAACAACACACCTCCAATTGCTTCTGTCTTCTGCTGTACTTTTCACCTGCATCCATGTTAATCCATACTGTTTCAGTTCCTCTTCACACGATCTCCTCCATGTCACCCTTGGACGTCTCACTCGCCGCTTCCCTTTCGGGTTCCACTCGAGCTATGGCCTGACGCGCGATGTCACCCAGCGGCCTCCTCAGTCAGTGAGTGTCCAATCCATCTCCACTTTCTCCTGCATATTCGTTGAGCGATTGGTTCTTGTTTTGTTTCTTCCCATAGTTTGTTTCTTGTTGGTTCTTGTTCTTTCCGATCATCTGATCTTCAGTATAGAGCCAGCGAAGGCAGCTGTTGATAAAGGTCTGCAACAGGCTGTTGGAAATATTCTTTGTGACTCGCCAAGTTTCTGATCCATCCGTATAGAAGAAGTGACTGACTTGACTGACGTTTGTATTGAAAATCCGAATTTTGCTGTTGATATTGAGTGACGAAAATTTCCAGATTGGTTTCAGGTTGATGAATGTGTTTCTCGCCTTCCCGATTCTCGATTTGACACCCTCGTCCGTTCCACCTGCCTGTAGTTGAGACAATGCTCCCTAGATAAGTGAGTGAATGAAGTAACCTCTTTCAAATCCCTCCCGTTGATGGTGATTGGCATTGGATGTTGCTGCTGTTGTTGTTGGTTGGTTGGTTATTTTCATAACCTCCGTCTTGTCTATGTTCACCTGGAGTTCTGTCTTCTCTGGCTGCTTCTTCGACCAGTTTGTTGGTTTTCGCTTGTAAATCTTCGATCTTGTGTGAGAAGACAAGATACGCCTTCATAATTCTGAAACCAGTGTGGAAATCTTCTGTACTCAGCATAAGGAACAAGATTCTCATTTTCAACACCAATATCAAGTCGGTCCTTCTATACGCGACAGAAACTAGGCCAGCGTGTGTTACGAAAAGCATTTCCAACAGGTACCTGCAGACTTTCATCAACAACTGCTCACTTCGCTGGCTGACTCCACATTGAAGATCAAATGGCCAGCCAACCAGCCGGACTGCCAGAAAGAATTAGCAACAAGAAACTCTGGCTGGCTGGTTGGCTGCGAACGAACCGACAAGCAAGATCAGGTTGCTCAACAAAGGTATATGTAGGAGAAAGTGGAGATGGAATCATTGGGTAAACGTTAAGGAGGCCATCGAATGAAATCGCGCTGAAAGTAGGCCATCTCTCGAGTGGAATCCGAATGGGAAACGATTAGTAGGTCGTCGCTGTGAGGGTGATATGGATAGGGTAGGAAATGAGAGATTATGGGAAATCGTGGAGCTAGGCAGCTGAAGAGGACAGCAGGCAATATAAGAAAGTGGAGATGTGTTGTCAGTTAAACGTACAGTGTGCATTAAACATCACTGGTGCGTTCTCACCACTCTATGATCTTTGTTCTTTATGTTTGCTTCCAGCATACTGAAGACTTGTACCTGGAACCAAAACATTGTTACAATCTGACTGAATGATTGGTTCCAACATACAAATTTGCACAGATACCCAGCAGTTCCAGCTGCCACACCCCCTCTAAGTAGCACACAAAGGAACAGAAGAGAGTCAAGAGACATAGTAAACAGAAGTGCGAGTGAGGAGAAAAGAATAGTAATATGGTGAAAAGAAATAGAGTTGTGTTGGATGTGAAAAATCCCAAAGAATGAACGCATCTGCACCGGACATTGGCAACTAGGATTTCGACCCATATCACCAACTGTCTCCAGCCTTCATTGGTTCTTACCATCCCGAGGACTCCAACCAGTGAGGCAGTCAGTCTACACCTGCCTCCCTACGTGGCTGACTAGCTGGCTTCAACTAACTGTTATGGATTTCTTCACTGAGTGATGAAGCCACGTTTTGGTGTTGACCAGTATGTGCTAGCTCTTTTCCGACCTCCTATTTCAGCTAACATAGCCCATTGTCAAGGAAGGCGATGGCTTGGTGTGCATGCCTAACACGCGTGTCCTAACCACCTCAATCGATGAAACTGCTTCACAACCTCGTCGACTGATTTCCCCTCTTCGTCTAGAACCTGGCCGAACCCTAACCTCAATATTACACACCCTATTATACCACCAAACGGGAGGTAAAACTCAGACGCTTATGATCAAAGACAGCTAGCTAACCGGCCTTTTCGTATCTTCCACTTTCAATGGCCATATCTCACAGTCAGCCATAAAGGAGTACGGAGAGAAGCTAAAGATGGCGTAAGTTCGCAGGCAAGCGCCTAAAGAGGCTTCTGCATCCGTGCTGAGATTTTGTCAGCAATCAACCCGCTGGCGTTGACTGACACAACTTCTCAAATAATTGTAGTCATAAAAACTCTCTGTTTCTATGATCGATACTTGAAGACTTCACATATATTGATTATTACTGGCTACGTGTTTACTACTTGTTTATTGATTGTTTACTTTCTTAGATTTATTGATTTTCTTGTTGTACTTTAATAAAAAAAGAAAATCAATCATATGTTTGCCCATATGATAAGTAAAGATGTCATCACATTGTATACATCATTAGTTGTTTCTCTTAAACAGATTCAAGAGAGAAAAAGAAACTACACAGAAAAATCGATAAATAGATTAATCAAAATGGATTTAATATTTTCAATTTAAAAAGGCCTTATTTATTGCTAAATAGTTGGCAAGCAGATGTCAGAGAATCTGAATTCCCCACCTACTGGTACTTGTCAATAAGGTTGTATCTGCAATGTCAAGGGTTTTACTGTTGTCCCCATTCCGGTGGGATTTGACCTCGCGTTATCTGACACTGCTTTATTCAAAGGCAACTTACCACTGAACTGTATTTGACCTCAGGACTGGACTACTGCAGGACTGATATGAATACATACAGATTGGTCTCACAAAGTGTTATCGAGATAGGCAAGTTGATCTTCTCAGTGCACTGTAAGGTGATATTGGTTAGTGGTTCAACCCAGTCAGTAGATAACCCAACTGGTCTTAAGGTTTATGCTTTTTCGTACTCATTCCTTCTGAGATTCGGACCCATGTTCCCTACTGCTGAGGAAAGATTATTTAGAAAATCCCTCGCTCCTGATTGATCTAATCACAATATTCATACTCATTTGGATATTTTAACTATTATCACTATTATTCCACACTTGAAAAATAATCGATAATATTTAATTCAATTTTAGATTTCCCCATTGATTGACTGGACCGAAATGCTCGGTGTCAGGTTGACATGTCTGTTGGCCTCTTGTGTAGATACTTCAGTGAGCCTCGGTGGGAACATCACCACTCACTAAGGAATGCAGGTACATCTGCTAGCTGACGAGTCCCAAATAGGACGAAATCCTCATTTTCCTGGATTCCACACTGCTAGTCACCAGCCACTAATTACATATCAGACGTCGTCGAAGCATCTGGACAAGAAGCCTGTCAGACATTTCAAACCTGAGACAGAGCACTTCGGTCCAATCAATCGATAGGTAAATCTAGAATTGAATTAAATGAAACAATATGTATATATATTTGAGAACTAATAATCAATAATAAAGAGCAGTTATCAAAACAGTAATTAGAGAGAGAGGAAGAAAAGAAGGATACATTGATTTTATCCTCCTACATTTTTCATGTCGTTTTTTTCCCTTCACTTTCTCACCCTAACAAAACCATCCCACACCTCTGCGTCACTCACTCGCTCTCTCTCTCTCTCCGGCTTTCACTCACCCGGTCGTACTTTAGTGAATATTTTCCCCTTTTATATATTATGGGAATAAAAAGAGTCACGGAGACTTAGATGCAAGAAATAAAAGATTATTATGATTATTATTATCAATAATGAAATATTGATTTTTGCGAATATAGTAGGCGATTCACTCTTGTGTCGTTAATTTAACAATACGAGAAAGAATAGAGAGAGAGAGAGAGAGAAAGGAAAGTTGAGAAATGTGATAAATATGTGATACACAGGGATGGAATACGGGTGTGAGAAGGTTGGTTAGTGAGTGAATGAATGAGCGTTACTCACCTACAAATGATATGATTGCTATCTAATGAGATGGGGATAGGGAGAGCGAGAGAGAGAGCGAGATAGGAGATGAAGGCGATAAGCAATTTATAAAATCTGACCTGATTATAAGACAAAAATTGAATGAAGAACATTGGTGTAAGTGAAATCTAATTTTTACCGACGAAACGATACACGAATTATTACACTATGGAGGTTTGAGTAGCCATAAAATTCATAACTGCATTAAAATTAAGGGTTTTGTAGAAATTCCGACTTTGTCACGAAGTAACCTCTCAATTACATAACCAGCCAATAGCATTCTTTGCCCACGACCTTCCCCTCCCCTTACCTGGGGATCAAACATGAACCCTTCAGATTACGAGGTCCATTTGTTGATTATTCATACAACTTCCATTAGAGTTTGGTGACGTAAAGGAATTGAAAAATAGTACTAATAATAATGCCTATTGATTGGATATCAATCTCCACCCTATGAGAGGCTGTTAGATAGATGTCCCCAAAGTTCTAATAAGAAATCATGAAGGCCACCCTATGTCACTGACACTGGTTAGCAAATTAACAGAAGATAAATTTCTCAGGTTATTGAATTCACACCCAAATGTTTGAATAGTCAACAAGAGATGGTTCCAGGGATGTTCCTTCAAGGTTATAATAATAATACTAGTCTACTTTATTCCAAAGCAAACCAGTACTTATAATACAACATGGAATTTCCAACATTTGTCACAATATTTTGTTTCTAATTTAGTCAAAATAAACCACAGGAATTTGTCCACATTTACAGTAGGAATAATGTCAATAACGTGCAAAGTACAAAATGAGAATAATCACTTTAATAATGTACATCGGTGGCACATCGGTAGAATGCTCGCCGACCAAATAGCATTGTGAGGGGAAAAACAAAACAATAACAATTATTAGAGAGCTTAAATGAGAGGACTATAAATATAATAGGAATAATAACCGTAAAACTTGATGGTATAAGGGTGGAGAAGACTGTTTATTTACTAGTGGAAAGAAGGTTAGTTAGTTAGTTAGTTAGTTAGTTAGTTAGTTAGTTAGTTAGTTAGTTAGTTAGTTAGTTAGTTAGTTAGTTAGTTAGTTAGTTAGTTAGTTAGTTAGTTAGTTAGTTAGTTAGTTAGTTAGTTAGTTAGTTAGTTAGTTAGTTAGTTAGTTAGTTAGTTAGTTAGTTAGTTAGTTAGTTAGTTAGTTAGTTAGTTAGTTAGTTAGTTAGTTAGTTAGTTAGTTAGTTAGTTAGTTAGTTAGTTAGTTAGTTAGTTAGTTAGTTAGTTAGTTAGTTAGTTAGTTAGTTAGTTAGTTAGTTAGTTAGTTAGTTAGTTAGTTAGTTAGTTAGTTAGTTAGTTAGTTAGTTAGTTAGTTAGTTAGTTAGTTAGTTAGTTAGTTAGTTAGTTAGTTAGTTAGTTAGTTAGTTAGTTAGTTAGTTAGTTAGTTAGTTAGTTAGTTAGTTAGTTAGTTAGTTAGTTAGTTAGTTAGTTAGTTAGTTAGTTAGTTAGTTAGTTAGTTAGTTAGTTAGTTAGTTAGTTAGTTAGTTAGTTAGTTAGTTAGTTAGTTAGTTAGTTAGTTAGTTAGTTAGTTAGTTAGTTAGTTAGTTAGTTAGTTAGTTAGTTAGTTAGTTAGTTAGTTAGTTAGTTAGTTAGTTAGTTAGTTAGTTAGTTAGTTAGTTAGTTAGTTAGTTAGTTAGTTAGTTAGTTAGTTAGTTAGTTAGTTAGTTAGTTAGTTACATGAAATACGTGCCACCAAATATGTTATCATGGGATATTTATACTTAGACGTCAGCGTGGAAGGTTTTTTGAAATGACTTCTTTGTCTACCCGAGAAGATGTAAGGTGAAAGCAAATTTATTGCATGAAATCAAGTGACTATCAATAATGATGATGTCAGCGATATAGCCCAATCAAAAAGACACTACTCGTCCTACTGACAGTCTTCAGAGTTCTACGAAGTATGACATCATCTTCTTTTTATGCAATCCAGGAAAGAATAAGCAAGGGTGAACAATAAAGAAGAATACGTAAGATGCGCGAGTTGGCAAACTGTAAGAGGAGGAGGGGTTGAGTTATGCCTGAGTTCCTTAACTTCTTCTTAATGTAAAATGTCAAACGAAATATTTTACTAGAAATCGCTAAGACATGAGAAGACCAGGATAGATCAGTGGAAAGAATGAATCCAAGATACTTAACTTCAGACGACTTGATTTCTATATCCTCATTATCATCAATTTTACAACGATCACAGGAACCAACAGCTTCATCGTTTAACTTTCTTTTACACATCGGAAACTGAAATTAACAGTCTGATTGGCATTTAGAAGGATTTAGATTAAGACCATTTGTTGACTCCCGGTAGGAAGGTGTTCAACTTAATACAATCTAGCTGAGAGTTAACAGGCAGTGAAACAGTTAAATCGTCCACATACTTAACAAAGTTCATTTCATCAAAGTGAGGTAAGATGCTTCACCTTTCTGACTGGTTTGAGTGCCAAAAAGTACGAAACGAAGGTCCAGATAGGGCTTTCTACTGATTACCTTCAATCATCTAACAACATATATAAATAATCTTCCCGTGGTTTTATACACATATAGATGTCAAGAAACTAGTTTCAAAACATGCAAACCTACAAAAACACACAAATAAACAAATGAATACACCTGTACACATAAAAAATCTACTGAAAATTGAAAAGATTCAATGAATACGCAGTTGGCAGTTGTAATATTTCATTGATTTAACGTAACATTTTTGATATACTACATACAATAATAATAATTATTATTATTTATTATTATTAGGTTAAATTTTCAATAGTTGGTTTGTAAGGATTAGATTTGTTTTTACGAGTTGATCACGGATTGATATCAGTTAGAGAACAACTGGAAAACCGGAACTCGAGTACTGGACAGCTGTTTCTTCAGCCTAGTTTGGGAATCATCTGCAGCACGGACCCACCAGGGGGGTTCGAGCCCAGGACCTTCCAGTTATAAGGCAACCTAGCTCGTATACCATTCAGCCACTCACTGGGACCCGATTCAATGGCCAGTCCATGAATTCTAACTTCTACCAATTCGTGATTTAGGGAGACTGGCACCAACCAATGTCGTCGGTGGGACATCCATCCACACATGTGACATCTAATTGGACCTCACTGGTCACAACTTTTCACTAGAACTCTAGGAAACTCCGTCCTGTAGCAAGTCACTAGCGAACATCAGATTAATTTTCAATAGTTGGTTTGTAAGGATTAGATTTGTTTTTACGAGTTGATCACGGATTGACATCAGTTAGAGAACCACTGGAAAACCAGCCCTGGAGTACTGGTCTAACCTAAAATTAAATAAATAAATTAGATGACGCAACATATATGTATATATATGTAACGACAGAAGGCAAGAGTCAGGCAACAGATCATTTATTAAGGAAATCAACGCATATTTATATATTTTCATGTACATTACTATGGATATTTAAACAAACAAACGCAGTCTTCCGATTGGTTGTTTCTCACGTAAAGTTAATCTTTCATCTATTTGTGACTGTTTTTTGAATGTCAAATCCTCTATATGTTAACTGCATCCGCCTACGCAAAGTCTGCTGTGGTCGGTTTTGAATCAATCTTTGTTCACATTTTCTCACGACAAATCTTGGGAACGTAAATATTGACGTAAATTACTGTCTACCAATTTGGCTAGTAGACAGCTCTCACCACATTATGTATATATATATATATATATATCAATCCGTGATCAGACTTGAGAGAAATCAAATCCCTACAAACAAACTTGAAAATCAATCTTATACTCTCCAGTGAGTGAGTGACTGACTCAAGGAGGAAATTGCCTGGAGTTCTAGTGAGATATTATCACTGGCAGTCAGGTCCACCAGGTTAGGTGTACCGAAGACAAATACTCGCCACAGATAACACTAATTGGCTGCTTCCAGTCTCGCTAAATGTGTCACGAATTGGTAGAAGTAGTAAGAATTCATGCATGAGCTAGCCACTGAGGCGGATCCCAGTAATGGCTGAATGGTCTACGAGCTAGCTTGCCTTGTAACCGGAAGGTCGAAGAGGGTGCTAACTGAAGATGAGTTTGAAAAAAAGAAGACGAAACTGCCATATATATATATATATATATATATATATATATAACTTGCTTTATTCCAGAACATTGCAAGAATCGGAAAAGCAAGACAAGCTTTCAGTACTCTCAAGTCTGTGTGGAGGTCAACAGCACTCAGCATCAAAAATAACATCTGGATTTTCAACTCCAATGTGAAGTCAGTCAGTGCTGCTTACTATACGGATCAGAGACTTGTACTGCGCGTCATGAAGAGCATCTCAAACAAACTACAGACCTTCATTAACAGTTGTCTTCACTCAATACTTCGCTCAAGATCAGATGGCCGGCCAGAAAAGATCAGCAACAGAAAGAGATCTCTGTCAATGAGCGAACCAACCCATCAGGAACCGGTTGTGAAACAAATAGGCAGGAAGAAATGGAGATGGATTGGCCACACTCTGAGGAAACCATCAAGTGACATCACTAGACAAGCCATTGCTCGAGTGGAACCTGACTGAAAGGGAAGCGGCGAGTTGGTCGTCAGTGAGATGGTGACTTGGAGGAGGTGATGTGAAGAGGAGATGAAAACGTGTGGGCAGACTTGGAGCCAGGTGAAGACTGTAGCAGAGAACCGAACGCAATGGAGACGCACGGCTGAAGCCCTATGTTCCTCTAGGAGTTAAAGGAAACAATAATAAATAATAATAATAGTATAATTTGCTTTATTCCAAAACACTGCTAATATTACACTGTGGAATTTTTAGTATTTTTTACATTATTGTATCTAATTTCATCGAATAACATTAGAAACAATTCTAAAGGCAATATTATAGGATTTTGAATATATTTGTGCGTTGAAGTTTTAGTAGCAATTTGGTTAAGTTTTGGGGGTGGAGTTGCTAGCACCATGCCCCAACCCTCCCTCTTTATCCGGGCTTGGGACCGGCTAGAATACTAGTGACCTAGTAATCTAGGCGAGGTCGACGCCAAGTAAAATCCTGAGTCGCATCATCCTGGAGAGAATCAAGGACGCACTGGATACAGAACTCCGACCAGAACAAGCTGGGTTCAGGAAAGGCAAATCATGTTCTGACCAAATTGCAACTCTACGCATTATCATCGAACAAAGCATGGAATGGCAATCAAATCTCTACCTCAACTTCATAGACTTTGAGGAGGCCTTCGACAGCGTTGACCGCGAAGTAATTTGGAAACTACTCGAGTACTACGGCGTACCCCAAATATTCATCAACCTTATTCACCAACTGTACGACAACGGCACATGTCAAGTGATCCACAACGGAAAACTCAGCGAAGCGTTTGGAGTAAACACAGGAGTCAGACAAGGGTGCTTATTATCACCAATGATATTCCTAATTGTGGTGGACTGGATTATGCGTCAGACAGTGGGAAACGAGAAGACAGGGATATCCTGGACCGACGTGAAGAACCTAGAAGACCTGGATTTCGCTCTCGGATGATTTATGTTTGATGGCACACAAAATCGAAGACTTACAAGCAAAAACCGACAAACTGGTCGAAGAAGCAGCCAGAGAAGACAGGACTCCAGGTGAACATAGACAAGACGGAGGTCATGAAAATAACCAACCAACAACAGCAGCAACATCCAGTGCCAATCACCATCAACGGGAGGGATTTGAAAGAGGTTACTTCTTTCACTTATCTAGGGAGCAGTGTCTCAACCACAGGAGGAACGGACGAGGATGTCAAATCGAGAATCAGGAAGGCGAGAAACACATTCACCAACCTGAAACCAATCTAGAAATCTTCGTCACTCAGCATCAACAACAAAATTCGGATTTTCAATACAAACGTGAAGTCAATTTTGCTTTACGGATCAGAAACTTGGCGAGTCACCAAGAATATTTTCAACAGGTTGCAGACCTTTATCAACAACTGTCTTCGCTCCATACTGAAGATTAGATGACCAGAAAGAATCACAAACAAGAAGCTATGGGAACAAACGAAACAGGAACCAATCGCCCAACAAATATGCAGGAGGAAGTGGAGATGGATTGGACACTCGCTGAGGAGGCCGTTGAGTGACATCGCGCCTCAGGCCATAGCTCGAGTGGAACCCGAAAGGGAAGCGGCGAGTGGAACGTCAGTGCAAGGGTGACATGGAGGAGATCGTGTGAGGAGGAGATGAAACAGTATGGAATAACATGGACGCAAGTGAAAAGAACAGCAGAAGACAGAAGCAAGTGGAGACGTGCAGTTGAAGCCCTTTGTTCCACTAGGAACCCAAGGGAACAATAATAATAATAATATTATAGGATTGTTACTGGCAGTTCTTATTTGGTATTTGTAGTGACAGTGAAGTGATATATGTACACGAGAAATTGTAAATAATAAGGTTAGCAGGTATGATTGTCAGTTAATTAAGATGGCGTCACCATAAATTACAAATAGGAGATAATAAAAGGGGCCAACTGTTTTACTAACAACATAGTAATTCACAAGTTTCACGCTCTCTACATTGTCTCTACCACACAGAACACGGACTGACCAAATATGATATCGTTGAGCGTCTATACTTGGTATTACGAGCATATAATCTTTTGTACCGACTTCTAGTTCTACCAGATGAGTGAGATACAAGCGTTTGGGGAGAGTTGAGAATAGAGGAGTTGGGTGTTGAGGGGCAGACAATACGGATATAGACTAATTCTCACATGAGTTCAGATGTCTATCAACTAATGTCGTGAGTGACAAGCTGACTGACTAAGTTGTACACCACTTACCCCGATGACGATCTTTAACACCCTTCCCCTTAATATGACATAGTCCTATTTCATTAGGCCAGGGAAGAATAACTGTGGGGAGCAGTAAAGTACAACAGGTGAGAGTTAACAAACTGTAAGAGGAAAGATTGAGTGATTCCAGATTGTTTTAGCTTCTTAATGTCGTAGCTTAGACGGAACATTTTCTTGGAGATCGACGAAATATAAGATGACCAATTAAGGTCAGAAGATAAAACTATACCAAGGTGTTTTGAATTAGATCGAGTTTCTATTACAGTCCACTCTGTGCTAAAAGCATCGTGTGTAGTAACCAATCGTTGTAGATCACTTTTATGTCTAAAGGAGAAGTCACTCGTCTGGTATTTTGAGAAATTTAACTTAAGACAATTTAGCTTAGACCACTGGCAGACTGATGTCCGATGTAGAGCTATTAAGTTTGCAGCAGTCTGATTGGAACTTGACAGCAAGCGAGACGGTGAGATCGTCAGCGTATTTCACGAAGTTGATTTCATTTGAAAGAGGTAAGTCATATAAGAAGAAAGAAAATAGAAAAGGAGAGAGAACAGCAGCACCCTGAGTAACACCAGCTCCAGTAAGCAAGACAGAGGAAAATTCACTCTTATGCATTGTATTGTTATTGTTGCCTTGGGTTCCGAGTGGAACATACAGCTGGTTTCAACAACACATCTCCACTCTCTTCTATTCTCTGCCATCCTCTTCAGCTGCGTACACGATTGCCCATAATCTCTCATCTCCTCCTCCTCCAAGACACACAACCTCCTCCATGTCGCTCTCGCACCAACTACCCACTCGTCGCTTCCCATTCACCTTCTACTCGACGTTAGGGCTGGCGCGCGATGTCATTCGACGGCGTGCTCAACGTATTTCCTATCAGTGTCCATTTTCTTCTTTATAATTTGTTGAACGATCGGTTCTTAGTTAGTTTGTTCCCAAAGTCTCTTGTTGCTGATTTTGTTTTGGCCGGCCGACTGACTGGCTGGCTATTTGATCTTTAGTATGGAACCAGCCAGCGAACGGGGTAGTTGTTGATAAACGTCTCTAACTTGTTGGAAATCCTTTTCGTGACACTCTGGTCAAGTTTCTGACCACACATGCGTGTTGAAAATCCGAATCTTGTTTTTCATGCTGGCTGGGTTAGTGCAGAAGATTTCCATACTGGTTTCAGGTTCGTTGATGAAGGCGTATCTTGCCTTTCCGATTGTGGCTGGCTGACTTTGACATCTTTTTCCGTTCCAACTGCCTGTGGTTGAAACGATGCTTCCCAGATAAGTGAAGGAAGTAACCTCTGTTAAATCTCTCCCGTTGATGGTTATCTTCATCACCTCCGTCTTTTCTATGTTCACCTGGAGACCTATATTCGATGCCAAACAGTCTCTTCTGCCATTTTGATGGTTTTCGCTTGTAGATCTTCGAGTTGGTATGAAATTAAATATAAATCATACACTAACGAAATCCAGAGCTTCTAGAGTCTTCTTATCGGTCAACGCAGCTTATTCCTGTCTCCCTACAGTCTGACGCACAATCCAGTCCACCATAATTATAGGAATATCATCAGCAATGGTAGGTAGGCAGCCTTGTCTTACTCGTGCATGCACTTCGAACACCTCTCTGAGTTTTCCGTTGTGGACAACGTGACACGTGGCATTATCATATAGCCAGCTATGGAATGAGGTTGATAAAGACTTGGGGCTATACCATATCTCCTCATTTCTTTGTCTACCAGAGCTACCTTCCCAGCCAGCCTCGTACATTGTACGGATATTCCACCTTCCGGTTCTTATTTTTGCATCCATCGAGAGCAGACACATCGGGTGGCTGACTGCCTACTTCCCGAAGGCTTTCACCGGCCGACTATGTCATTTCACCTCTCCGATTCCGGCGAAGAAAAAGTTTGCTTTTTATATTTTTCGTATTTTTTTTAAAATATTTTTCTTTTGCGTTGAAGTTTCTGTCACAGTTTGATTGATTGGTTTTGGGGTGTTGGGTCGCTAACCCCACTCCCAACCCTCCCTGCTTACCCTGACTTGGGACTGGCTAGAAAACTAGCAAGCTGGTAAACTTCGTGAGGTTCTTACACACACTATACTGCATTCTATTATTAAGTACTAAGAATGCAACCAGTTAAAACAGATCAGGAATCAGTTTGCGTAAAGAAAAGCTTATTCAACAAAAGGCATTTGGAACCTAACCCTATCCAATGGTGACATCATGATGGCTACTCCCTCGGTGTGCTCGTGATCGTCCTCTGGGTGACCGGAGTAGATTATTGTCTCTCCAGTTGGTAGTTGGCACCTTCCGCATCCGTTCCATCTGCTCTCGCAGATTCCCAACACTTCTATTTTATATCTTGTCATTTCTGCGGCTACCTGAGCAGCCTTTCCAGTTTCGTACATTGTACGAATATTCCACGTCCCCATCCTTATTTTCGCTTTCATCGAGAGAAGGCACGTCGGCTGACTGGCTTCCCGAAGGCTTTCACCAGCTCGCGTCATTTCACTTCCCCGATTCCAGCGAAAAATAAGGTTATTGTTTGTACTTTTAGAATTTTTAATAAGTTTGTGCGTTGAAGTTTTTGTAGCAATTTGGTTAAGTTTTGGGGGTGGAGTTGCTAGCACCACGCCCCAACCCTCCCTCTTTATCCGGGCTTGGGACCGGCTAGAGTACTAGTGACCTAGTAATCTAGGCGAGGTTCTATCCAATGGCCAGCCCATGAATTCTAACTTCTGTCAATTCGCGATATAGTGCGACTGTCACTAACCAATTAATATCATCAGTGGTGAGTATCTGCTCTCACACCCGACCTGCTTTACCCCAGCTGGTTTGTCCAATCCTCCTGCAACCGATATCAGCTCATGATGAAATCCTCCAACTAATTAACCATTTTTTTTTGTTAATTCAACAATTATTCATTCTTATATTGATTTATTATTTATTTGAATTATTTTTCTATAAGGACACTTTAATTTATTTGCACTGTCAATCATTATTTGTATTGTGTTGTATTGTGTGTTTGTTTTCTGTTGTTATAATATATTTAAAGTATACAATAGGCGTGTTACTATTGGTAACAGAGTACACCAACAAAAGTGTAAATAAACAATAGACTTACTTAGTTTCAATGATTAAAATTGAAAATTGAATGAAGTGTTTTAGTATTATTATTATTATTATTTTAAATCAATAAAAAATATTGTTGTAACCATCATAATTAAGATGAATATGATCGATAACTTTTAAAAATTAGGTGCACAAATATGAACTGGAATATTTACAAGTAAACAAACAAATAAATAAACATGATCTAATCAATAATATATTGATTTGTACTATGAATGTGAATCGAAAGGCCTACACAGGAACAACAATAACAAACAAAAAACAACGTGTACACTTTATAAAATATATTCACACGTAATACATAATTAGATTATATTGCTTATGTTGTATGTAGGCGGAGTGGAATAATAGTTTTGATGGAATTCTATGCGTGTATGCGTGTGTGTGAGTGTGAAAACGTATATTTGTAGCTTTGTGTGCAAAGATGAATAGTTAAATACGTGTTATTGATTTTTCTTCAAAAAATATATACAATCAGTAATCCATATGTATTAGAAATGTTTTCACTTTTCAAATATATTGATTATTTGTTGTTGTTGTTGTTGTTGCTGTCGTCTTTCTTGTTGTCATTGCTGAAATAATCGATATTCAACAAAAACAAAATATTGTAATGAATGTGAATTTGTAGGAGTTTGGTGAATTTGAAGTTGAACCATGTACTAATCTAAAATGGGAGAGCATATTCCAAAGGGGTTGGGAAAAACGGATGAACTTTGAAAAATCGATAGATGCAGGTGACAAACTACCAACTATGTGGATATCTAAACATCTAATCGATATGAACTAAAAGATTGATGTCCAAACAGCATTTAAGGCTATTGATAGAAATGGTCAAGAGTGTTAATAGAAATACACTGAGGCGATAGCTCCTCCTAAACTTAACCTGCTCCCTCACCCACACCCCGTGCGTGTGTGTGTGTGTATGTGTACAAAAACAATTCGTTACTACTCTTAACCTACCTTGGTAATAATTATCTGGTCAAGTAACCAAAGGTAATGTTACTTGAAGTAAGTTGATGGATAATGACTAGCAGTGTGGAATCCCGGATACGCATTTCATCCTATTTGGGACCCGTTAGCCGGATGTACCCACATTCCCCATGGAGCATGCGGTACCTCAATGTTTTTGGCAATTTTTTTGGCACCTGATAGATGATAGAGAAGTATTCTTCAATGCTGGCTGGCTTTGTGGCCGGTTTGGACCAGGTGGTCTAATATGTTTGCTTAGCCATACTGGGAGATGTTCTTCAGGCATGCTTGTTTGTTTCTTAATTGTAGAATATTGTCTCCCCTACTCCACTCTTTATTACCACTGTTGTTAACTTGACCCCTTGTTCAATTTTAAATTTAGATGAGCTCTACTCAACCCCGTCAATTAGATTACGTCACTCAACTTGTTTATTCAGTTTTATTTCAGTTTCTAACCTGCTAACGAAATCTGTTATCTAAAATTTACAATTCTAATGGCGAATCTTTAGAAACATCCCTATTGTTGCTAAGACAATTTCCTACAAAGGTATGCGATTGTACAACTTGAAAATGGTATCGCCGAAAAAAAGGAATTTAACTCTTCGCGCTGAATGCCTTTTTAGATCGCATTTGTTTCTAAAGTGAAGTTATGAAATTAAGAAGAGGAAGAGATCTCTCTGTTGACTCATGTGTCCTTAATTACATTCAAGAAACACCTGACACAAAAATGTATTCTGTAAGGTTGTGTTCCACTTGACTGATAGGATCCTGCATGAATTTACTCGGTGTTGACTGGTTAGAAAAGCTCAATCTCTCAATTGTTCCATTAAATTCGGTATCTTCTAACGTGTCACCTTCATCAAATGATCTAATTTCATACCATGCATCACGTCAATCTCTGCTGCGACACTCAAAAGCATCCTCCAGTCTTCTACACGCAAAGTTTAGTTGCCTCAAGTCTAATCAAATATCTTCAACTCAGAAGCTGAGTGACGGACGAGTTTCCCCTACCCCCCGAAACGTCGAATTCGTCATCAACCTGAATCCTGTGGATAAGTTGAACGCTTCTTCAATGCCTCTAGGCGTGCTTTCAAGAGAGCACAGGGGGAGGGAGCAGTGAAAGATATCTCCAGCAAGAATTATTTTTTGGCGAATAAAAAAATCAAAACTTCTCCAAGCAGAGCTAAAAAGCAAGTCCTACACTTTTTAAGGGGAGGGGGCAGGTGACAGGATCCTACATAAAGTAGTATATCATGATTTCTCGCGCATATTGTGATTGACTTTACGATCAATTATTTCGAACGCTGTTAGCCATCTTTATTGTTGTAAAGGAAATGTATAAATACCATGTGTTGTTTTCCTAATAATTGTGGTTATTACAAAACAACACAGCACAATACAGCATCTTACAGTCACAGGTCAGCCAGCTTTCGTCTTTTGATATTTGCTTGACTCAGTGAATCGGAAGGCACAAAGTGACTGCGGTTCTCATTCAGTTCAGTGCAGTTACAGAACACTGATACTATAGCCCCGGTGGGTCCGTACTATTGAAGAGTCCCAAACTAGTCTGACGAAACAGCTGTCTGGCAGTACTCCCTAGTTGGTTTTCCAATGGTTCTCTAACCAATGTCAGCTCATGATGAAATCCTGTAACCAAATATGTTCATTCTGTTCAATGTTTTATGCTATTCAGTGCGTCATTTTCAAAGTTTTCGTTTTTTTTCTTTTCAAATGTTGGCTTGATCTCTCATAAATTAGACTGTATTGATTGATTTCAAGGTGTGTTGCGCTAAGCAAATTCAAAACCATGTTGTTTTATTATGAAGAGTGAACTAGAAATTGGACACGTCTTCTCTTCATATTTTTTTGTTATTTCAGGGTATATAAAATAACCTAGCAACATGCCGTATAGCATTAAACTACTATATACATGCACGCAAACATACAAACGTGTTATTTTTTGTTCGTGTGTTAGAGAAATCCATTTTATACGATGAGTAAACAGGTGAGAGAAACTTTCACATCCAGCTTCACATGTGTATGAGTCATCCTTAGAATCTGCCCTTCCTTTTGTTAATTTATTATGATAATGGCTAATGCCAAGACACAGGGTCACGGTTCGATTTCCGGTAGTAAGCCAGGAATAAATGGGGAGGTTGTGAGCTGCGAGACTAGAAACCGCAGACCCACCTCCGCCCACTTCAATAAAAAGGACAACACCAGTGCTCCTACTGAAACCTTCAAGCCCGAAGTCCAACGTTCTAACATCAACAGTATTGTTTCCTTTAATTCCTAGAGGATCATAGGGCTTCAGCCACACTTCTCCATTGCGTTCGGTTCTCTGCCAACGTTTTCACCTGGCTCCACGTCTCCCCACATGCTTTCATCTCCTCTTCACATCACCTTCTCCCGGAGGTACAACAACTTCCCACTCGGGTTCCACTCCAGCAATGGCCTGGCGTGTGATGTCACTCATTTGATGGTTTATCTTCTTCCTGCCTTTTTGTTGCACAATCAGTTGTTGGTTGGTTCGCTCATTGTCAGAGATCCCTGTTGTTGCTTATCTTTTCTGGCTGGCCACCTGATCTTGAGCGAAGACAGCTGTTAATGAAGGTGTGTAGTTTATTCGAAGTGGCCCTCTTCCAATCCTCAGGTACCTTTCCTTCTTTCTAAACCTTCCACATTAGTGGTGTCATCAAGTCCGCTGTTGTCTCGGAGTCCATTTTCAATGCTTCTGCGTGAATTCCGCCTGTTCCTTCTGCTTTTCCAGTTTTTACCATCTTGATTGCCTTCAGGATTTCTGTTGTCGTCGGAGGGTTTATGTCCACTGGTAGTTCTGCTTCCGCTGTTGGTATTGTTGGGTGCGTTTTAAGTGGCGGTCGATTTAGAAGTCTTTTGAAGTGTTCATCCCAGTTATGGCATCAACGCGATATATTACTAAGGGACAGTTTCGATTTCGAGAAGAAAGTATCTAAAAAATCACCATAATGTAAGACCTACCAACTCTCACAAAACTCCTCAGATAACAGTGGTTGCATCTGAATGCATAACTTGGCAATAGCCTGGCAATACCTTTTTAGCGTCATTACCCTTCCACATATCCCGGTTTTAGACCCCCCCCCTATCAACCCATATTCCACACAGAAGTCAAAAACCAAATCTGGATGAAACTTGCAACGAAGGTCATGAACAGCATCCATTTTGAATGATGAGTACCCTGATTGGTTGGTTCAAGGTCATTTGACTTTGGTGTCTATTGTTTACGCCTGCCCGTGTTTGAGGCGTATCTTAAAGTTTGTGGAAATCATAGTGATTAGGGTGTTTAAACCACCTTTATGTGGTCAAAGCAACAATTCGTCATTGCGAAGTAGTCCTCCAACGTAGTGGAGTGTGTTTGAGAATGCCTCAAGTATGCTTTGCATGAGATAACCCCCTTTGTATTTGTTTGAGTGTGAATGACGCTTTAGATGATCTATTAATCGATTTTTTGTTTGTTTGTTGGTTAGATTTTCATTTTGCTCACTCTTATGCACACACACACACATTCATACATATTTGAATAAAGGGGGCAACAACTGAAATCTGAGTAAACTCTTCTTCTGTGTGAGTAATCTCCTCTGTGTTGACAATTTGAGTATTGTTTAATTCCGTATCGATTTTTACTCAGTTCATTCAGTCATCCATGTATTGCATGTTTGACCTCTTCATTAAAAGTTTATCGATTTGCTTTATGGTTGAATAATGTTTGACCGAATGACATTGAAAAAAATGGCTTTGCTCTATTGATTTGACCTTTAGAGATTTTGTTAGATTGAAGCAATTAATACGTGTCAATAGACAGAGAGATGCTCGGAGAGAGAGAGAGAGGGGGGAGCATTTTAATCAATGAAACTTCTCTTTCTACTCTTTTCTTGGTCACATTCCGGGAGTTGCTCAAGCCCACACACACACACACACTGGAGATAATGTGACTGAGAAAGAAAGTTCACTACACATTTCAGATAGTGTAGAATGTTGCGGGAATTGAAATCTGAAATCTATCACTATGACAATCAGACGATCGTGAATACTGAATACTAGTGATATCAAACTTTGTGACTGTGTTGCTATGATCATGTCGCTATGCAAGTGTGTGTGTGTGTGGATCGGATTGAATTGGGTAGAGTGGCAAATTGTGACCAAGACATTTATCTCAAAAATTTAGTAGAGAAAATATTCAAGTTTGATTTATGTGAAAAATGAATTCGTTGGAGGATTTCATCATGATCTGACATCATTTAGAGAATCATTGGAAAACAACCAGGGAGTACTGGAGAGCTGTTTCGTCAGACTAGTTCGAGACTCCTCATCAGCACGCACCCACCACAGGGAGTTCGAGCCCAGGACCTTCTGGTTACAAGGCTAGCGAGCTAGCTCGTAGACCATTAAGGCACTGGAACTCGACACGATCCAAATGCCAACCCATGAATTCCAACTTCGACCAGCCAATTCATGACATAGCGCGACCTCTTCGGAATGTCTTCCTCGATGAGTTACAGCCTCACCTTCAACCTACTGTACCCTACCGGCCACGGCTTCCTTCAATAAATCAGACAAAATCCGTACAAAACCAATACTTGAAAATTAATCTGATGCTCACTAGCGACTGGCCATATTCAGGCAGTGACGTGTACTTCTAGTGGGAAGCTGTGATCAGTAGGGTGCAGCAGGCTGAAAGTGAGGCAATAACTCATCAAAGAAGACATTCCGAACGGGTTGCGATTTGTCGTGGATTGGATGATACAAATTAGATTTCATGGGCTAGCCATTAGGTCGGGTCGGATCCCAGTTATTGAATGGTCTACGAGGTAGCTCTCCTTGTAGCCAGAAGGTCCTGGGTTCGACTCGTGGTGTATGGGTGCGTACTGATGGAGAGTCCCAAACTAGGCTGATGAAACAGCTGTCTGGCAGTACTCCCTGGTTGTTTTCCAATGGTTCTCTGACTGATGTCAGCTCATCATGATGAAACCCTCCAACCAATCAAACAAAATCTCTACAAAACCACTACTTGGATGTGTATTTGTACAGATCTTCCGTGTTGCTGGGCTACTTCTATCCTTCCTTTGTGTTGTGTTTTTTATTGTCTTCTTCTTTTCGTGTTTCCCACCGTTTTTCTGCAATCCACTGGTTGTTCATTTGCTCTCTTTGACGTCGAATCTATCTGTCCGCTATTTGATATTTTTGTGCTGATGGACGTCTGATTATATACTACTGATAAACCTTTTCAGTAGTACATGCTAAACTTCTCTAGAGCTCAGAGATTTATCGAAAGCGTCACTAGAATCAATTCCAACAGCCTACTGTAGACTTTCATCATCAGTTGACCTACTTGACTGGATAATGAAGATCGGACTGGCAGAAAAAAGGGAACTCTGGTATGGAATAGACTAACCAACCAAGAACCGATTCAGCAACAAATATACCGAAGGAAATGCAGGTGAACTGGACACATACCTTGAAAAGACCACTGAGTGACGTCACATACACACAAACATACACAATGGGCTCTTGATTCAAACCTGACTGGGAAGCAACGAACTGGCTGTAAGTCCATGTGTATACTAAGGAACCGATCATGTAAAATGGAGATGAAAGCTGACGGGCACTCGTGGAGCCAGAGTGAAATTGTGATCATCAATCTGCTGAAGCCATCTGGATTGGAATTCTAAACTCTATCAATTCGGTACAACTAATTAGTTGGTGCCACCAATGAGCACCGGCAACACACTTGACACAGTCAACATGCTCAGTTGGATATATGATGCCGTCGTTGATACATACTATTGAAATGTCCCAAAGTGCAGCATAAAAGCTGCCCATTGGCCATTAGGTTTCATTGATCCTCTAAATTTTATCAATTCATGATGAAATCATAACAGTTTATAATATTCATTCCTGATAATATCGACATTTGTTACGTAATCACTGGTAAATACTTAATAGATAATAAAATTTGTGATACATATTTAGCGCAACTGTCAGCCAATGTCACGGGCGAGTATTGCCCTCTTGTCCGACTTGTTGGAACCCTCTAGTTACGACTTCTCAACAGAACTATAGATAACCTCCTGTATAGGGTCTATCGCTATTGAGTATCAGATAAATCGTCACGTGTTTGTTTTCAGGGATTTGATTGGTTACCGGACTGATCATGAGCTGACAGAAGTTAGAGATAGAGAGAGTACTATACAACTGTTTCGTCCTAGTTTGGGACTCTTCACTAGTGCAGACTCATTACCGTGGTTTGAATGCAGAACCTTCCAGTTACGATGCAAGATCATAGACTGAAGTTGTAACCAACCAAATCCCTGAAAACTAACACTTCATAAATAATTGAGTGCTCACTAGTGACTGACTCGCTTTAAAGGAGGTACCTGGAGTTCTAGTGATAAGTTGTAACCAGCGGGGTCCACCAAGTCAAGTAAGAGATCGGTTATTCACCTGTAACATTGGCTGGCAGTTCCGGTGACTGACTGACTGGATGGTTTCAACGTAGAACTTTGCACTGATGTGCAACAGTTCGAGTTGCCACACTTCACTTAGCACACAAAGCAAGATTCAATCTTGTGGCCAATCAAATCGCTGAAAATTAGCACTTGACAAATAAATTGGAATTCATGAGTTGGCTATTGGATAAGGTTGGGTTCCAGTGGTTTGATGGTCTGCGAGCTACCTCACTAGCCTTGTAACCAGTAGATCCTGGGTTCGAATCCTGGTGGTGGATGGGTGCGTACTACTGAAGAGTCCCAGACTAGGCTTACGAAACAGCTGTCTGGCAGTACTCCTTAGCTGGTTTTCCAATACTCCGATGTCAGCTCATCATGATGAATTCCTCCAAACAATCAAATAATATTTAATCTTAGAAATTAGTCGACTGAAATATTAAACTGTTTATGTCAAAATAGTTACTAGCCTATTTTGCATTGATCTATAAACAGGAAGTAATACGCAAGGCAAGGCATGACACTGCGTATAAACAAATCACAATATGATCTAATATTTAATTTAATTTAATTTCGTTTTATCAACCACACGAACTAGACCACTGAAACAAATTGATTACCTGTTTTGTTCGTATGAATAAATAGTTTAGTTAACCCATTTATTATTGCTTCAATTCTTTATCGAAATTTATTTTAGAAAATATTAAATTTCCAGACATACATAGATTTACATATTATTCGACCACAACCTCAACGACAACAACAACAACACCACCACCAATACCAACGACAATATCCTTAATTATTCACATATAGATCACATTGTAAGTAATAATTACATACATATTCAAATTAGCCTTAATCATACAACATAACATATAATTAACTACATAAACGAACTGATTAGTTAATTAATATTCTACATAATAAATAATATCGGTCAAAATCAAGTTAACAAATCGATAATCATACATTACATGTGAGATTGGTGACTGAAACACACACAATGAGCCTATTATTAATTATATACATATATTAATTAGACTGCTAAATCGATCGATAGACTAGCTAGTGTATTAAAAAAACACCCCAATAATTCAAGGTCAGACAGGCGTCAGTCAGACTGTTTTCAATCAATCAGTCAGTCAGTCAGGCAGGCAAACACATATTGAAGAATTAGAATCTTTGCGTGATTAATAAGAAATTCTAATTTTTAAAAACAAAAAAAATAATAAGGCGATTAAAACAATGATAAGAATTCCAATTTATTGAATGAAATATTCATATAGAAAAGTATATCAATAAGGCATTGAATATTTAATCTTGGAAAATAATTTAAAAATTAATTAAAATTGGTTTCGATTTTCTTTCTTTATAACTTTGAAATTTCACTTTATTGATTGATTCATTTCAATGTGACAATAAGCTTGTTACTTTTTGGTGTTGTTGTCGTTGTTGTTGTTTATTTAGCTAAGAATAGGGCAGTACAAATAATATATTCATGGAGTAGAGTGAATGCTCTTCAATATTATGTGGGGTTATTTGAGACGAAGTGGAGTTAAGACACAACCTACTTGACTGAAGCTTCGTGAAAAGAATTAGTATAAATGGCTATACCATTCGGCCACTCTCTGGGACCCTATTCAATGGCCAGTCCATGAATTCTAACTTCTACCAATTCGTTATTTAGGGCGACTGGCACCAACCAATGTCGTCGGTGGGACATCCATCCTTCTCGGCTCTCTGAGCTAAGATTTTGTGCGTCGGTGGCACAGTGGTTAGAACTCTCACTGACCAAGCACATGGTCCAGAGTTCGATCCCCTGCCGACGCACACCCGATATCTATGGTCGGCCTGCAAAATTTGGGCTACCGATATCCATGCTGAAAATTCCACACTTGTACTGAAAATACGGTGTGGCATCAAGCTGTAATCAGAATAAACAGATATAAGTATAAAACTTGGGCACTGTGGTAGAGTATAATTCCATAATGGATAAGATTTTATTTTGATAAATCACACAGTGTAGTACAGTTATATTAACTGATGACGTTTCGAGCACAAACTATTGCTCATAATCATATCAAGTTACTCACACAACTTCTTTCCTTCATTTATATGCATGTGTGGAATCGACTAGATATTGGAATAAAATTCAATATGAGATAATGTACATTCAGAAATAATAGTACGAGTGTTATTAATCCATTACAATTAGATGGGCAATACGACGAGTGTTTTTATAGTCATAATAAGTTGATTGTTAGAATGTGTTGATGTGTTTGAATGGAAATAGAATTTTAAGAATAAACACGTGACATCTGGATGGACCTCACTGGTCACGACTTCTCACTAGAACTAACCCCAGGAAACTCCATCCTGTAGCCAGTAGTCACCAGCGAGCATCAGATTAATTTTCCATAGTTTGGTTTGTAAGGGTTAGTTTTGTTTTTACGAGTTGATCACGGATTGACATCTGCTATAGAACCATTAGAATCATTCAGGGAGTACTGGACAGCTGTTTCATCCTAGTTTGGGAATCATCGGCAGTACGCACCCAGCAGGGGGTTCGAATCCAGGACCTTCCAGTTACAAGGTAAGCTCGTATGCCATTCCCAAACTAGGATGAAACAGCTGTCCAGTACTCCCCGGTGGATTTCAATGGTTCTCTAACTGATATCTATCCGTGATCAATTCGTAAAATTAATTAATTTTACGAATTGATCACGGATTTACGAATTGACTATCCTGAAAGCAGTTTAACCTCCTTGACAATAAGCGTTGAAGTATACTTGAGTATTTTGATGAGTTATGAATATTTCCATCCTCTGATCTTTCTTGGTCAACCCAAATCTTGTTAAGGCAATCAGGTTAAGGTATGATTCAACCTCTACTTTTAAAACTTGTTAACTCTTGCATCTTACCAACTGTTCTCTACTGCTCCGCAGTAGTCTTTCCTTAACTACTCAAAACGGATTGTGTCATATAGAGGAGAAGGGTAGTCAAGGTTGTCAGTAAGATAAGTGGTGTACCACTACTAGGTAGGTAGCTGTTTACTACTGAAGACGACAGTCATTTGAACTCATATGAGAAATGATCTAAATCCGTATTGTCTGAATATCAATACCTTCTGTATTCACAGCTCTCCGCGCCCGCTTGCATTTCATCAGGTAGGATTAGGACTTAAAGTTATTACTAGCGTACTCATTGAAGAGACTACAGACTTTCATTAACAGCCGTCTTCGCTCAATACTTCGCTCAACATCAGATGGCTGGCCAGAGAAGATCAGCAACAGGGAGGGATCTCTGACAATGAGCGAACCAACCCATCAGGAACCAATTGTGCAAGAAATATACAGGAAGAAATGGAGGTGGATTAGCTGGTCATGCTCTGAGGAAACAAGCCATCAAGTAATACCACACACCAGGCCATCACTCAAGTGGAACCCGAGTTGGTCGTGAGTGCGAGGGTGTGGCGACATGGAGGAGGTGATGTGAAGAGGAGACGGAAGTATGTGGGGAAACGCGGAGCCAGGTGAAAAGGTTTGCAGAGAACCGAATGCAATAGAGACGTTTGGATGAAGCCCTATGTTCCTCTAGGAACTAAAGGAAACAATAATAATATACATTGAAGAGACAATGAGAATCATATGCCCGCAATCCATATCACTTCCTATTCCTGAAAAGAAGCTATTACTTCTTTGTACAAAGAAAGTCCATTCCCAATTCAACAACCAGCTGTACCGGCAAATTGACGAGGTAGCTATGGGCTCATACTCGGGTCCTGTTCTTGCGGACATGAAGCCAGAAATAGAGAGGACCACCTATTACTGCAGGTATGTTGATGACACGTTTGTCGTGGGTCACGCATCCACGATTTTCGAAATCCTCAATGCGGCTTACCCTTATTTGGCATTTACGATGGACCGTCAACCTGACCATCAACACAATCAGTTCCACTTCCTAGATCTCAAAATAAAAATGAAAGAAACTTGAACTGGCCAGTACTTGATGTATCACAGTTTCCGCTTGACCGGAGCCTGGTGAAAACGCTCTTCAGCAGAGCTAGGGCGTTGTGTTCAAAAGATAAGATTGAAGAGGAACTCGCAGTCATCGGAAAGAACTTCACCGAAAATGGATATCCTCGGAAATTCATATCAAAATATGTGAAGGAATAACCACCTAGACGGAAATCCGAAATTGCTGAAAAGGAACCAGTTTTTATCTGTCTAGCGTACAAAGGTGAAGAAGTATCCATAAGAACGGAAAACAGAATTCAAGGTTCATTAAAATGAACATTTCCCGCCACCAGACCCATTTCACTTTAAAAAAACAGTATGCTGGTTAACTCAGTCAAAAGAAGATAATTTATCCTGTTCCGCACGTTAACTCAAACTGAATTTACCAGTTCAACAGTTCACTTGCCGCAGCAAGTACATAGGAAGGAGTGAGAGGAGAGAGTCTACTAGAATCTCCGAGAAAATCCCTAAGAGTCTCCATCTAGAAGGCTGTTAAGTGTTCGCAAGCACAATCGCCAAAAACCTAATTGATACGGGACACACATACAGTGGAAATTAGATTGGCAGGCTTTCTTTCAAAATAAGCAATACACAAAGGAAAGCATGGTTACTTCGGATCTCAAAAGCCACTACCGTCAAAAGACGTCGACCCAATCTATGTATACAGAACGATAGTGTGACTAATCTGTCCCTACCCTACCTGGTAACCATAATTGTTTTGTTCGTGTGATTTTGTGTTTTGTTTTGTTGCAAACATTCCACTCAAACGTGATTTTGATTGTCGCTATCTGAGTTGCAGTCAATGTTAAGCTTCCAAATCTACTAAATTAAATTATTTTATCTATTTTATAATTTTACTTCATTATTCCCCCCCCCCCTCCAGCCTACTTCCTGAACTTTCCACCACTATATGTATAATTTAACTCTACTGTTCGATCTTGCATTTCGTCACTAGTTCATCCTTGTTGCCAGGCGAAATCTGAATCCCACCCCTTTGTCTAATCACTATGATAAATAGTTACACTTTTAATGCACTAAATAACTGTCTGCTTACATCATCTTTGAAATTATATTGCTTATACTTTCTTTCTATCTATAACACTTGAAATCATTGTAAATAAAAAAGTAGGTTCAGACGCTATTTTTTAACATATAATCGATTTATTTAGGATGTACGACGCAGCTGAAGAGGGAGAATTCACGAAATAAAACGAGCTCGCATTATTATCCTGTCTGCAAATATGTTTGATTTTTCTTTATTCATTATAAAATAGTATATGGTCTCTCACACAACCAAATACAAAACTCAACAGTACCCTATTAGATGGTCGGAGGCAATCGGAAGGAAACCTTCGACCTAAGTTTCGTGCTAGCTGGCAGTCATCAGCAAGGCGTCTCTGCAACCTCGAAGGAACTCATGTCTCTTCTGAGATTCGAACCCGCGTCACCCAGTGCTGCAGTCAGAGACGTTACCACTGAGCTATTCAGGCTCGCGACTGACCTCCTGTATGACTGTATTGGATATTTTTGATTGCACACTAGTCAGTAACTAGTGTAATGCATCTAGTCCTATCTTCGGTGCAGACTGAATTCTATGTGATAGGGGTAGTGTGTTCAGTGTGAAAACTTACAACTTACTATGCTACCAGCAAAATAATCGAGTACTGAACAGCTGTTTCGTCCTAGCTTCTGGCTCTTCATCAGCACTCACCAACTGTGATTTAATCCCCAGCCAACTGACCCACTCCTGAACCTCAACTATAGCAGGTACTAAGCTCAGCAGATACAGCAATCCCCTCCCATAAAATGCATTAGAGAACCCCTCTTCCTGAAACTTCAAAGCCTAACCTTTAAGTCCCCTTCTTATGTTCCACTCGAAAGTCAAATGAATCAAATAATTTTCAAAAAATTAAAATCATTCCTTTGTGTCCTTTTTCTAGTGTATGCCACTGATTTTTTGTCTCCCTCTCTCTCTCTATCTCTCTGACTCTACTCAAACTGATTGCGTCAATTTCTTTCTTACGGTGACTTGATTGAACAAGTTTGTAGGTAGTTGTCTTGTCTAATAAGTATCTGTCTGCCTATCGATCTATCGATCTAATGAATCGATATTTTATGAAATGTAGAACAGGTGGATGGATGGATGGGAAGGGGGCAGCTGTATTCACTATGTGTGTATATGTCTGTAGGTCTATCAGTGTATCAAATAGTGCATGTCTTACTTAGACGCTGCTTATTCTTCGTCTCTGTAGTCTTCTTCTTCAAAGTGTGTGTTTCAAGGCCAACTATGACACTGTCATAGATATTGCCGTCATCACTAGAGTCTTCTTCGCCACTTTGTCCTCCTTCCCCAAATCATCAGCCGACGAGTACGTCTCAAACTGAAATCGTCAACAGAATGAACAGGTGGTTTTAAGGGAGAGCACAAAAAAATGACAAAATGATTGCAAAAACACAAAAAGAAACCGAAAGAATAAAAGAAAATTTTGTAAGAAGAATAATAATCAGTCAGTCAGCCGCTAAATATTCTTTATTCTCTTAAGGAATAAAATTATGCATCCACTTTTTTATGTAAATTGACTAAGGCACACACACACACACACACACACAGGAACATACACCTGTGCATAACTTTAGATGACAACCGTTTTTTCGTGAATAAGATTAGTATTACTTTTATTTTCAAAATAGAAAAGAATAGAGACTAAATTTTGGACTCATTTCTATGACGAATGTCTGTGTCTCTCAGATTTTGTGCGCGTGTGTGTGTGTGTTTGTGTCGGTATATTCAGTCTACTCAGTGGCTGACATAACGAAAAGTATGATAAGAAAATAATTCAATCATTAGAAAAATATAAAAAGGAATTAAAAAGGATTGTGAGAAGTTCTTCAACTTGGTCTCGTCCTTCTATTATCATTATTACTGCTATTATTATTATTATTATTTTTACGAGTTGATCACGGATTGATATCAGTTAGAGAACCATTGAATTCCACCAGGGAGTACTGACAGACAGCTGTTTCTTCAGCCTAGTTTGGGATTCATCCGCAGTACGCACCCACCACCAGTGTTCGGACCCACGACCTTCCAGTTACAAGGCAAGCTAGCTCGTATACCATTCAGCCACTCTCTGGGACCCGACCCGATTCAATGGCTAACCCATGCATGAATTCTAACTTCTACCAATTCGTGATTTATGGCGACTGGCAACAACCAATGTCACCGGTGGGACATCGATCCTCACACGTGACATCTGGATGGACCTTACTGGTCACGCCTTCTCACTAGAACTGCAGGAAACTCCATCCTGTAGCCAATAGCTGGTGTCCCTCAAGGTGCTGTCCTCTCTCCTTTTCTGTTTTCTTTCTTATTGCATGACTTACCTCACTCCGATGAAATGAACTTTGTTAAGTATGCCGATGATCTAACTATTTCAATGTCTGTTAACTCCCAGCTTGACTATGCTAAGATGAACAGCTTTCTATCAGAAGTTAGCAAATGGTCTTCGTCTAACGGCCTTAACTTAATCCTTCTAAATGTCAGACTGTTAATTTCAGTTTCCGATGTAAACGAAAGTTAAATGAAGCCGTTGGTTCCTATGATCCTTGCAAAATCGATGATACTGATATAGAAACCCAGTCTGAAGTTAAGTATCTTGGATTAGTTCTCTCTTCTGACCTATCCTGGTCCTCCCATGTCTTAGCGATTTCTAAAAGAATATTTCGTTTGACTTTTTACATTAAGAAGTTAAGGCACTCAGGCATAACTCAACCACTCCTCTTACAGTTTATCAACTCGTGTATTTTACCTATTCTTCTTTACTGTTCACCCTTGCTTATTCTTTCCTGGATTGCTTAAAAAGGACTATGTCATACTTCGTAGAACTCTGAAGACTGTCAGTAGGACGAGTGGTATCCCATTGGGCCATATCGTTGGCATTGTCACTGATAGGCACTTGATATCATGCAACAAATTCGCTAGAGGAATTTTGTCAGACTCTGAGCACCCACTCTACCAGCAGCTCCAACCTTGTGTCTCCTCAGGTAAAACAAGAAGTCTTTTCAGAAGAATTTATGCACGTACGTCTAAGTATAAAAATTCCACTATACCATATTTATCACGTACAGAAATGAACTAACTAACCTTCTTTGCATCACTAAATAAACAATTTCCTTCACTTTTATAGCATCATACTTTAATGTTATTGTATTTCTTTCTCTCAATTTTTTCGTTTTCTTTATTTTTTTTTTTATAAGTGTGGACATAATTTTAAGCTGTATTATGACTGTTAATTTTGTATTTCCCCTCACTATACTATATCAACAGAAGATTAGATTCAATAATCTATAACATGCTAAAATGTTCAAACTGAATCGACAATACCGTTTGAAACAAACTCACTGTTATTATTATTATTATTATTATTATTATTATTATTAATTATTATCATTATTATTATTATTATTATATCTAATAATTATGTCGTAAATGTGGACAAATTCCTCTGGTTAATTTTGTTTTAATTTTTAATTTTATATATATTTTGAGTAAATCAGATGCAATATTGTGACAAATACTGAGAATTCCATTCTGTATTATAAGTACTGTTTTTGGAACAAAGTAAATTATTATTATTATTATTATTAGCGAGCATCAGATTAATTTTCTACAGTTTGGTTTGTAAGGGTTAGTTATGTTTTTACGAGCTGATCACGGATTGATGCACGCTAGTGACTACTGGCTACAGGATGGGGTTTCCTACAGTTCTAGTGAGAAGTCATGACCAGTAAGGTCCACCTAGATGTCACGTGTGATGATGGATGTCCCACCGGCGACATTGGTTGTTGCCAGTCGCCATAAATCACGAATTGGTAGAAGTTAGAATTCATGCATGGGTTAGCCATTGAATCGGGTCGGGTCCCAGAGAGTGGCTGAATGGTATACGAGCTAGCTTGCCTTGTAACTGGAAGGTCGTGGGTCCGAACACTGGTGGTGGGTGCGTACTGCGGATGAATCCCAAACTAGGCTGAAGAAACAGCTGTCTGTCAGTACTCCCTGGTGGAATTCAATGGTTCTCTAACTGATATCAATCCGTGATCAACTCGTAAAAACAAAACTAATCCTTACAAACCAAACTATACAAAATTATTATTATTATTTTTCCTTTGGCTTCCTAGTGGAAAACAGCACATCTCCACTTCGTCCTTTTTTCTTCAGTCCTCTTTATCAGCTGACCCCATGATTGACCATAGTCTGTCATCTCCTCCTTACACGATCTGCTCCATGTCACTCTCAGACCATCGCCTAACTTCTCATCTCTCATTCATCTTCCTCTCGATAGCCTATCTGCTGTGCGATTTCATTTGACAGTCTCTTCAGCGTATATCCTATCCGTCTCCATTCTCTTCGGAAGATTTGGTTAGCAATAGGTTCTTGGTTGATTCGTATCCAGAGTTTCTTGTTGCTAATACTCTTTGACCGGCCATCTGATTTTCTGCATGGAGTCGGCGAAGTGGACAACTGTTGATGAAATTAAGAAGTAGCCAGTTGGAAGTGAATTTCGTGACTGATGTGACAAGTTTCTCATTCATATGGAAGAATTGACTGACTTGATATTTTAGTGTTGATCGGAATCCGAAATTTGTTATTTATGCGGCTGTGTTTGTGAATGAAGAAGATTTCCACATTGATTTCCGAGTGATGAAGGTCTCCCTTGACTTTCCGCTCCTGACAGGTTTTAACATCTTTACCCGTTCTACTGACCTGTAATTGCAAAGATGCTGGCTGACTAGATAATTGGAAAAAGTGATTTCTTCCAAGTTACTTCTATTGATAATGACTGGTTCTGGTTGTTGTTCTTGTTGCTGTTAGTTGGTTATCTTCATCACCTACGTTTTTCTATGTTCACTTGAAGTCCTGTCTTCATCGCCAACCAGCATCTACTTCCAGTTTGTGTGATATTAGCTAGTGCAGTGGTATCATTCAACCCTTCCACCTTTCTGACCTGGGTTAGATTCCATTTTCAGGCACATGGATTTAACCTCAGCTAGTTTGCTAGCTGGTCATAAGTCCAGAGAAAGGAAGAGGGTTGGGTGTGGGACTAGCGAATCTACCTCAGGAAATCAATCCAATCGTTACAGAAACTCCAAAGACCAGTCAAAATACAACAACAACAACAAAAATAAACTTATTCTTCACCGGAATCGAAGGCTGGAACGACACCGGGGCTGGTGAAAGCCTCCAGAGTTCCAGTCAGTCGATATATCTTCTTTCAAATGAAAGGAAAAATAAGCATATAGGCATATGGAATGTTCTCATGATGTTCGAACCAGAGAAGGCTTGTCAGATCGATGTTGAGGCCCAATGTTCCACCCGAAACCCAAGGGAATAGCAATATAATCATAGTTCCTGTAAACGTAAGGTAGGGGCTTGGAGTGTGAGACTAGGAATCCCATCCTGTGAAAAGATAATCACCATTACTAAAGCCTAAACACTTAAACCTTGAAGACTTATGTTCCACTCTGAAGGCAGAGTAGTTAAAAAACGCACCAGATGGTGTTGTTATCATGTGATGAATATGTATCACTAATTTCTCATGCTTAATCTATTTTCCCGGTTTTATTATTATTATGGTTTCCTTTAATTCCTAGAGGAAAGTAGGGCTTCAGCCGTGCGTCTCCAATGCGTTTGGTTCTCTTCTAAAGTTTTCACCTGGCTCCAAGTCTGCCCACATGCTTTTATCTCCTCTCCACATAACCTCCTCCATATCACCCTTGCACTGACGACCAACTCGCCGCTTCCCATTCGGGTTCCACTCGAGTGATGGTCTGTCGTGTGATGTTATTTGATGGTTTCCTCAGAGTATGACCAGCCAATCCACCTCCATTTCTTCCTGCTTATTTGTTTCACAATCGGTTCCTGCTGGGTTGGGTTGGTTCGCTCATTGCCAGAGATCCCTCTCTGTTGCTGATCTTTTCTGGCCATCTGGTCTTGAGCGAAGTACTGAGCGAAGACAACTGTTAATGAACGTCTGTAGTTTGTTTGAGATGCTCTTTATGACGCGCAGTGCAAGTCTCTGATCCGTATAGTAAGCAGCACTGACTGACTTCACATTGGAGTTGAAAATCCGGATTTTACTTTTGATGCTGAGTGCTGTTGACCTCCACACAGAATTGAGAGTAGTGAAAGCTTGTCTTGCTTTTCCGATTCTTGCTTTGATATCCTCGTCAGTTCCGCCTGTAGCTGAAACGATGCTTCCCAGGTAGGTAAAGGAGGTTGTTTCTTTCACATTTCTCCCATTTATGCTGGCTGATTGTTGTCTGTCAACCTTGTTGTTGCTGTTGTTGTTGGCCAGGAATCTTCATCACCTACCTCTGTTTTCTCAATGTTCACCTGAAGTGAAATTCTATCTTTGATGCTTCTTCCTCTGTCAACTTGTTGCTTTTCACTTGCATATCTTCCAGTTTGTGAGAAATCAGACAAATACCGCATCGGCAAAATCCAGATCCTCCGAGTGTTTTGTGTGGGTCCATTTTATGCCTGTCTCTTCGCTACTCGTCGCTGTTTGTCACATTATCCAATCTACAGCAATCAGAAAAATCACTGGAGATAGTAGGCAGCCAGCCAGCCAGCTTGTCTTACTCCCAGCTTCACTTCGAAGGAATCCATGAGTTTCCCATCGGGGATTACTTTGTATGCAGCGTTTTAGTACAACTGTTGGATGAGATGTATAACTGTCGGCAGCACCCCATAGTAGCGAAGTAGTTTTCAAATCACCTCTCAATCTACACTGGGCTGTCGAAGGCCTTTTCAAAGTCGATGAAGTTGAGATAGAAAGCTGACTGCTATTCCAAGCTGTATTGAATTATGATACGTAGTGTTGCGATTCGATCGATGCATGACCTGTTTCTCTTGGATCCAGCCTATTCCGGACGAAGTTTTTCATCCGGAGTGGCGTGTTTGATTCTCTCTAGGATGATTCGGCTTAGTATTTTGCTTTGGATGGACAGGCGCATAGTGCCGCGTCAGTCCTTGCATTGACCTAAGTCCTCTTTCTTCGGCAGATTTGAATAAGTAGCTTTTCTTCCAATCCGTAGGTACCTTACCCTCTTCCCACACCTTCTCCAGTAGTGGTGTCATCAAGTCCGCTGTTTTCTCGGGGTCCATTTTCAATGCTTCTGCTGGGATTCCATCTGGACCTGCTGCTTCTCCAGGTTCTAGCATCTTTATTACCTTCAGGATTCCTGTTCCCGTCGGAGGGTTGATGTCCACTGGTAGTTCTGCTTCCGTTGTTGGTTTCCCGGTTATATCTATCCCCGAAATATAAGAGAAAGAATTGCCTTCAACAAAAATTTTTAAAAAAATCAAACATTTTTCTGTAGAAAAGGAGAAAAAGCAATGGACATTCACATTAACCTGATTAACATAAATGTATATGTAGATATCGGGGTCAGTCAATCAATTCATTTCCTGAAATTTCTATTCATCTTCAAAAGCATAATAATCAGATTTTTTCTAAAAAAAAAAATAATAAATCGCGTATGTGATTAATTAAGGTCACAAGAAAATGAAGAAAAATAAGTAATAGAAGGAGAAATAGAGCGAAATCACAAATATACAACAACTATTGACACATTGAACGCAACAACCCGTATAATTCAAAAATTCTGTCTCCGTCATACACTCACATATAGAATAGCATTGATTTGAATCGATGTTAATTAAAGGTTTAATGAATGCATTAATGAATTAGTTAATTAATTAGTTATTTAGTTAGTTAATTAAATGAATAATTAATTAATTATATATGAGATTACTTAGGTCATGCATGAAAAAAAAATCAATTTTTTTTATTGATTACTTGATTAGTTTTATGAAAATTAACTTTTACTTCTTCTTCTTTTTCTTGTCTTATATTTGATTCTTCAAATGAAATCACTCTGTGTTGTAGATAATCTTTTGTGTTCTGTTTATCTGTTCGCCTTCCCTCAGTTATCACTGACAATGATGTGATGATGGTAATGATGGTTAGACTGCATCATGATTGACATGGTGTGTGTGTGTGTAGGGAATGAGAAGACAAGAGTGTGTACAGAGCTGACAAAGGAATCCTCATTATTATTATTCCCTTGCGTTCCGAGTGGAACATAGGGGCCCGCTTCAACAACACATCTCCACTTTGTTCTGTTTTCTGCCGTCCTCTTTAGCTGGGCTAACGACCGAACTCTGCCATCTCTTCCTCACAAGATCCCCTCCATGTCACATTCGCTCCATCACCCACTCGTCGCCTCCCATTTGGATTTCACTCGAGCCATGGCCTGCATTGAGTGTGATGTCATTCGATGGCCTCCTCAATGTATGCCAGATCAATCCATCTCAATTTCCTCCTTCATATGCCTTTGTTGAGCAATCGCCTCTTGCTTGTTGGTTCGTTCCTAGTCAGCCGGCCAGCGAAAAAATTTTTGTCAATAAAAACCGGAATAAATCTGCTGAAGAAGCTGTGGCTTATACAGCGAAACGTTCAGAAAACAGATCTTTTTTGATTTTCTTAACACGCTGGGATTAATTTAAATAATTTATAATGGTTTCAGGTTCGTTGATGAAGGCGTATCTTGCCTTTCCGATCCCGGCTTGCTTTTACATCTTTGTCCGTTCCAACTGCTTGTAGTTGAAACGATGCTGGCTGCCTGTATAAGTGAAGGAAGTAACCTCTGTTAAATCTCTTCTGTTGGTTGGTGGTGATTGGTGCTGGTTGTTGTTACAATGACCAAAGGAATCCTAGGAGATCTACATTTCAAGGATAATTTATTGGTCATAGATAGTTGGGGGCAATCGGCAGAAAGTATAAGTACCAAACTTGAACACTGTGGTAGAGTATAACTCCATTATAAATAAGATTTTATTTTGATAAATCACACAGTAACTTGACATGATTTTGAGCAGGAATAATTTGTTCTGGAAACGTCATCAGTTATTTATTTATTTTATTTTTTATTTTGATTACAGCTTGATTCCACACTGTATTTTCAGTACAAGTATGGAATTTTCAGCATGGATATCGGTAGCCCAAATTTACAGGCCGACCATAGATATCGGGTGTGCGCCGGCAGGGGATCGAACCCCGGACCATGTGCATGGTCGGCAAGAGTCCTAACCACTGTGCCATTGACGCACTGTGTGATTTATCAAAATAAAATCTTATCTGTAGTCGGCAGGAAGCCTTGGTTATACCTAAGTTTCACGCTAGTTGGCGTATCTGTGATCACCTCCAAGGAACTCATGTCCCTCCTGAGATTCAAACCCGCATCATCCAGTGAGTGCTGCAGTCAGAGCCGCTACCACTGAGGAGCTATTCGAGCTGACTTGCGATTGACCTCCTGTAGGACTGTATTGGCTATTTTTGACTGGACATTAGTCAGTAACTGGTGTAATGTGTGTGTATGTGTGTGTCTAGTCCTTTCTTTGGTGCGGACTGAATTCTATCAGTCAAGTTTGCTTCCTGTGGTCGATTGAATCTGTAACGACAGAAGGCAAGAGTCAGGCAACAGATCATTTATTAAGGAAATCAACTCATATTTATATATTTTCATGTACATTACTATGGATATTTAAGCAAACAAACACAGTCTTCTGATTGGTTGTTTCTCACGTAAAGTTAATCTTTCATCTATTTGTGACTGTTTCTTGAATGTCAAATCCTCTATATGTTAACTGCATCCACCTACGCAAAGTCTGCTGTGGTCGGTTTTGAATCAATCTTTGTTCACATTTTCTCACGACAAATCTTGGGAACGTAAATATTGACGTAAATTACTGTCTACCAATTTGGCTAGTAGACAGCTCTCACCACAAATCCAACCATCTAATACCAACAATTCACAGTATACCGTGTTGGTGAGCCACCTAGTGGCATAATGGCCTCATATTGAAAACATGATAGACATAATGAATTCAGTCTGCATCAAAGATAGAATTACACACACACACACACACACACATTATACTAGTTACTGACTAGTGACCAATCAAAAAGGATAATTTATGTTTAGTGTCTAATATACTCGAAGATTGAGCGTTGGGGTCACAGAGCTAGAATGCTCGTCAATCAGGCCTCATCTGGTCCGCGGTTCGATCCCCAGCCTACTGACGCACTCCTTTACCTCGCTCAGCTAGTGGTAAGACTGGTAAATAGGAAAGGTTGGACATGAGGCTAGCAACCCCATGCTGTAAAAATAAACACCACTGCTACCGAAACTTCAAGCCGTATGTTCCGCTGGAAACGTGAAGGCATGTGGGAGATACTCGAAGATATGCAGAAGAAAACCCAATAAGTTGATAAAAACGGTGCTGAAGACAGGAATTCAAGTCAGTATTGAGAAGGTAGAGGCGATCAAGATACCCAACAATAACAAAAACGGATCCCCATCAATAGGAGGAACCTAAAGGAAGTCATTTATTTCACTTACCTTGACCATGGCTGCATCGTTCCAACTACAAGCTAGTGGTACGCACAAATGAGGATGTCATAGGCAGTGACGACCAGAATGGTGGTAGAGCAGCATAGTCGTTCACTACTCTGAAATCAATTCAGAGATCTGCAACACAGAGAACAAGAAAGTAAGATGCTAATTGTTAACATTAATATCAAGTCCCTCTATATGTATGGTTCCAACAGCCGCCTATTGAAGATCAAATGGCTGGCCAGCCACCTGTGAGGAACAATAAGCAATAAAGAAACTCTGACAGGTGGTGAAATATCCAAGAAAATGAAGATGTACTCATCATACATACTGAGGAGATGACTTTTCAGGGGACTACATACACCACTCAGGCGTTCGGGTGAAACGCGAATGGGAAGCATCAAGCTGATCATGGACCAGACAGTGATATGGAGAAGATCATTTGGGCAGGAAATGAAAGATTATGGGCAGTTATGGAGCCACCTCAAAGTGATGACTGACTGATTGATCTCAAAATTTGGACTTTTGCACAAATGTCCAGCAGTTCCAGTTGCCACACTCCCTCCATGTAGCACACAAAGCAACAGAAGAGGGTAAAGAGAGATAATAAACAGAAGTGTGAGTGAAGGAAAAAGAATAATTATATGGTGGGAGAACAACAGTTTTATTGGATGTGAGAAATCACAAAGAGTGAATGCATCTGCACCAGCCATTGAGAACGAGGAATTCAAGCCATTTCACCGATAATTCTCTCCAGCCGCCATTGATGCTTACCATACTCAGGACGCCAACTAGTCAGTCTACACCTACCTCCCTACGCGGCTGGCTGACTAGCTGGCTTAAACTAACTGTTGTGGATTTCTTCATTGACTGATGAAGCCATGTTTTGGTGTTGACCAGCATGTGCTAGCTCTTTTCCAACCTCATCAATCATGTATCAGCTAACATTACCCATCGTCGAGGGAGGCGACGACTAGGCAGGCATGCGAAACAACACATTTGTCCTAGCCATCTCAATCGGTGCAACTTCACAACCTCGCCGACTGATTTTCCCTCCTTATCTACCCTCGCACTCGACTGAAGGCTCACCTCAATATTTCTCATCTTATTATACTACTACTACATAACATGGGAGATAGAACGCAGACACCTATGATTAAAGACAGCTAGCGAGCTTCTTCACGTCTTCCACTTTCAATGGCTATGCATCACTCATAGCCAGTCATAGAGGAGGACAGAGCGAGCCGCTGCTGAACAGCTGACACGTCCTGTGATCGATAGCCAGCTGGATATCACGTCTACTAAACCAGAGTTGGAGTAATTTGGCTGACTAATGCCAGACGAGCCCCCTTTGTATCCCTCCTGAGACTTTGTCAGCGATCAGCCCACTGGTGTTGGCTGATGCAGCTCCTCAAATAAGTGGTGAAGTGGTCATCATGCTCAGCCACCACTTCACTCCCTATTTTTAAGCTAGAGGTCAGTGTAGTCCAGTTCAATGAAAGTGATTTTATACAGCTGAGTTGGATGGAAATACTGAAGCCCAATGTTCCACACAGAACCTACAACACCAATAATAATAGTAATAATAATTGCTGTAAGGCCAAAGTACAGTCTCTTAGACTCAAGACGAGAAAGTTGATTTTTATAGTCAACCAAACAATCCCCACTCAGGTTCGATCTCCAGATGATTTATTCCTTAACCTCGCTCAGTTTATTAGCCGATAGTTACCGCCGGATTTGGGGGATGGTTGTGGGACGCAAGATTTGTAACACCATTTCTACTGAAACTTGTAATCTTTGATGATATTAGATGGTTGGAGGCGATTGGAAGGAAGCCCTGCTCGACCTAGGTTTCTGGCTAGTTGGCACTCACCAATCAGTCAGAAAGGCGTATATCTGCAACCACCTTGAACGAACTTACTCATGTCCCTGCTGAGATTCGAGCCGGCGTCACCCATTGTTGAATTCCGAGACATTGCCACTGCAGAGTTATTCGGGCTGGCTTGCGATTGGCCTCCTGTAGTTAGTGACTAGTGTAGTCTGTCTAGTCCTTTCTTTGGTGCAGACTGAATTCTACCTGTCACCATTCTAGGTAGCTCGCCATCATGGTGCACATTGATTTGATGATATTAGATGGTTGGAGGCAATCGGCAGGAAGCTTTGGACGTAGGTTTCGTGTTAGTTGAAGTCGTATATTCCATTCGAAATGGATGGAAAAATAAGATACATATATACACACACTGAATTCGTTATTTTATGTCTTCACAAACACTCCTCAACTAGGAAAAAAGGCCTGTCAAAGACTTCCTAGTGTCTAATAGTAGTCCTCTCCAACTGATTCGTAATGATTCGTAATCAAACTTCAAAATCAATCAAATTTATGTAAACCGAAATACTTAAAAATTAATCTGATACTACTATTGATTGACTACAGGTTGAAAGATAGTCTGGAGTTTCTAGTGAGAAGTCGTCAGTGGCAGTGAGATCCCTCAAAGTGACTGTAAGGACAGATACTCACCAACGACATTGTCTGGTAGTTGTGGCGCTATATGCATCACCAGTTGGCTGAAGTTAGATTTCATGGATCAGTCATTGAATGAATACCATCCAAGTGGTTGAATGATCAACCAGTTCGCCTTTTAACTGGAAGGTCCTGTAACCACTGACGCCGAAGAGTTCCAAACAAGGAAGAAACCATCATTGTCCAATACTCAATCCTTGGTCAGTGCGTGATTACTCGATCGAATTCATGGAAAACCATGAACACTTGAAAAGCGATATAGAAATAATGATTAACATCATTCTCCAGGACTCCAGTTGCTTTCCTGATCAAATGTTAGGCTGCAGGGATTTCACAGTTTACAGATTGCATCATTAATTAGTGAGAGAACTATTGGAAAACCCTTAGACTGCTGTTTTACCTTGGTTTGGGATTGACCCTTCAGCAGTACGTACACACCGCCAGGTTAGAGACGTACGACCTACCCCGGTCGCAAAGAGAGCGCGCCTCATCATCATAAGCATCACCATGGTCATTATTCTTATTATTTAATTCAATTTTAGATTTTCTCGTCGATTGATTGCACCTAAGTGCTCGGTCTCAGGTTCACATGTCTGTCGGCTTCTTGTACAGATGCTTCGATGATGTCTGAGCATGTTATTAGAAGTTAAATGGTGGGTGGTGACTAGCATAAGAAGCCAACAGATATGTCTACCCGAGACCGAGCACTACGGTCCAATCAATCGACGGGAAAATCTAAAATTGAATTAAATAATTAATATGACCTGTCGCACAAGAGGCAGTGGATCTCGTGGCCCAAGTGGTCTAGTGGATAATGCTTTGGTGTTTGAAACTATGAGCGCTTAGTTTGAGCCTCGGCGGTGGGAACATCGTCACTCACTCACTGTGGAATGCATGTACATCCGCGGGCTGACGAGTCGCAAATAGGACGAAATGTGCGTTATCCTGAATTCCACACTGCTAGTTACCATCCTCCAATTAACTTATTATTCTGCCACATTTTTTCAACTTTGATGAATAATTGGGTTAGTAACAAATGTGTACATCTTGACTCGCTCACACACACGCATACACACAATACACTACTGAATGCATATTATGGGACTCCGTTAGCACAATGCCTCTGTCTCTAAACCCTTGTTCTGCTTTATTTTCATCTAGAATGAGTCACACAACTTGACTACATCTAGACATGAAACTAGGCTAGTTGAAATATAAACAAATCGATAAATTTGTGTGTACATTTACGTCTAAATGATGTCTCTGTGTTGTGTATGTGTGCGTGTCAGCGAGTATTTCTTTGTGCACGTTAAAGCTTAATGCGAAAAATAAAGAAGGTATTCAGACAAAGAGAATAGAGAATAATGTACAATTATTCTAGCTGAATTCAAGTGAAACACAAAAATTAGTGATATGAAGAATAGAAGTACGTTAGACTCTATAATGTATACACATATGCAGACAGATACTCGATCTAGATTAAGACCCCCTTATTCTTTTATGTTAGCCAATTTGTGAACAATGAAAAGTTTGTTTGTGTATGTGTGTGTGTGTGTGTGTTAACAAATAGACTGCACATTGACCTTGAAGTCTGAGTCTAATTTTTGGAGACAACATCATCACCATCCTCATCATTGTGTTCAGTTGTCCAATTTTTCATTGTTGAGGCCCAGGATGACCTTGAATCGTGACCTTGGCAATTAGTAGAACAACATGAAAGTGTCTTCCTTTTCGGATTACTCCATTTCACTAACGGTTTTATGTTGAAAATTATATTAAATACCTTGTTTACCTGAAGTAATTACTATAATCTGGTTGA
>OX235272.1:9952008-9975521 GCA_944472155.2 Trichobilharzia szidati | reverse complement strand
CCAAATGTTGGTTTGCAGGCATTTGATTGGTTGCAAGATGTCGTCATAAGCTGAAATAGGTTAGAGAACCACTGGAAAACCCAAGATTGCTGGATAATTGTTTCATCTTAACTTGGGACTCTTCACAGTACACACCTGCCCACCGAAACAGTTCAAAGCCAAGAGCTTCGAGTTACAAGGCGAGCTCGTAGATCATTAAGCCACTGGAACCCGATCTACTGGCCAGTCCACAATTTCCAAATGCTGTCAGCCAATTCACACACGATACGGCGCGCGACTGGTACTAGTCGGTTTCATCGGTGGCGAGTATTTGTCCTCAAACCTAACCTGCTGTACCCCATTGCAAGTCATGATATTCCCCCTCCCAGAATCTAGGTAACTATCTACCTGAATAGGGCCAGTAGCCAATGAGCATCCGATTGACATTCGAGTGTTGGTTTGCTACAAAACTGAACAAGATGGAAAACTAAAAAGTGATTCTTCTAGTTGATTGCCTCAAAACGAAACCTGATACGTTCAATGAGCCACAAAATCCACAGCATTTAAAGCTCTTTCATTATGTAAGAGGAGCTGAAAACTCTGCGAAGAATCCCCCTTTGAAAATGGCTACCCTGAACGCTGCTTCATCACAAAATCCATGACGCTTAAACCAGTGAAGCCAACCACACTTCCTGCTTCGAAAACACTTGTCCACCTGAATCTATAATTCAATGGAGAATTATCGGAAGAAATCGTGACAAATCACTTGTCCTACTTATTGGAGGAAACCATCTTCGCGACTGAACTTCGATTAACTTCATCCACAAAACTGATGATTCGCGTGAATGTAAAGGATAAGCTACCATTGCTGACTGGCTGGTCGCATCAGTGTGTATCTAGCAGTCATTTCACGTGGTTGTCTGGAGGTAGGCATATCGGCTGTACTCAGTGTTTGCTATCGAAACTTATCACAGAAGACTTACGCTGATGGTTTTATAAAGGAGAACAAAGATCCCACACTATCCCACCCCACCGTTCACACCTTTATCCTGGAGCACCTGATTGAATTTTCACACCAAGCGAACCCACAAACCCACTTCAAAGTCATCTAGGGAATTTGTGGGAATCTTGCTGAAAGCGTGTGAATCCAACTTCTTCAAACCCCACAGAAGCAATGACAATTCACATGTTACCTCTCCAAACTCTGCATACACAAGAGGAAGTTTGTTCAGTCATTAAATCTACAGTGGACCTGATCTACCTTACCAGAGCAGATAACAGATTCTTTTGTTTCTTAATTGTATTATTTTCTTCCCTCACACCCTGTTAAATCCCTACCTCTTGTTATCTCTGTGTGAACTTGACTGTCGTTCAATCAATATTAGTTGAATCCCACTCAATCCCGTCAGTTATATTACTTCATTCAATTTACTTATATAATTTTATTTTAGTTTCTACTCGATTAACGGTTATCATATTGCGTGATTTTTTATCGAAAAATTTACAATTCTAAGGATACACCTTGGGGAACAATCCTTTCGTTGCTCGGGAAAATCAATCGAAGAGGCTATAAAGTTACATAGATTGAGATAGCTAGGTCACGTGCTGCGCATGCCTAACCATCGCCTCCACCACCCCGACGGGCATTACTAGCTGATATAGGTGCAGGTTGGAAAAAAGTGGTGGCCAAACAAAAACATGGCATCAATCAATCCATGAAATCCTTGACAGTTAAACTGAGTCAAGTCAAGTAGGGAGATGCAGACTTCCGGGTTGGGGCTCTCAGGACTCTAAGAATCAATGGCTGGAGACGGACAATAGGTGACATGGCTCAAAATCGTTGTCAATGGCTTACGCAGATGTATTCAGTCTCTGTAATCTTTCATATTCCTTTCTACCATTACTCATTCTGTTTCACTCTTATACTTGTCAAAACTCTATTGATTCTCTTCACTCATTTTCTTGTCTACCTTTGTGTGCTATTTGGAACGTGGCAACTCGAACTGCTGCACTTTGGTGCCAAGTTCTACGTTGAATCCAGACAGACAGACATCTTCCGTATCGTACTTCTTTATCGTCCTTTAATGTTGTTTCATGAGCCCTGTTCATTACATCTATCACTCCACTATTCGATATATTTGCAGATGTTAAACATATTTACATCTGAATCTATATTATCACTATTGCTATTCCCTTGGGTTCCGAAGGGAACATACGGCTGGCTTCAACAACACATCTCCACTCTGTTCTGTTTTCTGCTGTCCTCTTTAGCTGGCTAGGTCGACGACTGACCATAATCTCTCATCTCCTCCTCCAACTCGCACGACGTCCTCCATATCACACTCGTAGTAACGATCCACCTGTCGCTTCCCATTCGGATTCCACTCGAGAGATGGCTTGGTGTAAGATGTTATTCGATGATCTCTTCAGCGTGTGTCTAATCTATTGCCATTTTCGACTACAAGCTTGTTCAGCAATAGGTTCCAGATCGGTTTGTGTTTCCATAGTATTTTTTGTTGCTTATTCTTTCTGACCTGCTGGACATTTGAACCAATGAAGGCACCTGTGGATAAAATTCTGCAGTGGCCTGTTGAATTTGCTTTACGTGACGCCTGCACCAAGTTTCTGACTAAACATTGGTGTTTAAAATCCGAACCTTGTTCATTATGCTGATTGAGTGCAGAAGATTTCCAAACTGATTTCAGGATGACGGAGGTCTGTGTCTTGTCTTTCCGATTCTGGTTTTCACTGACATCCTTATCTGTGCTGTAGCCTGTAGTTGAGACGATGCTGCCTAGTCCGATAAGCGAACGAAGTAATCTATTTCAAATGTATTCCGTTGATGGTTCACTCTAAGCCCTGGCTTCGCTGCTTCTTCAGTTAGTTTGTTGGTTTTCGCCTGCAAGTCGTCGAGTTTGTGTGACTACTACTACTACTACTACTACTACTACTACTACTACTACTACTACTACTACTACTACTACTACTACTACTACTACTACTACTACTACTACTACTACTACTACTACTACTACTACTACTACTACTACTACTACTACTACTACTACTACTACTACTACTACTACTACTACTACTACTACTACTACTACTACTACTACTACTACTACTACTACTACTACTACTACTACTACTACTACTACTACTACTACTACTACTACTACTACTACTACTACTACTACTACTACTACTACTACTACTACTACTACTACTACTACTACTACTACTACTACTACTACTACTACTACTACTACTACTACTACTACTACTACTACTACTACTACTACTACTACTACTACTACTACTACTACTACTACTACTACTACTACTACTACTACTACTACTACTACTACTACTACTACTACTACTACTACTACTACTACTACTACTACTACTACTACTACTACTACTACTACTACTACTACTACTACTACTACTACTACTACTACTACTACTACTACTACTACTACTACTACTACTACTACTACTACTACTACTACTACTACTACTACTACTACTACTACTACTACTACTACTACTACTACTACTACTACTACTACTACTACTACTACTACTACTACTACTACTACTACTACTACTACTACTACTACTACTACTACTACTACTACTACTACTACTACTACTACTACTACTACTACTACTACTACTACTACTACTACTACTACTACTACTACTACTACTACTACTACTACTACTACTACTACTACTACTACTACTACTACTACTACTACTACTACTACTACTACTACTACTACTACTACTACTACTACTACTACTACTACTACTACTACTACTACTACTACTACTACTACTACTACTACTACTACTACTACTACTACTACTACTACTACTACTACTACTACTACTACTACTACTACTACTACTACTACTACTACTACTACTACTACTACTACTACTACTACTACTACTACTACTACTACTACTACTACTACTACTACTACTACTACTACTACTACTACTACTACTACTACTACTACTACTACTACTACTACTACTACTACTACTACTACTACTACTACTACTACTACTACTACTACTACTACTACTACTACTACTACTACTACTACTACTACTACTACTACTACTACTACTACTACTACTACTACTACTACTACTACTACTACTACTACTACTACTACTACTACTACTACTACTACTACTACTACTACTACTACTACTACTACTACTACTACTACTACTACTACTACTACTACTACTACTACTACTACTACTACTACTACTACTACTACTACTACTACTACTACTACTACTACTACTACTACTACTACTACTACTACTACTACTACTACTACTACTACTACTACTACTACTACTACTACTACTACTACTACTACTACTACTACTACTACTACTACTACTACTACTACTACTACTACTACTACTACTACTACTACTACTACTACTACTACTACTACTACTACTACTACTACTACTACTACTACTACTACTACTACTACTACTACTACTACTACTACTACTACTACTACTACTACTACTACTACTACTACTACTACTACTACTACTACTACTACTACTACTACTACTACTACTACTACTACTACTACTACTACTACTACTACTACTACTACTACTACTACTACTACTACTACTACTACTACTACTACTACTACTACTACTACTACTACTACTACTACTACTACTACTACTACTACTACTACTACTACTACTACTACTACTACTACTACTACTACTACTACTACTACTACTACTACTACTACTACTACTACTACTACTACTACTACTACTACTACTACTACTACTACTACTACTACTACTACTACTACTACTACTACTACTACTACTACTACTACTACTACTACTACTACTACTACTACTACTACTACTACTACTACTACTACTACTACTACTACTACTACTACTACTACTACTACTACTACTACTACTACTACTACTACTACTACTACTACTACTACTACTACTACTACTACTACTACTACTACTACTACTACTACTACTACTACTACTACTACTACTACTACTACTACTACTACTACTACTACTACTACTACTACTACTACTACTACTACTACTACTACTACTACTACTACTACTACTACTACTACTACTACTACTACTACTACTACTACTACTACTACTACTACTACTACTACTACTACTACTACTACTACTACTACTACTACTACTACTACTACTACTACTACTACTACTACTACTACTACTACTACTACTACTACTACTACTACTACTACTACTACTACTACTACTACTACTACTACTACTACTACTACTACTACTACTACTACTACTACTACTACTACTACTACTACTACTACTACTACTACTACTACTACTACTACTACTACTACTACTACTACTACTACTACTACTACTACTACTACTACTACTACTACTACTACTACTACTACTACTACTACTACTACTACTACTACTACTACTACTACTACTACTACTACTACTACTACTACTACTACTACTACTACTACTACTACTACTACTACTACTACTACTACTACTACTACTACTACTACTACTACTACTACTACTACTACTACTACTACTACTACTACTACTACTACTACTACTACTACTACTACTACTACTACTACTACTACTACTACTACTACTACTACTACTACTACTACTACTACTACTACTACTACTACTACTACTACTACTACTACTACTACTACTACTACTACTACTACTACTACTACTACTACTACTACTACTACTACTACTACTACTACTACTACTACTACTACTACTACTACTACTACTACTACTACTACTACTACTACTACTACTACTACTACTACTACTACTAACTACTACTACTACTACTACTACTACTACTACTACTACTACTACTACTACTACTACTACTACTACTACTACTACTACTACTACTACTACTACTACTACTACTACTACTACTACTACTACTACTACTACTACTACTACTACTACTACTACTACTACTACTACTACTACTACTACTACTACTACTACTACTACTACTACTACTACTTATAAATCTTTTCAGTAGCACAAATCACACAGTCTTCTGATATCATGTCATCAGTATTCATAAATTAGATAAGCCACCAGTAAACTTGGTACTAATATGCATCACTTTTGGTACAACTGGTCAAGTGTTACTATAGATTAGTAACACAGATAAACTTTGACACTACTAAAAGTAATGCACTTTAATTTATCACTAAAAGCAAACCCACTGGACCTTGAGGACCTCTGATAAGAATCTTCTATGAAGGGACATATATACAACCTTAAGATAAGACACAGCCTCTTACTGTTGAATTTATAGATTTTACTGTGGTGAGAGCTGTCTGCAAGCCAAAAATTGTAGACAACAATTCACGTCAATGTTAGACCCCGAATCGGGGTCATCAGAAAAAAAAGAACAAAGATACCTTGAGGAACTCACCAACCAATCACAGCAAACTTAACGTGTGCAAATAGGATTCGCAGATATATGGCTTAACTTTCTGAGAAACGGTCACAAGCAGTACAGAATAACCTTCAGCAAGAAAACAACCAATCAGAAGACGTTGCTTTTCCGCTGACAATAACGCTAATAATAATGTACATAAAAATCTATAAATATCTGTTGATTTTCTGAATAAACGATCTGTTTCCTAGACCTTGTCTTCTGTCGTAAGGATGCTACTCATTTAATAACGATGATGGACTGGTTAGTATGGCTTTCTACAAGTTAACTCGCATAACTTACCATCATTTCGATGGATCAACTGAACTGGTGTATTATAATCTCAATAAACAAACAGTGATTAATTTATAGGGTAGAACACTTAAATGAAGTTAGAATCAAAGCATGCTATCGATCTGATAAAGTCTTTGACTATTGGTGTCAGTCAGTCAGTCACCCTATATCAGTAAGAAATACGATTGGTGAAATGTTTAAGTAGTAGGGCAATTAAAAACGAAATAGTTCCAAGGAGAATCTAAAGCAGGAAGCCAGGCATATAAGAGGAGAAGCTTTAAAACTTAATTACCCTAATAAATTAATCAGAAAGTATGTACGAAAATGTAAAAATAAAGTTATTATTGATTATAGTAATAATATTAACAGTGACGGTATGTATGTCAAACAGGTACAGGATGATGACAACATAAACAATAAGGAATTTAAATCACCAGTAGTATTTCCATACAAAGAAGGAACCTCAGAAACCACCTTACAGAGAATTCTTAGCAATGCAGACAAAAATAAAAGTGGCTGGGATTCAAACCACCCACAAACTAACTCAATTACAGACAAACTTTGTCGGTTACAAGATCAATCCTGTAAAGACAATTAAACAAAACAATTTGGTTTATCTAATACCCTGTCTGCAGTGACTGTTAGGTCAAATACATGGGTCAGAGTAGTAGAACGGGGTCAGTCAGACTAGCGAAGTACAAAATCCTAGTAGAATCTAGATCATTTGACCTTAATAAGATAAGGAATCCTGAGAACAGCTCAGTCATGGCACAAACTACATGCAGTTACACACAATCACACAATAGGATGGGAGGACAGTTCTAAAAAGGAAGCTTTATTTGTCGAATTAACTAAGAATACATGCAATAGGAATGATTACACACATGTCCTAGACATCTGGAAAACTCTACTGGCTCTACGACCAATAGAAAAGAGTAAAATGCACTATAAAACGAAAGTTTCGAAGTTGGGTTATTATGTGATCATGAACTACAATAAATTGTATTCGAAACGTCGTCATTCAGTGAATATTACTGTTTCATTGTGTAGTATATCTAATAAATAAATCAATAAGAAGGATGAGGATTTGAACTGTTGAGCTTTAGTTCAAAACGTTAGTCAGCCAGTTATAATTCACGAAGTATTCTGCAAACCATCCCTTTCTAAAAACTTCAACCTCCTAGTTAACATATAAGTACTTGTAAGTACACCTACTTTGACGACATACACAAAGCTGAAAGAATTTTAATCTTGTCAAGTTTGTGGAAATAAAGTGTTGCAATAATTCAAAATAAATATTAAAATAGTAATCTATTCTGTAGCTGTACATGTTAGAATCATGTCGCTCTTTCGAACATCATCGTGCATGGTAGTTATGCGAGAGACAAACAAGGTGTATTCGTAAATGTTTTGGCATACCATGAAGAAACAGAATACATTTGGTGTCAACAAGGCAATGAAAGTTCTCTGTTGTATTTCGACTAATCTTAATTTTGTCTGTCAAGTTCATCTTCTACATGTATCTGAAGCTGTCAAAATCCATCTTCAGAAAAAATCTGCACAGACACCTTCCTTAACTTGGTCATCATTACTTAATTGTAAATGTTTGATGATTTCTCCCCCCCCCCCCCTAGGTATCTTCTAAGTTATTGTCCTTTTAGTGCCTTTAGTTGTTGCGTTAATTCCCTGCTTAATATTACCTAATGCTAGTTTAGTGTTATATATATGCACATTACCACGGACACACACATACTGTTTTGAACTATAATCTACTAACAATCTATTCACATATTTTTTTTATTCCTTTACGTTCCCACTGGAATATAGGGCACCTTCAAGCTAGAGGCTTGAAGTTTCCGTAGCAGTGGAATTTGTTATTTTTACGGGATGGGATTGCTAGCCTCATGCCCCACAACCTTCCCTCTTTACCAGTCTTATTACTGGTTTAGTAAAGTAAAGGAGGAGTGTGGCGGTGGCAGGGAATTGAACCCCAAACAAACTGCGTATTTTACCGCAGTGCCACCGACGCACACATACCTCTTGGTATTTTAATGTTAATGATCCAATGTTACGTTTACTAAAAAGCAAATTAACATAGTCAAACAACAATTAATATCTAACTATTATTGATGGATAACTGTAGAATCTGATGAGGAATTTGTCAAAACGAATACTGGTCCTCACACCGAGTCATAAACTCTTGGAACCGACTCCCAGAAGAAGTGGTGTCTGCAACCTCAACTGATTCGTTCAAGAAGGGTTTAGACAACCACAGAAATTTACTAGAAAAGGATTAACATAGGCTCCAAGCCTTCTATCCTCAACCAATAAATCTGAAATCTGACCCTTTTCACCTTCGACACATAAGAATGTAGTACCGTACAAACACTACGAAAGGCACTTGGATATACAGTTTTGCTAACTGTAGTGTGTAATGAAATAATTCAAACAACGATAAATATAAACTAAACCAAACTTTAATTAGCCGACAGTACCAATTCTTCGCCCCTATGGAAAAAAATAGGTAACGCACAATGAAATAGTGAAGACTAGTCGTATAAAAGTAGCATTAGTATACTTGAAAAGCAGAGTTTAAACATGAATGCACTCCTAAAATACCTAATACGTTATATGCACACTGGTTTAACCTTGATACAAAACAGAATACTAACATAACACCATTTATAGACTTATATCTTCAAGAAATACAAAATCTTACAACGATCATTGATTGACTCTAAAATTCAGGCTATTTAATAGGTCTCCTTCAAGAACTTCTCAGTTTTTACTGATTGTATAGTTTATATTATTATGGTTATTAGATGCTTACAAATTATATTGACTTTAAATGAAAAGCACAAGAGCAGCTTTAATAGTCAATAATACAGGTATTTACAATTAATAAACATATACTGAGTTTATTATTACAAAGGAACATTTTTAGCTGTTGCCTTCTGAACAATATTCTGACCTTCTCGTTTTAAAACAGTCAGGAGAGTTTGGGAACTCTCAAGGATCTATGAGATAAAGTTACAACAGTAGATGCTAACACATACCTTCATGTAAGCTGCTTCTGACTCTGCAATAGTCCTATCATATTCATTTCTTGTTGCCAGTTTCTTCTGAAGTGCTTCATTGACCCTGTTAAGCTTATCACTCAGAACATTTATTTCCCTTTGGAGCTTAGCGCGTTCAGTTTCATCTTGTTGAATTTGACGTTGTAATTCTTCTCGTCTTTTGCAAAGCTCCTCAAAACCTAGAAATTTAATACACTTTAAGATGTATGCCATACATTTTACAAGTTCATTATTGTAGTTTTGTAAAGCAGCTCCTTGATGGGACATGAGAAAATGTATACGAATCACGCGCTTTTGTTGTCATGACAATCACGAAACACATGTCATTTCATTTCAGGCTATAAGACCTGATCCATTAGTGTTAATTAACTCTGCTCACCTACTTCTCTCTTTAAACAATCTACTGAAGACGCGGAAATACTCCATATAACCGTTATTTTCAAGATTGAATGACTCCTTAATGTCCAATATCATTTTTACGGGCTAGTGTAAAACAAATTGATTTCTTTATGATCGCTTCTTGGTTTTAAGATTAGGTTCTCTGGTACCCGGTAAACTTCTGCGCAGTTCGTCTTGCCACTCAACTTTCGTAGCTTTGATTGACTCCAAAAGGAGAGGCGTTAGGATTAATTATTTTAAGTTTGTAGTATGCAGTGTATTAAGAACTTGTTGCTACTGTGAATAGAGTTGATCCTTTTACCTGGTGTCAAAAGAAGAAAGATGACAATAACAGATGTAGTCAGTGTAGGTTATATAGACAAAAAAAGAAAACATACAAAACATAAAAATATTTGAAATTGATATATATATGTATGTATGTATGACAACATAAGTGAATAGAGAGATTGGTCAGAATATTAAGACTAAGGATAGTGGGAAATAGTAAAAGACGAGTTTAGGTGTTTACCCACTAATAGTGTGTGTGAATTTTAAGGGAATAGACCGTTTGGACGTAGTCCTTATGTTGCTACGTGGTTATCCAGCCATCGCTTACAGATTCCCGCAGATGGTGGAGCAGTCACATCTACTGGCAAAGAGTTCCTGAGGAGGAAAACTCATAGTGAAAGGAAATAGGAGCGCATGAGAGACAAGACTCTCGTGCGCTATCCTTCGTGGATTGCTACGATGGAGCCTACACCTACTTAGTGGCAGGATTCCTATGTTTGGGTCATTCTGGTTATTCTTAGTCTTATGGGCAGTAATCAAGTCACCTCTAAGTTGACAGTAGCTAAGTGTGGAAAGGTATAACTTCTTCAGACATTCATACTGTAGTTTGTTTCGGAAACCCAGTGCTCCTTTTGTCTTCCGTCTTTGAACTTTTTCCAAAAGATTAGTTTCCTTTCAGAGAAACAGGGGGAAATGATATTGCGCACTTCAAGGAGTGTTCCTACATATGTACAGCCTCGGAAAAACCAAGATATGAGCACGCATATCTGTGTGCAAAGTGCATGACCACATATGCCCCACTGCTTCACTCATGTAATTCACTCTAGGGTACATTTTTTCTACTAGAACTAGATCTAAGTAGTGATGTAAAGTTACACATGACAAGTTATCTTTTCTTGAGGAGTAACTCATATTCCGCAGCCTATGGGTGCGGAGTTGCACTACCTTGCAGTTTTTCTGGATGGAACTCATACCACTGACCAGTGCCCAGCCCCCCGCCGACAACTCTTAGGTCTGCCTGCCGCACACTACCAGCCATGGCAGGTCACTGATGAAAGACAAAAACACCGGTGGATCTAGGGTAGAACTCTGCAATATTCCTGATGTCAAACTGCACCATGGTGATCAGACACGATCGATTTTGATGCAGAATCTCCTTCTGCGAGAGAAAGGGGTCACCAACACCCTTCTGACTTATCTTGCGTAGAAGGTCGTGCTAAACTGTGTCAGATACCTTCGCGAAGTCGGATAAGATAATGTCGACTGGAAAATTCATATTCCAGCATGGCGCCTAACCATTCCAAGCTGGTAATAAATTTGCCTCACAGGATCTGCCTCTCCCGAAACCATTTTGCCCTTCATGGTGTATGTTACTCATGTCAAGGTGATGTCTGATCTGACAATCATTCAGACTTTCCACTGCCTTTGATACAACTGGGAGTAGTGCAATGGTTTGTAACTCATGGCATTTTGCCAACCGCTATGCTTGAAGATATTATTATTTATAAATAGTTTGATTGGCATATCTCAGGCCTAGGTTTAGTCCTTGGCTGCTAGTCTCCTTTCGAAGGGCTGTAACCTCAGACTGCTTCCAGGTGTAATTATTCTGCAACTTTTTCATGCTTGCCGGAGGGTGCAAGTGTTCGATTTGCAATTCTGGAACTCCCTTTTGTCTCTACCACCATGTCTCCAGGTTTTATACCAGTCTGATGTTTCCCGGATGTGATTCTAGATACCTTTGGTTTCTGTGGATTTATACCCCTAGTCGGTTGGGCTGGAGTGTCTTGATTACAGTTTTCAGAGGAACACTGCATGAAACTGTGTCAGGGTAACAGAATGGGCATATGTACCAAAACCATCGACACGGGTTGTTTCGCATGAACTCGTAACATGACTTGTGCGTTCCTTTGTCATCACGTCAGTGCCCCAACCTCTTGCTAAATTGCATTTAAGTGCTGGATCACCTTTAGAAACAATCTCATCACACGCCTGCAGTCGATCCTTTTCCCGGAAAACTCCCTCAAGGCCCTATGATGTCTTGAGCGTTTCTTTTTGTCCAACTATGTGTGACACACTGGCTTCCCGTGGAAACAGGTGTGGCACAATGTCCGTTGGATTCACCCGATGGAGTTCCCGTAGTGGACTGTGGCGACATTGGCATTTTATCAGAGCAGGGTGCATGTACTCTGGTCTTAAGGACCAATATACTATTTTGTGCTATCGAGTCATTCCCTCCCCCCAGCTGAAGCTCTGGTCACTGCCGAATGCGGCGTAATATGCTCTTCTTGACACTAGACTCAACAGTCATGTTACCAATTATTATTAATTGTGATTAAACAGCAGTAATTGAAATAGCAACATGGTACCTGCCCAATAGAATAAGAACAAGAACGGATAAAGTGTAAGAAAAAAGTTTTGTCATTCAGTTTCAAGGCAGTCACCTAGCAGATTTGATCGAGTGAGGAAGATGCTACTAAAAACGTAGCGCTAAAAGCGAGGGCAGTATTTCCAGACAGCTGGAACAGCGGGTATTAAATATGTAAGCAATCGTTGAATTAGATTCAGAGACTGGGAAGCCAGACCTCCCGAGCGGACGATTCACGAAATAGGTACTTTTCCGCAGTGATTTGGTTTATTTAATCTCTTTCCATGCCCTTTGAGTTGTTCCAGCTTGACAAGAATTAGAAAAGGAAACAGATCAGGTTCACTGTCATGAAAACCCTTCGTAAGATGATTACGTTTTCAGTCTATCAACCGAATAATACCGAAATTAGATTTTGTGGTTTCAGTCATCCCTAGTATGCTAAATCGGTCATACCACGTCTCCATACTTGTATTTATCCTATGAATTCTTTCCACCATTCGTAAATGGCTTCTTTAGATGTTCAGATGCAATTTTACAGTTCGCAATTCAACAAAAACGCTTACAGAATGGCTAACAAGTCACTGGCGAAACTAGAGGTCACATATGTTACCGAAATGGTACCAACGCCAGAAAGTGCAAACGAGAGTCTACGTCCAGTGTCTTGAATTCCTGAAGCCTAAAATAAACGGTTGTTTCAGTTGAAGTTGGTCATTAAACTCTATCTGTTCTTGGCAATGAATTCTCCGACTCATATGAGGAAATTGTCAGTGGATTTGAGGTGTTCTGTGCCCGAAAGCGGAGGCAATTTGTTAAACGCTTCTTTGAAATCTAACGTTTGCAATTACTTACTTACTTATTGCGCTAGCCATATTGTTCGGGGACACAAAATGTTATGTCTGCTAACTAACTTTCCTTATCTCATGAAGTAACTTATAATCCATACCAGTTAATAACAAAGACATGAAAGAGTAAGGCGTGTACTGAAATGAAACATGGCAAGTTGTATTTTAAACAGAAAAACAGAGTGTTTTTAATAGAACTGGAGTTTGAGAAGAAAATACTGAATAGTTATCTATCAGTTTAACTGTTGATCACAATCTTCACAAAGCAAGTTTTGTTTCATCTATGTCCATCCCAGCTGTTCGACCAAGTAATCAAAACGGGTTTTAGGAAACATATCTGGCAGGATATCTTAGAAAAGCCTCTTTGTTACTGTTTCTTTCCAGTGGGTTGACAGTGTTGTATTTGTTTCCTGCGTTGACTTAATATGACCTATCTAGTAGTGTCATCGAAAAGACTTTATGATTAACCCTCCTAATTGCTCACCGCATCCTACTCTGTAGTCTTTTAGGAGTACTGGCATCCTGACTAGCTAAGCCCGACCGCAGAATCAAGGCAACATATACTGTTTACGATTTCCTTTCACAGGGGATTCAAGGAGTTCGTGAAATAGATTTAGGTTGGATTGACCAACCATTTTTGTCCAACTTTTCTAGCTCCAATGCCGGGGATCATAGGGGGCAATCGCGGAAAAAGGGTGTTCGGAGGAACAATAGCACAGGGACTGCATTATGCTATGGTTATATATCACTTTATTCTCTCAATACCAAATTAACCTAAATCCACCTATGTACAGCTTTAAGAATTCTATTTCTTCGTCACTGGTAAAACAATCTGACTAGCAAGTCAGGGTTAAAGAGTTAACCAGCTGTGTGGCTGGAGCACATGTGTAGCAAGTTAGATAGTCATATAAGAGTTGAGAACGTTATTTCTGGTTGAGAAGAACAAAAAATTGTCTCAGATTCATTCCAGCAATGTGTTTGGCTGGCTTCACAGACCTCCAAATGATATTTTCAACCAGGTTTGATGGCTTTAATAATAATATAAATCATACCCGCCAGTCCTGTTCTCTCCATAAACAAGAATTTTCACACAGTAGCTACGGATTTCCCTCTTTGGCTCTCTGAGTGGGCATCTCTTAGTCTCCCCAAAAAAACTGCCTAATTTTTTGACTATGAATAATAAGGTGGCAATGTATGATTTGTGACATTTTGGAGGCAAATGAAATGAAACAGTGCTGGTGCAAACTGGAGGATGTTGTCCGTGACGAAAATTTGAGTTGATTGTTGCTTCAGTAAAATCTAACAAGAAATTGTGTCTTTTACACTGTGAGTTAGTGGATCAGGGACAACGACTGGAAAGTACGGAAAGTTGGAAGCCACAATCTCCAAGGATAAGGCAAATGTTTACAGTATACGGTGAGGTTCGCCAGTTCAAATCCATTTTGAGTCACGAGTAAGCCAATCAACAGGCCACCAACAGAGAATGGAATACCGCATTCACTGTGATCATCGTCCCTCTCATAATGTTGTTTAGAAACCACCCACAGTTAGTGAGAGTGCTCTCATTCTGTAGTGAGCTAGCGAACAGCGGAATATGATACGAGAAATGCCTCAGCAAACGCATCATCATTTGTTTTTAAGTATTAATGATAACAATTTTTTAGTCTCCACAGAAACGTTCTGTTTTTACGGGTACGAGTACATTTTCGTTTAGGTTTCAGTTTTCACATAGTAATGAGCTGCCAAACGCTGATATACTTTACGCCTTATTCTCTAACATCATGCGGATTAGACTGTTTCGATGTTGATTTTTTACTGTTTCATGTTTCATCTCCCTGAATTCATGGCTCTGTTAGCCACGAACCACTTTGTCCAGCCGTCAAGCGCCTTGTTGATGAAATGAAGTGTTTATTGTATTGTTGGTTGTTCTGCAACTTGACTAGAACAAACCTCCAAACAACTGATCACTTGGAAGTATTCGCTACAGCGAGTGGGTATACAGAAGTCAGATTTGACTGAGACAAACGGGACGGCGACAACCACATTTATTATCCATACTATAGAGTGTGTTATTCAAAAAACAACGTAAATCTTGAACCATAAACAGATAATCAGTGCCTGGTCGACTGTATGACGTTGAAGACCGTCCAAAATATGCGATCGAAACTTGCCCATCCAGGTTATTATATCGGCACATGCGTCAATCATAACTTCCCAGCTAACAAAGACAGTTGGTCCATCCTCACATTTGCATTCGGGCACTTGATAGCAGCCTGCAGACTAAAACTTCCATAAAGTGAGACCGTAAAGATGAGGGTAAACAGTTGTTTAATCCTCTTCAAACATCTGATTTTCCTATTAAATACTCTGCAGATCTCTGTCAAGGTTAAAGTGAGTTTGATAGAACCTGCAAAATGGTGAAAGCAGGTCAAGAAGATGCCCTGCACAGTTTAAATATCGAATTTCTGCGAATATCTGAGCAGAAGCCGAAGGTAGCCATCATCACCATTAATGCCTACATCGCAGCTGTTTTCATATAAGTTTTTCATATGAGAAGCATGAAGTAGACAAGATCAAATATTAGATAAATTCAGATCGCGGAATGCCGATGATGTAGTGCTGTTCCAATTGAGTAAACGGTTGAATTATAGTATAAGCCAAAATGACGAGGCAATGAGCGATAATGTGGCATATCCCCTATTTGAAGTAGCGCCTCTAGCTTTACCTTGACGGCATTTGCGCGGTTTAGTTGATTTGAGCCGGAGCTAGTCGTCTAGGCAAACGTAGTTGACGTGATTCAGGTGCTCATTTTGCTCTTGTTGGATGAATTTATATGCAAATCGCTCTTCGATATTGTTCTCGAGCATTTACTGATTGCTTGTGTGGCAGGACGCTTAAATATATGGTTCATGCAATGATTGTTTGGCATACCGAGCATGGCTCGCACACATTTCGACGAATGTCTTGGCGACAACCTGTACTTGATCATGAAATACATAAATGATATTTCAGTCAGGAGTATAATTCAAAGATCCAAAAGCGTGGAGCATACAGGAAATGCTGACCCACAAGACGTCTGCTATGCGGACCCATTTAGAAGAGGTGACTGCTGGCGCTGGAAACTCAAGGTGTCACAGGATATTTTTCATGCGACACTTGTCAATGCATGAGTCTTTCGTGGTCAGCGTTGGTGCTGTTTGGCAATGACCTGATAAGAACAGGAAATTCCTTCACTGGCCTGCCATGAGCTGCACTGACGAACAAGGGTTGTGGCCGTTACGTTATTAAGTTCGTCGTGCACTTTCCGTAAGTCATGATTACGACCGTTGTCAATGTTGTTATACTAAATGTATGTGCAACGACCTCGCATATGAAAGCGGTTTCGTTTCCGTTGGAGGTCATAGTCCCAACTGCAGTCTAGTTGCTTGCTGTCCAGCATAAAACTGGGGCAACACGATCAGAAGTAAAACTGTGAGTTATACTGGTGTTTATCTGAAGACTTTGAAGTCTTAACTTTTGGCACCACTTGTGCCGTAACTGTCCTGTCGTGATGATACATTTTAAGTGGAACAGTAAGCAGTCTCTCAATTGCCAATGAGTTGGTTTCAGATCATAGTATTATGGGTTGCGTCTTCTGGCCTGCTGGAAATATCACCAGCTTTAGGATGGTTGGGTGAAGAGTTTTCGAATGTATTACATTTACACGAACCGTTGGTGCTGAGTTCAAGCATATGCCCGGGATTGAGACAATAAGATAATCTAACAGTCTTTGATCTTCATAAAAAATGGTATCCATCATTTACTTTGACATCTCCAGGTCATTTGGTCATGTAGAATACTCTGCTAAATCCCTCGGGAATTTGCGAACCACTACTGGAATGGCCCATTCGCCTCCTAACTTAATCCCAGTTAAATTGGCGTTAAACAGGATTTGATTTCACTAACGTACACATACCACAACATCCCCCTAAATGTTGGTTCGCAATCACTCAACTTCCCTCAACGATCCTAAGCTACCACTTTGGAAGGCTGATTAACATCCCCTATCAGCAGTATTGATGGCTTAAAAAGATCTTACAACTGGCTGTCAGACGGTTTTCTACATTTAAATCAACTTATAACCGCAAGCATGGGTACAGACTACATTGCAGCCACAAATAGCGGCAATGGAGATACTGTCAACTATCTTGTGCAGAGGAGAGATTTCATATTGCCTTGCAAGACATTTGTCTTCACTGGAGACAATTCACTCCTGATGCACATCTGGGATGGAACTGCTGAGAAAGCGGGACGAACATACGACTGAGTTTAAATTAACGTACCATCAGACTGTAACTCAAGAATAAGATGCAGTGCCCCACAGAACGTGGAGAGGAATAAGCATATATTATTATTAAAGTTACATAGGAGAACCGACTGCTTTACTTTCTCCCTGGCGCTCATAATCTATTTCCCACAAATCTGGGTTATTTGTTAATGCGAAAACAATACCTCTATATTTCTTAGTGCACTGCACTCACCAATTAGCTAGCAGACTGTTTCAATTAATTCCACCTTCAAAAAGAATAACTGCGGAATAACTTCACCATATGCCGAACTCATGCAATTTAAACAATAACTTGTGCGTCCGTGTACACTTAGAATGTACCTACATAGAAGGAAATAAGCGCATTGTGTATGTACCCGTCTCTCCATTAGTATGTTTTGGCTACGATGATTTTCTGGTTATAGCAGGCCTTTTTTCACAGTGCATAATGTCAGAAAAATGCCTACAGACGGATGAAATCGTCCCCCAACAGTGCCACTCGGACCGCCGTGTTGTTCCTCTAGTATGAGCTATTCCATTTTCTACTTTGTTCGTGGGATAGAAATCCATAGGGAGGAGCGGACGGAGACTGATAGTCTTCGTAGATGCAAAAACGGTTACGTTTAGACGCATAGTTTTATTTCACCAAAAGATACCATAGCAGGGCAGGCTTCGCAGCCACACCATCTACCATACCATTTGCGCCACGGAAAGGTGTTTCGTATCCACCTCGCTGTTACCCCATACGGTCATAGGTGATGTGTATCCCCCATCCCCCTTTAGTTCACCTTCTAGAGTGAAGTACACACAGGCTTAAATTTAATAGATAAAACTGAGTGAAATAAACCTCCTAAACGTCCTAATGTATTTTGGGCATTGATTTAATTAGGTGGGACATTATTTATGCGTCCCGTTTATGTTGGTATCACCAACATCTTCAGAGCCCGTAGTTAGACAAAATTGACTGTTTGCATCATTCCTTGAGTTCCGAGTGAAGCATGGGACTACAAACATCGAAACTCCAGTAGCGGTGGTATTATTTATACAAGAGGGGACTGCACACTGCACTCCTATATTTCCATGTTTCCTTGGCTTACCTCCAGCTAGGCGAGGTTTCTAAGGGTAGAATTCGAACCAAGACCTCCCGAATTCCTGATCCAAATGCGAAACTCGATTTGAATACTTGCATGCAGAACGTAGAATTACCTACTTGATTATTCTTTTGAAATTGTCAGAGTTAATGATATCTGTGAAGATATTATTTAATGTAAAGCTGAAGGAAGAACAACAAACTCGCATTTCTAGACGCACATAATGTATTCACACACCACTCCAATTATAAACGGTGTTAGCTGATGTCGAATACCTATTTTCACAGCAATACTACATCGATGGAATCGCAAACCAGGTTACCAATGCAAACCATTCACCACAGGCAACTGTTCCTCCAATTTCTTCAAAAGCGTTCTGTTAAAATCTGTTCTATATCCAATATTAACCTTCTCTATCCTATGGCGGTACGAGCTGTCTGCAAGCCAAAATTATAGACAACAATTTATGTCAGTGTTCAAGTCCCGAATCAGGGCCATGAGAAAAAATAATAACAAAGCTTAACCGTGAGGAACCCACAAACCAATCAAATCAGACTTAACGTGTGCAAATACGGTTCGCAAACATATGGCTTGACTTTCTGAGAAACGGTCACGAGCATTACAGGATACCCTTCAGCAAGAAAATAACCAGCTAGAAGACGTTGCTTCTCTGCTGGCTATAACGCTAATAATAATGTGCATAAGAATCTATAAATGACTCTTGATTTTCTCAATGAGCGATCTGTTTCCTGGCCCTTGTCTTCTGTCGTTACACTGGCACACATATCAAACTGAAGGCATCTGGTCAGAAAACCTCACCACCTGATATACTACATCCGGCTGTTCATGAACCATCTTGAGCCAGCAAGAAATGCTTTACAGTTTGGCAAAATACGTGACATACGAATCGCCTTTTAGGTCAACTAAGGTTTCATTTTTCTCAGTTAGTTTCGGTTTGATGTCTTAAAGATACATTTAGAATTAAAAACAACAGGGAACAAAAAATATTCATCTTCCCTGAGGATTTTTCAGAAATATTCATGTAGACACTACACCCGCAAGATAGCAGTATCACACCCCAATTGACCAAACAATAATATTAAATATCTAACGAAGACAAGAAAATTATCCATGATAATCTAATAATAATTTATATTTCGTATAAACCGCAAGTTTACAAGAAATGTACGCCGTTTCTACAGACACGATCAGATACCTCATAAGTTGCAATGGTGAGGTATCGTAATTAAATACTTTTTCAAAAGTTTAATTTGTTCGATTATTGTACAAGCAATCAGAACAGATTCTCATAAATGTTAAATTGTAAACGCTCCACTAAGTCCACCATCAAAGTTCAGCGACAACCCAAACTGCGTTCCGTTTCCTGCTGATAGTTATAGTCAACCAGTGAACGGCGTATATTTGAGTAAGTGCATTGAAAGCTATCTCAAGAAGAGGAGAACGACCTGGTAAACTGCAAAATGGTATAAAATACAATTATGGATAACATATGATTCAAAGCACATTGAAAAGATGTATACGAGAAGGACGTGGAGACTCCTTGGAATGATGGTATACATTTGCAATGTTTAATGCTAACCATGTTGGTCTAAGCATGGAAACTATGGCGTTTTCGATGAAAACATAGCTTTGTCCAGACATTGGAGTTGTGTTTTTCATCAAAGCAACCAGAATTTAAGCAAGTGACAAATATCAACAGAGAGTAAGTTTAGCTTTATTAAAGGCCTAGGTAGCTAAGTTCCAATAGAGTATAATAGTGCTTAGATAAAAAGATCATCGTGAGGTTTATAAGTGATATTTCAAGGAGGAGTGAATTCAAAGACCTGGAGAATTAGAACCCGTAGGACAAGCTAACCTGTATGATGTTTCACGAACTTCTGTGGGGCCCATGGGGTAGCATATTGACAAGAAGCTGAGCAGGCTTGCAGATGTTAGTGGTAAAAGAATTTTAAAAAATTTAGATCTGTGCAGATATGATTGTTTTTTGTTAGGTATCTAAACTCATGTTAAATTCTCGAGCTTTCAAAAATGCATGTTGCTGTCCTACAGATTAGAGCGATTCGCATTTGTGACCTCTGCTATATCTGCTGATCAGCATGCGCCACCCTCCCTCTTTTTTTGATGTTAAGCTCTGAGATGTTTTGCAATAACTGCAGTTGTAACATTGCATTGCTTTGATCCCATCTCAATCATACAGTATGCTGCACATCAATAGAATCCACGACAAATGCTTCTAAATGGGTCACTGGATACATCGACACGTCAGGAAATTCTTAGCAGTATCACATTTATACACGCATACATGTGTGAAGGTATTTATTACAAAAGACTAGGAATTATAATTCCTAGAAGTTATTCTTAAGGCTACTAGGTCATAGTTTATTTGGCAGAGTGAAACCAGTGGTGGAACAATCAATGATAAAGTTATGTAGAATGATCCTGATGAAAACAGCTAGTTAACAGAACTTGTTATCCTGAATTTTCATGACCAATTTTCATATGGCATGCGTTAGATATTGCAAAAGTGAAATGAATCGCAAGCAGCGTATAAATTATAAGACTCATGAGTGAGTATTCAGACAACAGGGAAGTTCAAGTGGCAGCTAAAAAGTTTGACGTGCCTTGATCAAACTCAACAAACGTTTATAAACTCGACCGTTCTTCCACTTATTAAGACGTGGATATTTTTCGTGTGGGTTCTAAAAACTGCAAGGGAAATCCTCGTCATTTGAGCTTGTAAAGCACAAAATAACACTGCATTAAAGAAGTGAAAATAACAAAATCCTCAGTAATTAAGCAGGAGGAATTCCAGTCTTTCACTGAGACTGTGAGAATCTTTGTGAGAATTGAATATTGAAACATCGAAGATCAGATATGTACTTATAAAACGTCTCGTTGATTGGTTACATCTAACCCCGAATATTTGAAATGACGCAGTCAGTTTGGGATATCGCTGTTCAGCAGAATAAAAACAAGCCAGGTATGTATCAGAGGATTTTATTTATTACAACAAAATAGTACAAGGGAATGTAGAGACTACGATCATTTTCGCGGGAAACAGGCAGTCTGTATGTTGCGAATGGTCATCCGACTTTCACTTTCCAAACAATGTTTAGGGGAAAAGTACAATCATTAACCGATTCCTTGAAAAGGATGAAACACCAAAACCGACTCTAGCACTTGATTATACTTTTGGACGTAAAGGTGCTGGAAACTATATGGTTACTAGTTATTACTTCATTTCTTATTTCTAGTGTAGACTAGAGCTGTTTCGCACATATGGGAGCTTGGTGGCGGATCAAAACTTTCAGATCTAATTGATGTATTGATCACACCCAACAATATACTGTTAGTTGTTATCACCTCACTGTTAAACTTACTTTCCCTTACTTATAGGAATCTTCACCTTATTTTAGTTGTTGATTTATCAAAGCCTACAGAACTTTGGGATACAGTGGACAATCTACTGAAATCAGCTTCTTCTCGTGTCGAGCAAATATTTAGTCGACTTCGACAAAAGAACATAACACATATTCAGAATACTCTGAATGAAAATTTGAGAAAAAAGATTTCATCAACACATCCAGATGTAGAGCTCTTAAATCCTTTTCCATTACCTCTTACATTCTTAGGGACAAAATATGATATTTTTAGGGTAAGTGAAATCATAAACGATATGCATTTCTACAGGAATTCAGTAATGAACAACAAAATCTAATTAGCAAGACAATGCGTTTTCTGAGTCATTACTATGGGGCATCTTTATATGTAGGTGCATAATATTTTCTTTAATTGCCGCAGTTTTCATCTATTAGAGAAGATGAATTGCTCAAAAAGACGAGAATTCTTCTAAATCACATTGCTTTTGGTGGTAAAATAACATTCAATGAACAAATGAAAACAGGAAAGCCATTAGCTATTCCTGTTGGTATGGATTCATTCTCAAACATTGGTAATTATTATTATTTATTTGAATTACGTATCATGTCACATGTTTTTGAATTCTTACACAAATTATATTATAAGAAGCTTTCCAAATGCATGGCACGCTCTTTGGAAAGCACTTTAGATCAAGACTGTATGCACTTTGAGAACGGACAATATCTTTCGCTATGTCAACTGAACTCAGTGAAAGCTGTTATCTAGTGGATTATAGCCCAAGAGTAACTGTGTTTTCCAGAAAGGTCCTGGTTACCTGCGAAATATTCTTTAATGTTTCAAGCTTTAGGCCTTTCAAACGATAAATTAAAGCCATAACTACAAACTTAATACTACGGAATAATACTTTGCAGATTCAGATGTTTGGTTGAGGATAG
>OX235272.1:9875534-9951512 GCA_944472155.2 Trichobilharzia szidati | reverse complement strand
ATAGAAACAGTCAACAATTGACTGACTGACTGCATAATCCAAATATAAAGTGCTCTTTAAACGGAATTATAGATTAATATTATTATTATTATTAATATTCTACCTGATTTAATAAACTGGGTGCACTATACTGTACACTGTGTGTGCGTGCACATCGATAGGGTAAACAGACGACAAAACCATTTAGAATTATTGTTACTATTATTATTAATACGACGTATGAATAAAAATTAGAACAGAGTATCGATTTATGATAAAATAAGTGGTATTAGTGTGGCGTCTGAGTTACTGAAAAGGTTTATCAGTAGTATATTTTGAGAGAGAGGTTCAACGATCGGTGCATAAAAATAAACATCGAATAGCGGAGAGATAGATTTCACGACAAGTAGAGAAGTCAATGAACCAGTGGATTGCGGTGAAACATGGGAGCAACACAATACGAAGCCGGGCAGAAGTAGCACAACAACACGGAAGATCTGTACAAATATATATACATATATATTTGATTGGATGAAGGATTTCAACATGAGCTGACATCAGTTAGAGAACCACTGGAAAACCTTAGGGTATTGGACAGCTGTTTCATATATGTGTATATCAAATTTTAATTAAATATTCCGTTACCTCAAGTGTCCCGTTTTCTCCCGTTAAATTAGCATATTACAATACCATAGTACAGTGCCTCGTATTATTATTTCTATTGTTTCCTTTAATTCCTAGAGGAACATAGGGCTTCGGCCAAATGTCTCCAATGCGTTCAGCTCTCCGTCAACGTTTTCAGTTGGCTGCACGTCTCTCCACATACTTTCATCTCCTCTTCACATCACCTCCATGTCGCCCCACCCTCGCACTGACGACCAACTCGCCGCTTCCCATTAGGGCTCCATTCAAGAGAGAGTCTGGAGTGTGATGTCACTTGACGATGGTTTGTTTTCTCAGAGTATGATCAGCCAATCCACCTGCATTTCTTCCTGCATATTTCTTGCCCAATTGGTTCCTGATGGGTTGGTTCGCTCATTGTCAGAGATCCCTCTCTGTTGCCGATCTTTTCTGGCTGGCCATCTAATCTTGAGAGGAGTATCGAGCGAAAACAGCTGCTGATGAAGCTCTGTAATTTGTTTGAAGTGGCCTTCGTGACACGGAGCTGACCAAGTTTCCGATTCGTATAGTAAATGGCACTGACTTCACATTAGAGTTGAAAATCGGCATCTGATTTTCATTTTCATGTTGAGGAGTGCTGTTGATCTCCTCCATACAGACTTGGGGAGAGTAATGAAAGCTTTCCTTGATTTCCCGATCCTCGTTGCTTTGATATCCTCATCAGTTCCGTCCGCCTGTATTTGGGACGACGATACTTCCCAGATAGGTAGGTAAAGAAGGTTATTTCTTCCAGAACTCTCCCATTTATGCTGATTGTTGTTGCTGTTGGCCAGGGAGTACAGTGCCTTAGATGAAATACAATAATATAACTTTACGTCATGAACTAGATATTGGCTGGAGATTAACGTTGGAAATCCGGGGGTGTATTGTTACTATCATTACTACTACTACTACTACACAAACTTGGTGTATATCTGTGGGCACCAAGACATGAGCACTACACAAAATTTCATAGTTTGCACGAAAGCTGGAATACTGCTTGGACGCCTAGACCGAAGTAGGTGGTTGTCTTAAAAGAGACCAGTCAACTCCCTTTCCCGAGCATTTAGCTTAACCGAAGTCTGATCTACTAAGCAGTGGAGCAGTTAGCCAGAAGCTGTGTTCCTGTGGTTTCTGGTAACCAAAACAGGTTGATATATCATTCACGATCCAATCGGATTCTGCAGCCGATGTACGCAAAAACCATAGATTAGATTTGGAATCAGGGTTTTCCAAATCACTCAATCTCTAGGTGGACTTTACTGTTCAGCTCCTGTAAGCGTTTACATTCGCTCCTTGATTTATGTTAGGAAAACCCACCACGCCACAAGAAGGAAGTGAATAAGAATTACCTAGCACACGCTAGGTACTGAAAACGTGTTTCGTCTTAGGTTGGGACTCTTCTCCAGAAGTACGCACCCACGCCTTCATTGGAGATCAGACCCGGAACCTTCAGGTTACGACAGAATTCAACCACTTGAGCCAGAATTCAATGACCCTTGAATTGTAATTCGAAAAGTCATCAACAACAGACTAGCATGATACATTAATTCGCTCTCCTTCTCTCTCGTACTCATTAAAAGGATTGTTACTCAATCACAGAAACTTCCTTCCTTAAACTAGAACTACAATGTCTTACTATTGCAAACTGATTCCACCTAGTACAAAAGTTCCTTATGAATACCTAGTGATATAGGTCGATTCTGAGTATTCCACTTGTCGCAGTCCATGGAATTGATTGTATCTGATGACACCATAATGTAAGTAATTATGAGGTTCAATAGTGTGCCTCTTAATGACTGTTGTCATATTAGATCACCGGCTTAGGAAGAGATGTATAATGAATGTTATCTCAGCGGTTCCCATCACTGACTGGTTACAACACAGAACTTTCCACAGATGTCCAGAAGTCCCAATCGCCACACTCCCTCTATGTAGCACACAAAGCAATAGAAGAGAGTAAAGAGAGATAATAAACAGAAATGTGAGTGAGGAAAAAAGAATAGTAATATGGTGGAAGAACCATAGAGTTTTATTGGATGTGACAAATCACAAAGAGTGAATGCGTCTGCACCAACCATTGACAGCGAGGATTTTGACCCATATCACCGATAATTCTCTCCACTCGCCATTCGTTCCTGCTCTCCCGAAGACTCCAACTAGTCAGGCAGTCAGCCTACACCTACCTCCCTACGTGGCTGACTAGTTTAACCTAACTGTTATGGATTTCTTCATTGATTGATGAAGCCATGCTTTTTTTAACCACCACTAACAATCTCTTTTTCAACCTCATCAATCGTTTGTTGGCGAACACTGCCCGTTGTCGAGGAAGGCGACGGCTAGGCAGGCGTGCGTAGCACATGTCTTAATCATCTCAATCGATGCAACTTCACAAACTCGTCGATTGATTTCCCCTCCCTCCTTATCTAGCACTCAACCAAAGCCTCACCTTATTATACCACCACAAAACACAGGAGATAGAACACAGACACCTAAGATCAAAGACATCTAGCCAGCTTCTTCATGTCTTTCACTTTCAATGGCCAGGTCTCACAACGAGCCATGGAGGATGACAGAGTGGACGGCTGAGCAGTATACACATCGAGAGCCAACCGGATATCAATCCTACGCCAGAGATGGCGTAAGTTGGCTGAGAAATGCCAAATACAGAAGGCTCTTCTGTATCTATCCATGCTAAGATTTCATCAGCAATCAACGGTCCGAGGCTGGCTGATGCAACTTCCCAAATAGGTGAAGTAAGTGTTCAACACGCTCCACAAATCACTTCACTGCCACTTTTCCTAAGCTAGGAGTCAATGTAGTCCAGTCCAAGCGGTTCCCATACTATTGACTGTTTTCTAGCCCTAGATAGATCTGAGAGATTATTATAACCAGTAGCTCAAGACGTAAGCAGATATGACTGAGAATTGTAACCAACCATGCACATACTGAAATTTCCTCTTTACTTCTCCATCTCTTTCTGGAGGTAACATATAGGAATGAAGCATCTTTTGAATGTTCACAATGTTCTTTTAGTCTACGAGGGAGGTGGTAACTGAGATCAAACTAAACGGGAATACTGAAAGGGGCTCGGAAAATGGTTAGTATGCTATCATATTATTTGTGAGGCTCCATTCCTGTCTACCTGGATCGGCGGTAGAAAAGATAATGAGATCAAAATTATACCAGGAAAACACACACATTGAAACAAATGTCCGGTGGGTAGATCGCTTCAATTTGGCTGGTTGATGGTATGAGTGGGGTGCAACCACTCACACAAATCAGTTGCATATAACGCCATTCATCTATGCTTGCCTTCTTGATTGCCATTTATAGTATCAAAATCAGATCACATATTGGGTGTGATCTGAATAATTTCGGTTCCCAAAAGAAACTGTGTTAAATCCCCCTGAATTATGTGTATCGCAAGTCACGAATTTGTTTCAACATAGCAGTACGTTTGATATTTTCGTATATGTACTCGAACTACTAATGAGTAGTAAAAAGTAAAAACAAACAATTATGACCACGAGTTGACTTCAGTAAGGGGACCATTGAAAGCCAGGGAATATTGGACAACTGTTTTGTCACAATTAAGGTTTCTTTATATCAGTGAGAACTCATGATTCCAAAGAAGGCCGAAGTCAGGACCTTCTAAAGAGCTTGTATACCATTTACCTACAAGGATAGAATCCAATTGCCTATCATCTTAACTCCCTCAATTTGCGATATAGCGCGACCACCAACCAATGCCACAGATGAGTATTTGTCCCCCCCCACACACACCTACACACAACGCAATGAACTATGCTGGTCACGGCTCTATACTAGAACTCTAGACGACTTAATCCTATAGTCAGTCGGTCACTAGTGAGCATTCTACAAGCTAGATTTGTTGCCTGAAGGTGCTGTGTGTGGATACTACTGACGAGTGTCGTGCAAGGGCAAAATAAATGTTCAGTACTTCTTAACCTTGAACACGGGTTCTTTTGCTGACGTCAGTTCATCATGAAAATTGAAACTGTTTACATCTCTGAGAAACAACGGTTGAAAAGCACTTATTCTATTAAACAATGATTTGAATGCAGAGTTTGGATGACATTTCTGCTAAAGTATGTTCTACTTTTATTTTGTTGATACTGGTGTCTAGTCGACGCGTACATTGTGCAGTTTGGGTCTTGTCAGTACCCAACAAATTGGTTGAAGAGGCAGTGAAAACAGGACTTCAAGTGAACATATAGAGAAGACGAAGGTGATGAAGATAACCAACCAACAGCGACAACAAACAACACTAATCACTATCAAGGAGAGAAATTTCAAAGAGGTTACTTCCTTCGCTTATCTAGGCAGCCAGCATTGTTTCAACTACAGGTAGTCAGAATGGATGAAGATGTCAAAGCCAGCCAGTCAGTCAGAATCGGAAAGGCAAGATACACCTTCACCAGTCCGAAATCAGTTTGGAAATCTTCTGCACTAATTCTGCAGCATAAAGAACAAGATTCGAATTTTCAACACAAATGTGAAGTCGGTTATTCTACTATATGGGTCAGAAACTTGGCTGTCACGTCACGAGAAGAATTTCCAACAGCCACCTGCAGACTTTTATCAACGGCTGCTATAGCTGAAGATTAAATGACCGGTTAGTCGGGAAGAATTAGCAACAAGAAACCATGGGAACAAACTAATCAAGAACCGTACGTTCAGCAAATATATTCGAGAAAATGGAGATAGGCAGGGCATTTACTGAGAAGGCCGTCGAATGACTTTATGCTCCAGGCCATCGCTCAAGTGGAATCCCAATAGGAAGTGACGAGTGGGTCGTCGGTGCGAGGGTGACATAGAGGAGGTCGTTTTTTGGGGGAGGAGCTGAGATATTATGGGCAATCGTGGACCCACCTAAAGAAAACAGAAAAATATACGACAAATTGAAGATGTGTTATTGAAGCCTTATGTTCTACTCAGAATAATAATAATAAGTACCATATTTATGCACCTTCAATGAATGATAGTGTGTCCACTTTGATTAGAACCCAGCACAAATCAATTCAAATGCTAAAGCGTCATCCAAGAAGATATGGGAGCCACCCTCTTGTACAAGAGTGTATTAATTTTCATTCGTCTAATCTACATTTTATTTCTTCTTTAATTGACTCCTAGTGGACAGAAATGCTTACAATCTTCGTTGCTTTACTGGGAAGAATGATAAAATGTTACTCAGCACCACACATTTTAATTGTATGCAGTTGGCAATGAGCTAAACACCTTTTTTGTGAGGACTCATGATACAACCTGGTAGATGAAGAGACATTCGCGGTTGTTGCCCAGTAGAAGTCTACACAAATGAGTCATACATAGATCCACTGGGTGGGGATGGGTGGGTGGGTTTTGAGTGATTTCATTACTGTCTATTCTTACTAGCTACTGATATTACGCAATCTACATTTGATGCGCATATACATATGACAACCGTTTTCAGTGAATAAGGTTAAGAGGATGTCATCCGGAAATTTATAATAAAGGACTTTATCCGGAAAGGAGGCAATCGTATCTGACAAGATCAAACAACATTCGTTGTATTACTATCTGAAAGGGAGGAGGAAAGAAAGAGAGATTGCAGCATGTTCGCCATCGATGATTGCGACTCTTACCCATATCTGATAATGTTTCGAGCCACAGATTTGAGCTATCTCTTGAATCCCAACCAGGGAGTCATGATGTAGCACCAAGCAATGCTAACCTGACACAAATATCCTTCATCCCTACGACGCCACATCATAGGCTGACCATCTCTCCGCTTTTTCCATTCCCTATCAGGACTGGAGAACGGAGACCGGTACGAGGGCCACTGGAATAAGATTTGTAGCACATATCCAAGCCACCAAAGTAAATGTTTTCAGATGACGCCACTGAATGAATGGGGATCTTAGAAATGCTCACACGATAGTGCCATCGAATACAAGCAATTCTACGTAGACGGCGGTGATCGAATACACAGAGTCGCCCCACATCCTCAGCTCGGAGAAGTAAGGTTTCATAGGCGTACAACAAGACTGAGCAATCCGAAGCAATGTAAACTCGACACCTTTGACAGAGCCATAGAGGTGGCCCAAATTGGCATATGCCACCATAGTTTTCACTATACGGTTAAGAATCTCGTCCGTTACATCTCTGCCAACACTGACACGAATACCCAGATACATGAACTTATTGATAACTTCAAGCGATTCACCTGTAGGAGTGAGTGCGAGTGGGGGTTCCTGCCAATCCGATAACAGTACTTAGCAGTCAGACGGAGCTATTGATGGAAAAGAGAGTTACTTGTTATTTAGGACTGGAGGGATGTATGGAAATCTTGTGCACCGTTTATTCACTATGGAGCAACCAATGTTATGCGTCTAGTTCTTGGCGTTAGTGCTCACTGAATTCTATCATCACAGTCTTCTTTGCAATGTCGTCATCGAACTAAGTGATTCAACATCGCAATGTACTCTGAAATGACCTTAGGTGAATGAAGCTGACCAACATGCAACCTTGCCTGACTTATATTTCGTACTGTTCGCATTCGTCAGCAAGGAGTATTTCCAAATTACTGAAGTCATTTGATATCTACAGACAAGCACACCAAGAACTGTATGGGAATTATCCACCTAATAAAATACAGTACTAAGTGGATATCGGAATTTTTTAGACACCAACTTAAACTACTTATGAGTAGTATAAAAAATAAAAAGAAAAGATAGAAATACGAATCAGGAAACGATCACAGTAGGCAACTTATGCCTACGTATTCCTCTCAGAAATATCTAAAGGTGACACTTATTTCCATATCCAAAGTTAAACAGACGAGAACTCAATCTTGAGGATCAACAAAATGATCGGAATATTCACAATCTGACCATAAGGATCCACACTACGTTAGACATTGCAAATGTCTTGCAAAAGGCGGAGAGTTATTGTCTATTTGGAATATGTTACGATTAATTATTATTATTGATTAGTTGACACGTGGCTCACTGTCTTATCATCCAAAAAATCCACCAGTAGATGCTGCTTCGCATGCCAAAAAACATCGTTTAGATAGCTCACTATATGAGGCTGAAGGCGTACAGCAGTAAGGTTTTTCCCTCAGATGACCAACAAATCAGCTATGCTGCTTTCAGGCTTTTGGAAAGTTGTGCATCCCAACTCATCTTGCGTTGGAGAATTCTTAATGCGGGCACAACTGTAGAAGCTCAAATAGGCAGTGTGAGACATGCCAGAAACAGCTGTTTCATTGAAAGTGTGAAGTAGTGCAACACTAAAGTTGTTTCTGTTTCATTTGCAGCCAAGAACCAATAACGAACTATGTCCCCCTGATAGATTGGAGGATTTTGACCCATATCACCGATAATTCTCTCCAGCCGCCATTGATTCATACAATTTCGAAGACTCCAACTAGTCGGGCAGTCAGTCTACACATACCTCCCCTACGTGGATGGCTGGCTACCTGGCTTAAACTGACTGTTGTGGATTTCTTCATTGATTGATGAAGCCATGTTTTGGTGTTGACCAGCACGTGCTAGCTTTTTTCCGACCTCATCGATCCTATGTCAGGTAATATTGCCCGTTGTTGAGGAAGGCGATGACTAGACAGGCATGCATAATAACACATGTGTCGTAACCATCTCAATCGGTGTAACTTCACGTCCTCGCTGACTGATTTCCTCTCCTTACCTACCCTCGCACTCGATGCCTAACCTCAATGTTACTCACCCTATTATACCATCACCTGAAACGGGTCATAGAAAGCAGACACCTATGATCAAAGACAACTAGCCAGGCTTCCCATGTCTTCCACGCTCAATGGCTGTGTCGCACAGCCATGAAGGAGGACAAAGCGGGCCGTTGCTGAGCAGTACACACGTCCTTTGGTCGATAGCCAGGTGGATATCACATTTACTAAACCAGGGTTGGAGTAAGTTGGCTAACAAATGACAGACGAGCCCCCTTTGTATCCATGCTGAGACTTCGTCAGTGATCAACCCGCTGGTGTTGACTGATGCAACTCCCCAAAGTAAGTGGTGAAGTGGTCATCATGCTCAGCCACCACTTCACTCCCTATTTCTACGCTAGGAGTCAATGTAGTCTAGTCCAGTCCCGTAGCATCATCTTACATTTGATGGGAGCTAATCGCATGCCAAACATTCGAAGATTTCTGCCCAAGGTGTTCAGAAGACTATGCTCTATTTTGTCAGCGTCTTCACCTAGGAGGAAGGAGTACATCATCTGCATGTTATAAGTCAAGAAGACTATTGCTTCCTGGTAAAAAGTCAATCCCTGAGTTTCTGAAGTGAGTTAGGGTTAATTCCATTAGTATATCTATGATGAAATTAAACAGAACTGGGGATAGTGGGCATCCCTGACGGACACCACTAGTTGTCATCACAGTTGTCAGAAGACAAATCGTCGTAGGCTCTCACCCCGCTGCACGAGTTCGAGTAGAGTGACTTGATCAGTGCAATGATTTCCTCGGCATTCCATTCACAGCCAAACATCGCCGAGTACCTCTCGGTCGACAGAATCGAATGCCGCCTTTAGGTCAAGAAATATGACGATTGTTGGACCCCGACAGTAAATATGCCAATGTTCCAGATTCTCGCGAAGGGTGGAGATATGATCAATACACCCTTATCCTGGTCAACAGCCTGCCTGGTTCCCTCGTGTTTCTGCCTCCCGAGCACCACTTAGTCTACGCATTATCATTGAGCCTACAACTTTAGATGCCATATTAGTCAATCTAATTCCCCTGTGATTATTACAGGAAGACTTATCTTCCTTCTTGTATATCGGGATGATCAGTGACTTACACCAACCCGATGGGACTTCCTCTGATTCCCAGACACTGCCTAGTACCTTAGTTAACGCAGACAGTAGACTGTCTCCACCGTACTTAAACACCTCTGGGGTCATCTCATCAGGTCCCGCTGCTTTGTCATGTTTCACCCTAGTGATAGCTTTTGCAACCCTAGTTAGGGATAGAGGACATGTGTCTATATCCCATTCAGGGAGGTGTTGGATGCCCAGTAAGTTGAGCGTATAGCAGCTGTAGACCAATTAGATTGCTCCTCAAACTACTCCTTTCCAACGACGTTCCAGTCGTCATCTATCCTAAAAGCTAATTATGGTGTCATTTAGCAATGAATAAAAAAATGAATCACGTATGACAAGAAAGTTCAAATTCCAAGTCAAGAAAAAAGTGATCAAATGTAAACTGAAAACCAATCACGCATAACAAAGGTTATCACGAGATGAAATTATATAATCATATTCATGAAGAATCCAGATAAGTGTTGATTTTTATACTAAAAATCTGCACTGAAGTGATGATGTTGTCTAGAAAGGTTGACAACGAATGCTTCGCAGTTAAATCTAACCACCTCCTCTCAGAGAACATACAATTAAATCAGAATTAAACAAGTGAACTTCAAATGTCAATTTGTGAAACTGGTTACCATACACGCACAAACGCACACACACACACACACACAAATAACACCGAAAGGCAAAATGTAACTCGTATACCATTCAGCCGCTGGGACCCGATTCAATGCCTCATGAATTCTAACTTCTACCAATTCGTAATTTGAATCGGGTCCCAGAGTGGCTGAATGGTATACGAGCTAGCTTGCCTTGTAATCGGAAGGTGCTGGGTTCGAACCCTAGTGTTGGTGGGTGCGTACTGCCGATGACTCCCAGACTAGGCTGATGAAACAGCTGGCTGTCCAGTACTCCAGTGATGGTTTTCAATGGTTCTCTAACTGATATCAGTCCGTGATCAACTCGTAAAAACAAAACTAACCCTCACAAACCAAACTATAGAAAATGTAACTCACCATTTAGTTATGAAAGGGAAGAAGATGATTAAACTGAATGTTGGTCAGTATCAGTACATCGATTTGATGAGAACTTTGTCATATGAACATAGATAACTTCCTCTATGTTTGACATAAACAGCAGATTATTGATTTGAAATAAATATCCCATTTTCATTTCTTCAAAGGTTATGCAATACAAAGTAATCAAATGTGTAGATAGAGTGAGTTGGAGGGCAGGGGCGCAGATAAACTTGTTGTTCTTGTTGTCGTGATTTCATATTTCCCAAATGACAGCATAACATCGAATAGAATTAACGCTTCCATATACAACTGAGGGGTTGAAACTGCCATCTCCCCATTTTCCCAGTCATCCGAATGCATAATAGGAGATACATACAACGATGGTTATGGATTCCTCTACCTCCCCATATTATATATTACACATATTAGATAGATAGGGGAACAATCTTCAGGAGACACAAAAGGAGGCTGAGGTTTTCCCCTCCTCACATTTCTAATCAATCACTTGGTATTACATTTTTGAATTCATTATTGATAATAATAATAGTAGTAATAAGAGGTGAAATAATGAATGGCTCTTCCTTTATATTGACTGACATTTTCCCCACCCCTACTCGCCACCAGATTTATCACCATTTAGGATCCACATGACAAAAGATGAATATAGAAGATCTGGAATTTTGAAAACAACCAAAAACAAAAGAGTTAAACATGATGAACAGCGTAATTATATTAGATGGTTGGAGGCAATCAGCTACAGGAAGCCTTGGCTGCACCTAGGTTTCGTACTAGTTGGCACTCGTCAGCGAGGTGTATCTGACAACTAGTACGAAACCAGGTGCAGCCAAGGCTTCCTGTAGCTGATTGCCTCCAACCATTTAACATCAACAGTTCAAAGTGCAGTGTACCGTGATGGTGAGCCACCTAGTGGTGGCATGGTGGCCATATTGTAAACCTGACTGACTGATAGAATTCAGTCTGCACTAAAGAAAGGACTAGACACACATCCAATGAAAGTACAGTGTGATTAAGACAATAACAGATACGATAAATATTATGCCAATGAATGACGTAATCATATCATAGAATACTGCACACAAGAATTTCATACATTTATTCTCCTTTATAAATTTGAATAAAACCAAAAGTAGCACAACACGGGGGTTTGTACAGAATAAACATGGTATCTCATAATAATAATAATAATAATAATTATTATTATTATCGATTTCATTGACTACTACTCATCAGTTGCGTACAGGCCTAAAGAAGTTATTAAGTTTATGTACAGAAATAATTTGAGTGCGTCGGTGGCACAGTGGTTAGTACGCTCGCCGACCATGCACATGGTCCGGGGTTCGATCCCCGGCCACAGACGCACTCCTTTACCTCGATAAGCCAGTAATAAAGCTGGTAAAGAGGAAAGGTTGGGCATGAGGCTAGCAACCCCATCCTGTAAAGATAATCGCCACTGCTACAGAAACTTCAAGCCTCCAGCCTGAAGCCCTATGTTCCACTGGGAACGTGAAGGAATAAAAAAACAAACAGAATTTTAACATACTTGCAAATGTGACATGCATTATAATATGCCAGTTAACACAGAAGGCTCTAAACTTAGTGAACAATGCTCAGAAAGTTACACTTATCTAGTGCTTTAACTCAGAGGGTTCAAGTCTAGACAAAAATCAATGTATGCACACACACACACAATGGTAAAGGAGTTACGTAATAAAGGTAAGAGGTGATGAGTAACTAATAAATTGAGTCACAATATACTCAGTTCAATTCAAGTCATAGAATCAAGAGACAAGAAAAATCACACTACACCAAAGAGGGGGGGTGAGGTTAAAGCCAGAGATTACGCAATCAAGTGAAAGAGAGAGAGAGAGTGAAGATATCCAGTTACCAAGGTGGGGGGGGGGACCAATGAAAGACTGAAAACTACTTCTTTCTGAGCACATAAATCCAATTCCAGATGTTTGGTAGAGATTTCTTCGGCAAACTTGAGAAGAATTGAGCTACTTTGTCTATGGATAATTTTAAAGGATTTCGAGATGTCCACCTTATGACCTGTATCAACGAGATGCCTGGCAATAGTACCATTGTAAGAACTTGTTCCCTTGATACGTAGGCTTTTTAGTACATGTTCAAAATATCGGAGGTGTGCTCTTTTTTCTGTTCTCTCAATGTAACTAGATTCTAAATTGGTTGCAGGATTTCATCATGAGCTGACATTGGTTAGAGAACCATTGGAAAACCTGGGAGTACTAAGCTAGCTGTTATACCCGCAGGTGGTCGGGTGTGAGGACAAATACTCGCCGAAGACATTGGCTAGCGGTTGCGCTATATCGTGAATTATGAGCTAGTCGATTCAGTCTCCCAGGTTTTCCAATGGATCTCTAACCGATGTCAGCTCATGATGAAATCCTGTTACCAATCAACCAAATCCCTACAAACCAATACTTGAAGATTCTAAATTATTAGAATTTACTAACCGGGTGCATCTATGTATAAATAACACTGGCATGAAAGAATTGGAGATCTGAGTAAATCACTCGGCTGAAAAATTCTTCACAGATTGAAATGCATCAAAAATACCCAATCCCCCCTCTTTATTTTGTTAACCATGCAAATTACATCCTCAAAGAACAAATATTCTCTACTCAAGTGCATTTCTTGATGAGTTTCAGCATATAGCAAGCAGCTAGATAATATTTTGAATGTGTGTCAACCACGTCATACGTGATCCGGGGTTCGATCACCGGTCGACACACTCCTACACTTCGACTAGCCTTTAGTAAGCCTAGTTAAGAGAGAAGGCTGTGGGGCACGAGGCTAACACAACTCCACTCCGTAAAAATAAAACCACTGCTAATGAATCTTCAAAACTGAAGCTTGAAGCCCTGTGTTTCATCACTCGGAGGGACTGACTGACTAGTTTCAATATAGAATTTTGCACCAATGTGCAGCAGTTCGAGTCGCCACACTCCCCCCCCCCATGTAGCACACAAAGCCAGAGACGAAAGTAAAAAGAAGTGCAAAATAGAGACAGTAGACAGGGATATGAGACAAAAGGAACAGTAATATCGAAGACCAATATAGTTTTATTGGGTATTGTAAGTCACAAGGAGTGGATGCATCTGCGCCAGCCATTGAGAACGACGATTTTGAGCCATATCACTAATTGTCACTCGGATGGAGAGATGGGTAGTTGAAGGAACTGTTGGAACATGTTTTAAGATTGAACAATATTTCATCACATGAAATATCCTTTAGATGACTTGAAGATTCAGTACAATGAGTAGATAAAACACACTGGAAATTTTGCGTGAATGTATTTTTCTCAGAATACATGTATTACTAATATTATTGTGATAATAAGCAAATCCAGACTACTGACTGTTCTACTAACTAGATACATTACAGTCCAGCTGATGAGCGTAGTAGATAAAGGCCATAATCAACTGATAGGCCTTGCTGTCAATATACTGAAATCCACCAGTAGGAGCTGCTGCTGCTGGATTTAACATAGAACTTGGCACCGAAGTCCAGCAGTTCGAGTTGCCACGTTCCAAATAACACACAAAGGTAGACAAGAAAAGATGAGTGAAGAGAATCAATAGAGTTTTGACAAGTATGAGAGTGAAACAGAATGAGTAATGGTAGAAGGGAACATGAAAGATTACAGAGACTGAATACATCTGCGTAAGCCATTGACAACGATTTTGAGCCATGTCACCTAGTGTCTCCAGCCATTGATTCTTAGAGTCCCGAGGGCGGGCCCCAACCCGGAAGTCTGCATATCCCTCCCTACCTGACTCAGTTTAACTGTCAAGGATTTCATGGATTGATTGATGCGATGTTTTTGTTTGGCCACCGCTTACTCTTTTCCAACCTGCACCTATATCAGCTAGTAATGTCCGTCGGGGGAGGCGATGGTTAGGCATGAGCAGCACGTGACCTAGCCATCTCAATCTATGTAACTTTATAGCCTCTTCGATTGATTTTCCCTCTTTGCCCAACACTCTACGCCTAACGTCAACATTACTTACCTTATTATACCACCTAACGCGAGAAAGAGATCGTAAACATCTGTGGTCAAAAACAGTCAACCTTTTCATGTCTTCCACTCTCAATGGCCACGTTTCACCACTATAGAGAAGGACGGAGCGAACTGCTGAGCAATACACACGTCCCTTGGTTGATAGTCGGATGTCACGCCTACGCCAGAGATGGTGTAAGTTAGCGAAAGCAGCCCGAGCTTTTTGGATCCGTGCTGAGATTTCGTCACCAATCAATCCGTTGGTGCTGATACAACTTCCCAAATAGGTGAAGTGGTCAACATGTTCTATCACTTCACTCCCTATCACTAAGCTAGGAGTAGACGTAGTCCAGTCATTCCTGTAGCATCATCTTACATTTTACAGGGGCGAATCGCACGCCAAACATACGAAGATTGCTGCTCAAGGTGTTCAGAAGACTTTGCTCTATTTTGTCAGCATCTTCCCCTTACAGGACTATGTAATCTGCATATTCTAAGTCCATAAAACTATTCCCTGGTAACAAGTCGATTCCTAAGTCGTTAAGTTCAGTTAAGAGTAGAAGCCTTGGACCTAGGTTTCGTGCTAGTTGGCACTCGTCAGCATATATATATATATATATCCTCATTGGTGTTGGTGCTGTGACCGAATTCTATCAATCACAGTCACATTTCGCAATATGGTCATCATCAAGCTAAATACAATTCGCAATTTCGATGCACTTTGAATTCATTTAATTATTTTATAAATCAAATGTATTTCTAAACATCATTCTTGGAGAGCGAGAGAGAGAGATCACATACAAGGACAATCATATATATATTTTTTTCTAATCTAACCAGAACACGTGATGTTCTATTTTGTGCACAACCTATCTTCTCTGTCTCTCTCTCTCCATATTTTCAAAGTAAAAATTATCTTAAAAAGCTAGAATTGGCATTAAAACCACTCATGTTTTTTTCTTTCTTAATTTTTGCTTTTTTATGCTTCTTCTTCTTGTTCTTTTTCATCTGCGCATCCAAATTACAAATCACGCGCGTGTGTGTATTAGATAGAAAGATAAGGAGACGGTAATATTATCGCTAAAAAAATTAATCGATGCCTTGCTTGTTCGCCTGCCTGCCTAATCATACTATATTTAAACGCACGCCAGCCAGATAACGATGTATTTTTATTATTGATTACCTCACTGCATCTTTCTGAATAACAATTTTTTGTACTAATCATTTATATACTACTCATAGTAGTTTAAAGCTAAATTAAGATTAAAACAGATTGTTGTTGGAGTATAATGAGTGCGGAGGAGGAGAATAACAACAACAACAACCACAACAACACCAGAAATTAGATTTACATATCCTAAGATGATTTTTTTTCAAGAAGTAATTGCATAGTCCATTGAAATGAAGCAGAAATATGAGCAGAGCTATATTCCGTACTTTAGTTCAGACGATGCGACCAACTTAGTCTGTGGTTGAACGTGTTGACCACTGCACTTATTTACGAAGTTGTAGCAGTATGACAACAAAAGGTTAGTCTGGTATTTTAAAAACTGGCGTCATCTTTGGTGTAGACGTGATGCCATCCAGTTATCGATCAAAGGACGTGGGCACTGAGCACCACCACGTTCCCACCACCTATTCATGGCTGGGAAGCATGACGATTGAAGGTAAAATACTCGAAGAGGCTAGATGTCTCTAAACATATAAGTGTTTGCCTTATATCTCTCAAGTTCAGTCGGATACAATAGTTTGAAATATTGAGGTTAAGTGTAGAGTTTCTAGATAAGGAAAGAGAATCAATCGATGAAGTGGTAGGGGCTAGGACACTTATTACGCATTCCAAGCTATCGCTTTCTTCGTCGACTGATGTCAGCTAGCATAGGACTGAGTTGAGAAAGTGTTAGAGGTGGTCAAATCTCAAAATCCGATATGAATCCATGAAATGATCGATTTCAGTTAGCCAACCAGGGATGGTGTAGACTGCTTGGTTGGGGTGGTTCTCACTCAGATGCAAACAATCAATGGTATGTGAGACTGTCGGTGAAATGCTGAAAAACTGTTATCAATGGTGGAGACACATTCGCTCTTTATGAACTTCTATATCTGTCCATATAATTATTCCCTCTCTCTCTCTCCCTCGTAGATTATATAGTTTCTTTGAATTCTTTTGTTTTTCTCCCTACCTTTATGTACTGTGTCAAGGGCGGCAAGTTGAACAGTTAAACTTGTGTGTAAAGTTCCATTTTGAAACTTAGTCTCAATCAATCAGATGATACTTAATGGCAGACGAAAAATGAATACTGAAATAGCTGGAAGTTTTCATCATGGGCTGACATCTGTTAAAGAACAATTGGAAAACCTGAGAGTACTGGATAGCTGTTTCGCCCTAGCTTAGGGCTCTTCATCAGTATGCACCCACCGGGGTTCGAAACCAGGACCTTCTGGGATCCGATCCGATGGCCCATGAATTCTAACTTCTGCCAATTCATGACATAGCGTGGCTTAATGGTCTACGAGCTCACTTGGTAACCAGAAGATCGTGGGTTCGAACCCCGGTGGGCGCGTGCCGATGAAGAGCCCCAAACAAGGACTGAACAGCTGTCCAGTACTCCCAGGCTTTCCAGTGGTTCTCTAAGTGATGTCAGCTCTAACCAATCGAACACAATCCCTACAAAACCAATACTTGAAGATTACTGAAATAGTTTCAAAAGGATTTTTTTACCGTTGAAATATGCAGAAAATAGGAGTGATTAAAGAACCTGGAGAATATAGTATGTGAACGATTTAAACAATCACTCATTTTCGCATTAGATGGTTGGAGGTAATCCGCTACAGGAAGCCTTGGCTGCACCTAGGTTTCGTGCTAGTTGGCATTCACACCAGTCAGAAAGGCGTATATCTGCAACCACCTTGAAGGAACAACTCATGTCGCTTCTGAGATTCAAACCAGCGTCACCCAGTGAGTGCTGCAGTCAGAAACACTACCACTGACGAGCTATTCTGGCTGGCTCGTGATTGACCTCCTGTAGGACTGTAGTGGATATTTTTGATTGGACACACTAGTCAGTAACTAGTGTGTGTAATGTATCTAGTCCTTTTTTGTTTGGCACAGATTGAATTCTACCAGTCAGTCAAGTTCGCAATATGGCCACTATGCCACTAAGTGGCTCGCCATCACGGTGCACTGTAAAATTGTTGGTATCAGATGTTGACCACCTAGTGGCATGGTGACCAGATTGTAAACTTAACTAACTGATAGACTTCAGTCTGCTCTAAACAGAGGACTAGACACATTACACACACTAGTTACTGACTAGTGTCCAATCAACAATAAAAAATCATCCAATTTTCTATTCGGACATCATTACTAAATAAATGAGAATAATGACAAAAATACTGAATAATGTTGACAAACAAAATTTTCAAAAAGATGCATAAATAGACTAGGCAAATGGGGATATATTACCAAGGCTTAGCTTAACTAAATAACTGAAATTCAACGTAGAATTTTGCACTAAAATGTGTGGCACCTAAAGGTAGAGAAATAAAAAAATGCACAAAAACGATAACAAAGCAAGAATGTACAAGGAGAATAATGAGAATTTGAGAGAGTAAGAGTAAAGAGTGAATGCATCATCTGACCAATTGATAATGATTTTGAGTCGTATCATTAACAATCTCCAGATATTGGTTGGTGGCTGGCTGGCTTAAACCAATAGTCAAACACTTCATGGGTTCACACTGGGTTTTGATTAGACCACGCCTAACATCTTCCCAAAGCAATCCTATGTTAGCTAGCGTTGGTCAACGAAGAAAGCGATGGCTTGGAATGAGTAACACGTGTCCTAGCTATCTCATCATCAGTCAATACAGCTTCCCTACCACTTCACTGACTAACTTTTTTCCCCTACTTAAAAACTCTACACTCAACCTCAATATTACACACCATAGTATACAACTTGACTTGGGAGATATAAATTAAGGTTAGAGACATCTAGCCTCTTCGAGTGTTTTACTTTTAATGGTCATATCTCACAGGCATAAAGCGGTGGTGAGAGCGAAGTGGAGTTCAGTGCACACCTCCTTAGACCAATAGCTATATATCACATGTACGCCAGGGATTGAAGCTGATGTAGCCTTGAAAATCAATGAAATGGTCTGAGGCCTAACCTGAATTTTACGGGTTTTTTTCCACCCACTGCTGCTTAAGTTTACGCATGTTAGTCAAACTAATCTCTCTACGTTAATCACAGGAGGACTTGTCACTCGCTTTATACAATGAGATGACGTATGAATTACACCAGTCCAACGGGAGTATCTCTGATCGTCATACATTGTCTAATATCTTGGATAATCCAGACAACAGTTCTTCACCATCATCCTAAAACACCTGTGAAGTGATTCTATCAGGTCTAGCTGCTTCATCTCATTTTGCAGCCTTAGTCACCCGTGGAAGGCCAATGACTAAATCCCACACACGTAGGTGTTGGATGCTGAGCTAATTTAGCCTGGCTTTAGACCAGTTAAAACAAACAACAAAGTTATGAGGAGTGAGTAAATCAATAAACAAACGTTTACAAGATACTAAAAACTTTGTAATGGGCAAAATATCCTCATTCTAGTTGATTATGAAATACATCAAAGAGGCATCTTAACAATCCATTGACTTTACACTTCAACAAATTTGTTCAGGTCAGCAGAAAGATTAGGAAAATAAGGATTAGGGATACGTCACTTAGGGTCCTACTCCACCTCTACTACATCCTCACCAATTGGGTATTATTAGTCTGGGGTATGAAAGACCTATACCAGATAACTGACTCCGAACAACAGTTGGTAACGCTTGATGCAGAGAATTTCAAACAAATGTGAATGTCAGTGGCTTCAAATGGAACAATTACTGTAGGTTTTGTAATATGGAAGGAAACCTTAGGCCCTAGCTGTTTAACAACACTGGCACTAGTTATCGGAAGTTATATTTGAAAGATTCTGACAGTTGTACACGAGAACTTTAGGTACGTTGAAAATTTCACTACAAAACATGCAGTGTGCCACAACTGTAATAGAATTATGAAATCTCACTATGTAGATTGTATACAGCTGAAAAGATACCGACAAAATAAACAATGAGTCCTTTTTACCCTGAGCCGTGCGTTTTTGTTACTTTGTTCACATTCATTAAGGGGAAATAGTGCGAGAAAACCCCAAAAAGTCTTGACTACACGTTAGATTAGTCGACTAGGTACCACTTAGGCGCAGAAAATATACCTCTGAGATGCCATGTAACCCTTAAGTTGATAATTAAAGCACCAAAATCTGTATTTACGATTCAATACTTCTGAAAAGCTAATTGGGATGAGCATATTGTGCGGTAGTTCAATTTGCCTTATTCTACATTTAAGATGTGGTATTACTCTCTCTAACATCAATTTTATTCTATTTTCAAGTTTCCCGACTATGAGTTTTTCTCCGTAGTAGACCTTTTTGATTTGTTATTCTTATTAAAAAGAAGACATCCAAGGGAATCAGTGGAAAGGATAGAGAATGGCCTGATATTACATCTATCTTGTTGTAGTGATGTAATTAAAAACCATTGTGAAATTACAAACGACTTAATTAGAACTTCGTCATACGGAATACATTTTTCACTTATGTTTGCCAGCTGATGATACTATCCAGTCACCGAAGCTGAAGACGAGATCCGCAACATCATGTCAGTAGGACGAAGTGGAGTGCCTAAGCCAGATTGCCAAACAACTTTGAAAGAAAGCCACAGTAGAATTAGGTTAAAAGAAAGTGAACAGTGATCAGAGTGAAAACATGGTAATAAATCTTGAGGTTATTAGCCCTTGTTTTGGATAAAACAAGTTTGAACAATCGAATCCCTGAGAAAACTAAAAATGACAGTTGTAAACGGCAGGTCACAGTCGCTTACAATGAAAGAGACGATTAATTGTATACGTCTTCACTGTAACCATATCTCTATTTTTATTTGTTTTACATTTTCTTGGTTTCTGACTTTTTGAACGTTTTGCTAAGACAACTAATTCCATTTACTAAATTTTATCTTGTACCACGCATTCTCATTAATAATAAAAGATCAGCGACAGAGATCTCTGGGAGCGAACCAACCAGGAACCGATTGTGAAACAAATAGGCAGGAAGAAATGGGGATGGATTGGCCATACTCTGGGGAAACCACCAAATGACATCACTAGACAAGCCATTGCTCGAGTGGAACCCGAAAGGGAATCGGCGAGTTGGACGTCAGTGCAAGGGTGACTTGGAGGAGGTCATGTGAAGAGGAGGTGAAAACGTGTGGGCAGACTTGGAGCCAGGTGAAGACTCTAGCAGAGAACCAAACGCAATGGAGACGCACGGTTGAAGCCCTATGTTCCTCTAGGAATTAAAGGAAACAATAATAATAATAAGACCAGCTAAACTGTCTGCCTTAAGGTTACACCTAAATAAGTTGAATTCAGCAAATCCAGCATTGCAGTAGCCCAACCAGCTGTGTAATTCCAACTGAAAAAATGCAAACATATTTTGGCAGTATGTAAATACTTTGAGAAAACATAAGGACATAAAACACAACTTTATGAATACATAACGTGTATTATATCCGAGTACTCACGCACTCAATGGCATACCATCCTAACCTCAAATAAAGAGTTTTGGGGGGATAATTTGGGGGATTTGACTAGTTAACTAGACATATTTCCTAAGGTAGCATTTATCATTAATCTACTATGAAGTAGCCTTTATAAAAACAATACTGAAAGTAAAAAATGTAGTAATACTTCTAGAACTGTTCGGAAGCGATTCTGATCTTTTTCAATAGAGGTCAATCCCTTTAAAGTGGGAGAATTTAGTATTCTGCACTGAAACTCATGATTTCTACAGATTTTATTCCAATCAATAGGAAATTGTCACTCATAGTTCACTTTGCAGCATGAGAAGGGTAAAATATGCATTTGAGTAACCGAATGATACCTATGAGGAGATAAATACGTACAAAGTCTGTAAAATTGCAGGCGCTACACATTGAGCTACAATAGTGATTCGATAGACAATGAATAAACAGGTTACTTTAACGCTTTTACTTTCTGAGATACAATTTTAGTGTGAAATCATGTATAGTTTGTCTCTGCAGAGACTGGCTAGTAATAAAATAAATAATTTAGTTAAAAAATAACTTATTTAAGCTTCTATAAGCATTTCGGGTGGGAAAATAACCGCTAAAACCCTATAATATTCTTACCATAGGTCAGGAACTCAAAAAAGAATGTTGGAGAACAATCTACAAAATGATTGGTCCAGGGTCAATATCAAGGCCATCGCCCCAAAAGCCTCGATTCAAGACTTCAATTTGAGTGATTGTCAAATTTTTTAGTGAGAAACAGTCCATATTCCTGTGAATGTCTGATATCATTCCACTAACACTAAAATGAAGATGGTCAAGCCTTTATAACTGTTCTTTAATCAATTTTTAATTCTGTGTATTTGCTAAAACGCACGTGAAATTGACATGACAAGCATCATAGTTGTTTTAAATCGTTTAAGGAATCTGAAATGAGTGCGAGGAGGAGTTGTCAAAGAGTTAGGTTAGCTAATTCACTCAAGATAAGTGAGTAAGGAAGACAAGTGTACATCTCAAGGATAAATAATCTTCTGTCACAGTTCTCAATTAGAAGGAACTACTGTGCATAAAGCCGATTTCGCAGTTGAGGCTTTCCATGAGTATTACAATGGCTTACTAGCAGCACAAGGGTTGATACCTTCTATGGTGGCTATTGGGATGAAAGGCGAACATGAAGGAATAACGATCCTAGAGTAGGGTAACTGTGTAACACGTGTAATGCAATTACGTGTAGTTTGGATGAATCCAAAGAATCTGACCTAAATGGGTGGTACTTCCACGATTTAGACTTGCCCGGTAGTTTCATCCGGGAAACACTGATGGTAATTTCATTAAGGTAGTACTGGGTTAATCCTAGCAGTAAAACCTTTTGCTAGCCAACACACAAACTCAATGAACGAGATATGTCACTCAGACCATATTTGTTTTTGAAGGAAAAAATTAATGTGAGAAAAAAGGCTGGATGAATTTGGGGTTGGACGGAAATTTGAGGAGGCTATATTTGAGGATAGTAGGTTTTCCAGAGTATATGGTCATGGGAACAAATACCATCAAGATTTGTGTAGGAAAGCCGGATATTTCAAGGGTCTTAAAGTAGTTTTGACCAATTTACACAGTATCGTTAACCGGTTGCACGAGTAGGGCTTAATGTCGAATTATCTGAGACCATCCATCTCTGAAAAACAGCTTATCTACGACGTGCACGAGACACCTGAACTGTCAGCATCTAAGTGCGCGCAGCGACAGTATTCATGAAGGCGATGGAGCCGTGCTTTGCAATAACAGCCACCTTCATGTTCGTTCCTGGAGGCCTTGTGACTGACTGATTGGTTTCAACATAGAACTTTGCATAGATGTGCAGCAGTTCGAGTCGCTACACTCTATGTAGCACACAAAACAAGAGAAGAAAGCAAAAAGAAATGAAAAATGGAGACAGTAACCACAAATATAAGGCAAAAAGAAAAGTGATATAGAAGAACAATATAGTTCTGTTGGGTATTATGGGTCACAAGGAGTGAATGCATCTGCGCTATTGAGAACGATTTTAATCCATATCGCCAATTGTCTCCGGCATTCATTGGTTCTTGACATCTCGAGGACACCAACCAGTCAGAAAGTCACTCTATACCTTCCTCCCTACGTAGAAGGCTGACTGGCTTAAACTAACTGTTGTAGGTTTTATTGACTGGTGAAGCAATGTTTTGCTTCGACAGCAACTAGGTATTTTCCAACTTGGTTGATCCTATGTCAGCTAACAGTGCTCGCCGGTTGAGGAAGGTGGTGATAGGCTTGGCACGCGTAACACATGTCCCAACCTTTTCAGTCGAAGTAACCTCACAACCCCGTCTACTGATTTCCTGTCCTCACCTGCCTAGCACTTGACCGAAGCCTTACCTCAAAATTGCTCACCCTATTATGCCACTTCACACGGGAGATAGAACGCAGACACCTATGACCTAAGACATCTAGCCAGCTTCTTGGAGTCTTCCACTTCCAATGGCCAGGTCTCACAGCCATAAAGGAGGACGGAGAGGACGGCTGAGCAGTACACACGCCCTATGGTCGATAGCTAGCTGGATATCACGTTTACGCCAGAGACGACGTAAACTGGCATATGCGAAACGAGTCTTCTGTATCCGTGCCGAGATTTCGTCAGCGATCAATGCTGTGGAGCAATGTGTTTTCTCGGCATTCCATTCACATCCAAACATTTCCAGAGTACCTCTCGGTCGACAGAATCGAATGCCGCCTTTGGGTCAAGGAATATGACGACTGCTGGACGCCAGTAAGTATGCCTACGTTCAAGAATCCGTTCAGATTTATTGGTTGAGGATAGAAGGCTTGGAGCCTATGTTAATCCTTTTCTAGTAAATTTCTGTGGTTGTCCAAACCCTTCTTGAACGAATCAGTTGAGGTTGCAGACACCACTTCTTCTGGGAGTCGGTTCCAAGAGTTTATGACTCGGTGTGAGAACCAGTACTCAACAGCAATATGATTTCTTCTTGGCTTTTGAACTCTCCTGCTATGTCCTCTAAGGTGTTCCGACCTGGTGGGAAGGAAAAGAGAAAATAGGTCAGGTCCGTAAGTATGCCTACGTTCAAGAATCCGTTGAACAGTAAATACATATGATCAATACACCCTCTTCCTGGTCTACAACCTGCCTGGTTCCCTCGTGTTTGTGCCTCCCGAACACCACTTAGTCTACACATTATTATTGGGCCTACAACTTTAGATATCATATTAGTCAAGCTAATCCCTCTGTGATTATCACAAGAAGACTTATCTCCCTTATTGCATATCGGGATAATCAATCACTTACACCAACCCGGTGGGACTTCCTCTGAATACCAGACACTGCCTAGCACCTTAGTTAACGCAGACATTAGACTGTTTCCACCGTCCTTAAACACCTCTGGGGTCATTTCATCTGGTCCCGCTGCTTTTTCATGTTTCACTCTAGTGATAGCTTTTGCAACCTTAGTTAGGGACGGAGGACCTGTGTCTATTTCCCATTCAGGGAGGTATTGGATGCTCAGTAAATTGAACGTAGCTGTAGGCCAATTAAATTGCTCCTCAGTGTTCTTTCCAACGACGTTCCAGTCGTCGTCTATCCTGAGAGCTAATTATGGTGCCATTTAACATCGCAAACAACGTCTTAAACTGCTGTGTCACGGTTAATACACACAGTCAGTGAAAACTGCCTCGTAAAAGGTTTGAACAGAATATATAATAATAATAATGTATTTCATATAAATTTACAAATTTACATGAAAATGCATGCCATTTTTACAGGCACGATCAAGTATGATATAATATCAAATCGTAGATTGTCTACAAGTTAATCGTATTTCAACTGTTAAATATTCGATACATATAATACACTCATTTTCTGAATTAGGCCGTATAGTTATTGAATTGTACAGTTGTCCTCCAGGTTGAGCGGGAAAATCGACTTCGTTCCGTTTTCATCCCGTGGTTGTAGGCATACGATAACCAACCAATATTGAGGTAAGTACACCTTTTACAAGGGATTGGAATCTGTTTTAGAAAAATTAAAGTGCTGAGGTGAATCATTAAATTGTAATGAAATAGGTAAGTGCAAGTATCATTAATAAATGCATTAATAAAGGAAACACCCTAGGGTAACAACATTCATTTGCAATGTATAATGCTACAGATATATCACAAACTATCATGATATCCACTTTTGGTTTTAATACAATTATCCTCATGCCAGTTGTTTTTATTTTATACCTTTTTGTGCATTTAGTGCACAACCGTACCCTTCAGAGAGTAGGAGTATAATAAGTAATGAAGAGCTATAAGATGTTAAGTTTAATGGAGTAAAATGAGGATCAAGTAAAGACGTTGTCAGAAAATAAATGAGATAAGACATTGTGGAGTGGTATGAAAAGATCTGACGATAGACAGCAAGTTAATTTATAAGATGCCCCATAAATCTGAGCAGATCCCACATAGTCGCATCTCAACAATAGGCTGGGTGAATGGTATATATTTAAAGGTAGAAGCATGATCTGTCAAGGCGTTCATTGTTATCTTTTTCAAGATAAAGATTTAAGCCAATGACTAGAAAATGATTTGCATAGAAGGATCCCTGTGGTCAAATATGTGGAAAAAGATGTTGAGGCAGCAAGCACCATTGCAAGTAGTCCTAGGAAGGGTCCACCTCAACGTTGTAATCACGCTGAGATAAGCAGATTTCTCCGGATTGTATCTAATAATGGGAAAGAATACTTTGCACTCAGTAATCACTCTGACAGTAGCGTAGTAACAAATCTACACCAAATATAAAGAAACCCCTTTGAAATACATAGATTAATGTTGCTTTCCAGCATACCTTGTCTTCTAGACAAGGCCTTAAAATTCCTAGAGTTTCGCCACCGAAACTACTTGCCCCATCGTAACGACGACAGGAAGTACACTGAATAAGAGGTTGATATGTGTGGTCTTATAGTCGTGAACCTCATAACCCATATTACGATCCCAGTCATCATTAATGTAAAATAAAATTTGCCTACGGAGCTTTGTCCTAACTTTCATTCCCGACAATACAGAGTCTAGGCCTTATTGTGGTTAAAACTCAGGTGACTTAACGTAAAACTAATCCGTCTCTAAAATATAGAGGGAATAATACAGTTACACGAAGGCACCAATGCAAACGCAGATGTCCTTCAGGGTAGGACAAACACATACGAAACTAGATTGATGTGTAGAACAAAATGGTTAGTGAATTACATTTATTTACTTACTAGAAGATAGAATAGAACACTCATCAAAAGTTAGTCTCAAGTGGTGGGAGTTTGCATTTAGGTAACCACTAGCCACATGCTAACCACGAGAGACAAGGTCAAGCCATATTGATTGGTGGACTGCGATAAAGTATATCTGTCACGAGTAGCAGCCTGTCTGTCGTGACTGACAACTACCCTTACATCCTAGAGCCCATGGAAAAATATTTTGAAGCCCCGCATCACCAGTTCCACCCATGGCACCTAGCTTTACTTCGTCGCACTGCAACGGCGGCACATGGCGATCCTATCCAACCTGTACACCAAGCCACTTAAGATACTGTATGTGGCTAGGTATTTGTGACATTTTAAGTCAGTTTGCGATTTACTGTGACTTATTCACGTTATCACTAACGAGGGCACGTTCCGTAATCAATATAAGATTTGGACTAGGAATTCTAGTTTTAGTCTTCATCCCTTCTGTAGAACTGGTAGCTAAATCCTGGTGTTCGTCTCCCCTCCTGGATGTATATTTAGGTATGGATGAATGCCCTCTATCGCGCATGTAGAGACTGAAAGAGTGATTGAGGTTGATTTACCTATGTACATAAATCCTATAAGGTCAAGAGGGTTAAATATGAGGTACTGAGTATGGTATTTAATTCACTTTGGGTCGTCTCGTATGGTGACAAATGCCGGACACTCATAGATGGTGCCTACTGGACGCCGTGCTGTTACTTCGCAACTACTGCTTTATCAGCTAAATCGTTTGCACACGCCTCCTAGTTTCAAAACAACTGCATAAAGCTCTAATCTTCAAGAAACTGATTGGTTAAATGGTTCCAGCCCTCCCGCTACTTTGACAAAATACTTGACGCCACCGTTCTCTACGGGTAGAAGCTGTATGTCCAGACATTACGTGCTGTAGAGGGTCAAAGAAGTAAGTCCATCTAATTGAATCCTATCCATTTCTTTTTCAGCAGTCAATCTGTTTACCTGTGCCGATCATATAGCGGACAACTGGATTTTCAGTGGACGGTACCTCAGCTGTGCGTTGTGGTGTGATTACACATCTCTGCACCCTTTTCACACCATTGTTAATTAGTACGTCCTCGAACAGCTGTAAGGGCTATATTCTCCCTTCTCTAGTTGAAGTGAGTGTTAAGAGCGAACTGTGTACCATGTTAGGTGGGCCAGGCCAAGAAGTCAGCAGGTAGTGTGCCTAAAGCTTAGGTCTGGCAGGCCAGTCGGCAACACAACGATCGTGGGCGTTATTTGTGGTAGAAGCCCATCACAAGCGTGCTCGAAGTCGTTTAAGCAGAGCAACTAACTGGCTTCCAAGACTGTCATGACATCGTTGCTGCGTCAACCGATTTTAATGACAGATTTTCCGGTAGTGGACGTAGAAATGTACTCTCCTCTTCACCTATTTCGCCACCGAATACGGGAAACAAACATGATTCACGGAGCATCGGATAACGTAGTCACAAGCATACAGACTGGGGAACTCGCTCGATGCTGTGAGTGAGACGACTGTTTTGCTGCTTGGAAACTTCAGCAACCCACTCTCACAGGAACGTCACGCTGCGCACTGACATTTCAATTCCTAAGATGATAATAAAATTATCTAAGGCATATTGAAGTAAGTTAAAGAAATTGTCGAAACAGCATTATTCCACCAAGGATATGTCATGGTTTGACTCAGTCTGTGGGTCACTTGAGTCCATCGAATGCCTACGCCCTCGAGGCGACCTCAGTAAAGGACTGCACGCACCTAGAAACACTTCCATGGCCTATAATCTAATGGCCCCTCCGAAGAAATGTACACTGTCGACAAGGGATACTTCTCACTTCACAACTAGGTAATGTGCAACAACCCTGTCACTCTCTGCAAACTTGTCAGTGACTGGTATGTGTTACTTAGCTTAGAAACACACCACCAGAAAGACCACTCTCCTTACCAGCTCCTCTCTCGTGACAAGAGACAAGATAAAAGGAGAAACCCTTAAAAGCCCTGGACCTTCTGCTAGCATGACGCTGGATGGCCTCGCTCCAGAGAACTTCAGAAACGGCAAGCGCAGCGTTTCTCTTATGCCTCTGAAATTATTCTCCATATCTGCAGACAGTGATTGTGAAAAACACATGCATGAAGTACAGCAATGGAGATGGCTGTAATCTCAGATAGCCCTTGGTGCTTCTGGAGCAATCTCGATTTTCCGACTACCTCGCCCCGCTTATCTCACGCTGATTAGTTCCCCAAGGCTGCTAAGTGTCAAATTCAACTCCGAGGAAGAGTTGCCCTAGCACTTCAACGGTGGTTCAAGACCAAGGGTAAATTGGGAGGGCGCACCCGATGCTGCGAAAGCAGACCTCGAACCATAAGGCGGCAGAAAACTGAGACCTTAATACGTCCCCAAGCCTCAGTGTCTCTAGATCGATGCGGTACTGAGAATGACAGTCAGTGTCACCCAAGTGTCTTACCTGAATCCAAGGAAAAAAACAACGGGCCGGTCCCATCGGAATCGGCCAACTAGTCCCAATATTAAGTCCCCTACCAGCAGACAGCTTCACCCCAGCTTCAACTACCCCACAACACACAGAGGTTGGGAGACTCGCGTCAGCTGCTTATATAGCAATGCGAGAGGGCTGAGGAGGAAAGTAGGTGAACTCAGAAACCTTCAGTCATACCTGCTTCTTAAAATAATCGTCCTCACTGAAGCCTGGCAACTCCCACTAATGCGAACAGAGAAGCCAGTGTAAGTGATATGGTTCTGGTCAGGAGAGACAGAGATAACAAGGAAGGGGGAGGTGCCATATACTTTGACAAAGAACTTAAATGTGTACGTGCAATCGACCCACCACTTATTGAACTCCCAGACTCCATATGGTGTTATTTCACCGTAGGCCACACCAAGCATTTACTTGGTGGCATCTACCGATCTCCCACCTGTGGGGCAGAGCGAAACCGCCTACTGTTCAGTACCATCACAGGGATACGGGACTTGGGTTATGACCAAATTACTATCGCTGGAGATTTCAATGCCCCATCACTGAACCTTGGCTTGGGGTATGCTGAGGGAAAATTCGGCCAAAATCTACTCCAAATTATTCGAAATAAAGGATTGACTGAGAATGTTGGAGACGACACTAAATGAAGCCCTAGTGGAAAGTCATGAAAACTAGACTACATTCTAACTAGTGACCAACTACTCGTCGAAAAGGTCCAGATCTTGACTCCTCTAGGAAGTAGTGACCATGCAGTCATAGGATTCGGTCTTGTTCTTCATGAGCACTTGAAGTGGAGCGTTACTCGACCATGTCTGTGCTATAGCAAGGCGGACTATGCTGAAATGCGGAGGCTTTATCCGACGCAGACTGTCCCTAAGCATGGGATAAGTTATCTGTGGATGAACACTGGGAAGCGGTAAAAAGGATTATTCATACAGCAACCTCGGATACCGTCCCTTTAGTCACAATACAGCCCAAAAGGAAGTCATCATGGTTGAAGAGAGGCACTCAACGTATTCTGCAAACAAAGAGGAAGGCTTCGTTTACGTGGCGCGTATCTAAGAGTGAGACCGACCACAGCGCACACCTAGAAATCAGAAACTGGTGCATTGCAAGAGTCAGGAGGGAGAGGAGGTCATTCCAGGCTAACCTTGCTAAAAAACTCCTAGCAAACCCCAAAAACTTATACCGATTCATGTCGGAAAGAAAACCAACCAACCAGGGGGCATGTGCCTTGGTAGGCCCAAACGATCAATGTCTCGCTAGTCTAAAGGTGTCAGTTTAGCCTTCACCAAACAGTTAAACAGCAATGTGGGTATTACTAGTACGAACCAAAATGGCGGCACTACCGTTTCACCAAAGGAAAACCCAGTAGCTACTCCCCAAATAAATTCGGCGATAGTCCTAGGGAAGCTACAGAGACTCCCAGGCTGTGACGACATCAGGCCATCTGTTCTGAAATAGTGCGCCGAAGCTCTCTTTAGGCCCTTATGCGACTTGTTCCAACACTCGATGGATTCGGGGAAACTGCCAAGGGAGTGGAAAAGAACCACCCTTTCGCCGATCTTCAAGGGTGGGGATAAGCAAGGCACCGCTAGCCATAGACCAGTAGCTCTACTCCCAGTGATATCAAAAGCACTGGAAAGTATTGTTGATGATCACATCAGGGAGCAACTGGATAGGACTAACAGACACCATGAAGCCCAACACGGTTTCAGGAAGGGCAGATCCTGTGTAACAAACCTACTGTCAGCTTGGGACGATTGAACACCATGCTGCGATATGGATGTTCCAGTCCATGTGACCTTTCTCGACCGTGAGAAGGCATTCGACATATTTCACCATGGCCTTCTCCCACACAAAATAAATCAGGCAGATATAGGTAAGCTGCTTCTGTCATGGCTGGAGGACTACCTAGCTGAAAGAAAATTCTGCACTAAGGTCAACCGAGTCCGATCACCTTGGCACAGCTCGTTATCAGGAGTGCCGTAGGGTTCTATCCTAGGATCACTGATGTTTTTGGTTTTTATCAATGATCTACCATGCCGTCTAAGCTGTCAGACTCTTCTATACGCTGACGATGTAAAGATATGGAGGGCGATAAAGTGTCCGGAGGACTCAGATAGACTGCAGGCAGATCTAAGGCTTCTGGAAGACTGGGCGGTGGCCAGTGGCATGACTTTCAACCTGAAAAAGTGCAAAGTAGTGAAGTTACGTACCTGTAGACTGCAGAATACAAGTTACACCCTGTGCAATGAAAGCTTGTCCTGCACAACGTTGGAATGAGACTTAGGTCTAGTTCTAACGGAAAAAATGGACACAAGCGTAAATTACACAGAGGAAGCAGCGAGGGCATATGCGGTCATACACTTTGCACATAGACAGTTAGGTGCACTCACTCCTGAGCTCCTTCTAAGGTTTTACGAGACATACATCAGACAATACCTTGAAGTGCATAATATCATTGCATCCCCACTGCTTAGAAGAGACGCCAACCTCTTGGAAAGAGTTCACGGACGGGCGACAAAAGGAGTGGCTGGTCTCCGAAGTAAAATGTATGGTGAAGGGCTGAAGAAATTAGGCCTATTCACACTTAGCTACCATCGGCTTAGGGGGAATTTGATTACTGCCTACTTCTAATTGGACCTCACTGGTCATGACTTCTCACTAGAACTACAGGAAGCTCCAACCTGTAGCAAGTCACTAGCGAGCATCAGAATAATTTTCTATAGTTTGGTTTGTAAGGATTAGTTATGGTTTACGAGTTGATCACGGACTGATATCAGTTAGAGAACCACTGAAAACCAGGGAGTGCTGGACAGCTGCTGTTTCATCCTAGTTTGAGAATCATCGGCAGTACGCACCCACTGTCTTTTAGTCTGAATAACCCACACTAGTTATAGCTACTATTATTATTATATCTTTTCTTTTGACGACGATACCGAGGGAGAAACTGGTAAAAGGATCAACTCCATTCACAATAGTAACAGTCTTAACAGATCGCATACTACAAACAACATATAATTAATCCCAGCATTAATCCTTTTGGAGTCAACCGAAGCTACGACAGTCAAGTGGTGGGACGAACTACGCAAAAGTTTACAGAAGACCAGGAACCTTTACCTCGCAATCAAGAAGCGGGCACAAAGAAACCAAATTGGTTTATACTAGCTCGTAAGAACGATATTGGATTGGCATTTCCCCAGATTTATAATGTCCCACCAAAATCGGGTGGGAAACAAAAGGATTGGAGTTACAGACCCATAAACACAACTCAGCTGTCTCGCGAGTCATGGGGAAAGTTGCCGAAGGTCATCTGTGAGACTGTCTACTTAGGGAAGATCTTGTGACAAGGTGTCAACACAGATTTCTCAAAACTAGGTCCTGCGTTACTTTTTCAACTGTATCACTAGTAGTTGCGAAGCATTCAAGCTAGCCGTTGTTCTCCGCTTCGATAAATTTAGGATAATTGGCGTGGTATCAAACAGTATTTTCTTAGAGAAGCTGTGCTCCTGTGGAATTCGTTATCCATTACTTAACTGGCTGAAGTAATTTCCAAGAGATAGGATGCAAACAGTTAAAGTCAAATCTGTGTTGTCTGGCACCAAGCAGATCTCAATTGGAGTAGTACAGTGTGGTGTTCCAGGACCACTTATATTTATTATTTTCATTTTATTTTTGCTTTATTATAGCTTGATTCTATGCAGTGTTTTGGCACAAGTATGAAATTTTCGGTATGATATGTGATATAAGCAGCCCACATTTAGCAGGCCGACCACTGATATCAGGTGCCCGTCGGCCAGGAATCAAACCCTTGACCAAGTGTATGGTTGGCGAGCATCACAACTGCATTAATAGTATTTGTAACTGCTTCACCTCAGGTAAACCATTCCTGCATGCTAAATAACTTAATGTCATCTACTCCTGCTATAGTCATGGGTTAAACGATTTGATAAGTTATATTCATCTCGAACTAAGCAGTCTTTCATGGTGGTGTTGTAAGTCTTGTCCGAAGTCCAGGACTAACAAATGCGCCCGATTTTGCATTGGCGACAGCGATCTTAGCCTAACTTCTGAGGAAGATGACCAAAAATTAAGCGGACCTAACTCAGTCGTGCGACTCAGCAATGAACACCCTCTCTGAAAAACCCAGCTGTAATAGGTTCAAGACTTATAGGCTTCTAGGTTGCATCACTCGCAGTTTCTCTTACTGTGATACGAGATTCTGACTGCAGAGAATGCGTTACCTTATTTTAGAACGCCGCCGGCTTATGCTTAGTGAACTTCGACTGAATGACAGCCTGTGTGAGGTCTTGACTACTCTGAGCGTTGTAACAAGCTTCAGATATAACCACTCTAGAAAAGACACTCTAAACTAAACCTTATTTTTCACTACAGTTTGATTAATGTTTTGTAGTGATCTAGGCCATCAGCTAATTTTACCCTTGGAGTCGGTTAAAATCCTAGAAATGAAAACACGTAGTTACCAATAACCAGTGTCATACTTACGTGTTAAAATAAGTCTTCATTTATTTGAAATAGACTACTAGCTAGTGTGCATAACGCGTCCATATCTTCAACCACCAGACTCCTCGAAGATGGCAATGCTCTCCCCCACCCAGTCGCCACACCTTCACTCCACGTGGGTGTGCCTCGTCCACTAAGTTCATCATCAACATCATGCGTCACCAATAAATGTTAATATTGTAAGAATATGCCTAAGATTTCTGGATAGGGCATAAATATCAGTCCATTCATGTAATATAGAGGCTGACATACCGGAACTATTCAGTGTGACACTGCATTTCGTGATTTCTATGCAAAGTAGATACATGTATGTATATATTTACACAATACTCCCTGAGGACTCCCTATGCTTCCTTCTATCTTGCTATCCTTCGCCTCCCTTTTCCATCATTCTGGCCCTTATTTGATTTTCTGGGTGATAACAAAGAATGTAATTATGCCGCCATTTACAATAATAGCTAAGATGGTTCTGAAGCCTCGATGGCCTCAAATCCTCAAAAAGTTTCGGAGAAACCAACTACTTTCTTCTGTGACGTATCTTTCAGGACACTCGTGGGTTATTATTTTCAAACCAGTAGTCAAATCATGATAACAGAAAATTATAGTTCCTGGCACTGCAGCGCTTCGCTTTCCACAGCAGCCTGTTTAAATCACTGGGCTATTCGTCAAAATGCATCGTATTTGTTCCGTTTTGCGTTGTTTTAATCATCTAATTACTACAGTCACTTGCAGTTTGCAGCAGAGCACGATTTCGAATGAGTTTATGCTTACCTCCGGGGATAGAGGCACAAATCAGCTGATTGCTGCAGTTTTAAGGTGTTATCGTGGTGTTGTGTTTGGGCTAATCTACGTTATTTTTAGTGTTTTTTCGACATTATTACATTTTAAACACCGCATTTTAACGAAAAATGTGTAAAAGGTAAGAAAATAGTCATTTTCACTGTTTTGACAAAATCCTGTCTTTTCATTGAAATGATATGTTGAGGTGTATAGAAATGTCAGAATTCGCTGGAAAATGTCAATTATGATAAAAATGCTAAATAATTCCTATTTTTGGAATGTGTTTTACGTAAATGATGAAGAGGGGGCTTGAATATTGACGTAATTATGATTTCATGATCTTTACCAAATTTCACAGTAAGAAAGGAAAATGAGTTGGTTATTTTGTCAGATAACGGTGAAGAGACAGTCATTTAACTGATAGGTATTGTGTTTTAAGTTTTTTATCTAAATCATCATTTTCTGACTGAATTTTTACCATTTTTAATCTCCAGATTATGGTCTTCACTTCCGCAATCGCTCAGTACGTTTAGACATTCTAATGGGATTAGAATGGATAATGTTCGTGTGAATGATGAAATAATCATGATATTGTGAATGTATTTATCGAAATAAATATTGTTTTAAAAATTTTGCACCCCATTCATACACAATGAATACTAACTGTTTGTTGAGTCGCTAAATGATGCCAGTGTAGAAGACGTAATATTCGTAAAATGTCATATTTACACGTGGTTGAATTCGGTCGTGATGGGGTACTTTTATCGCTCTTGATCAATTGCTTCCGCGATCTGCACAACAAAAGGCTATCTAATGAGTTGCAGTATTTTATGGTAACAAAATAATCAATGAACTTTAGTGACGTGATCAAGCAATACACACGTTTAAGTGTTGATGTGATCATGTAAGAGCCTACTGATGCGAAATGATAACACAAGAAGAGTAATTTTTATTTTATTTATTTATTTTATTTATTATAGCTTGATTCCACACCGTATTTTTGGTACAAGTATGGAATTTTCAGCATGTGATATCGGTAGCCCAATTTTGCAGGCCGACCATAGATATCGGGTGTGCGCCGGCAGGGGATCGAACCCCGGACCATGTGCATGGTCAGCGAGAGTCCTAACCACTGTGCCACCTTTATTACCTAACGATTTCCTTTGAGATAGTGGTGTTAGACGCAACATAAGAATAAGAGACTATCCGTGATAAATAGGATATACGTTGCATAGTGTACTTGAAGCGCCTAGAATACCAATACAAGTCGTGTACGCAAAGAACCTACATTGCTAGGTTATGTTTCGTTATTACAGAACAAACACATGTTCAACGGCTATTTTCTTAACAATCGAGAATACTAATATTAAACGCAACCGGATCAAACGTAACTGAAACACTATACGCAAGGCTTGGTGACGTATTGAGGAAATAATAACAGTTTAAGACTGACGCATTTCACATAAGTATTAATACGTTGCCTATCATTCTCGTTAAGTCTGCAATGTCCTCAAAATTATAAGTAAAAGAGGCTAAGTTAGTCGACATAAATGCATGTATTTGCAAAGAAACAATAATAAGTGAAGCTAAAAATAATTCAGAATGAAAGAGTACATATCTACACTAAAAAGAGTTAATAAAAATCCAGTGAAAAGAAATCACAGTTGTAGAGTTTCTTATAGCTGCGTCATAATCACCATAAAGTCCACTAAACACTCCATCCGCAACATCTGCATCAGTTGACTTCCTTTGGTAGTGGTGTTGGACCAGTCTTCTCAGTTTTCGTCACCAGCAGATCTATTCGGAGAAACCGGATGTGAACTTTTCAAGCAGAGATTGAGAATGTACTCCTTCAGATACCTTCGGCCGTATTGAGAAATATCTGCGGATCGATACATATCAGGTAAATTAATCTTACCTCCGGTGAACAATTCCTTATCTTCGCCATACTGAATATGTGAACAAGGGAGGAAACAATCACAGAGTTGTTGAAATTCTATAGATTAGTCATCCATGTATTCCACGATAGATTTGAAGAATTGTGTAACTTCCGAATCACCTGTCACACTTTCTCTTCCGTAAAAAGCAAATATTAAACGCTTGACTCTCATCCATCCGTTACAACCAACTGAAAGAGATCAAATCTTCAAACTTTATACTTCTTCGATTAAGTTGCCCAGTAATATTCTTCTTGTAAGTGGATTCGATGCTTAACACATCTGTGGAATTTATACACATGTTAACTTGTTCCCCTAAGCTAAAATATAGAATGTCTATCCGATTTTATGATTGATATTTCAAAGCCCACCTCAGTAACGTACAACACGTACTAGCCGCAACGTTTACGCAAAGGAAAATCTACCAATCACAGTGTGCGTAAGTGACCTTCAAGTGCTCAACCTCTCCGTAAGCCATTTGTGCTGCTATCCTCTATCTATCTCCGGGAGTTTTTCCAAGGAAATGGGGGAAGAACATTGTAAAGCAGTACTGCAGCATGCTTCGGATAGAGCGATATTGCTTCTGATGACATTATCGGTTATCTTACTGACTGAAGATTCCGCACAAGGAGTACATACCTTTCTATGAAAGTCGCTGAAAATTCTGCACTGTGTTTAGATGCACTTTCAAGTATAAAGCTATTATTACTGTGTTTGCAAAATATGCGGGACGTTTAATTTAAAGTCACAGTGATTAATGTGATGGTGACTTTAATCTTTTACATGCCTCATTTGTCATTTTATATGGGTTAGTTGAACATTGTTCTGGTTACCGACTGTACACAAACTGAAAGCTAAGTGTACTTATCCATGCCTGTACAACTGCTGTGTCCTACATAGATAGGAATAAATATATATTTATAATGGTACCCCTTTTTCCTAACTACCTACACCTTGGATAAAGCTGGAACTTACCCCTTTCATTTTGTTATTCGCCCCCTTAAAGTCAGGGGAAAACACAACAGCAATGCCAGTGTTTGAGGAAAACTATAATTTCATCGAAAACGTCATAGTTCCCATGGTGAGAGCGATATTTTTAGCGTTATACATTGTAAATGTATGTTATCATTTGAAGGACTCTACAGCTCCTTCTTGTGTATACATTGTAAATGTACTTTCGATGATGTATTATTCACAGTTGTGTTTTATACCAGTTCGCAGTTTCTCAGAACGTCCTTCTGTTGCTGAAATAGCTTTCAATCACTTATGGGCGTAGCACTTACTCGAATATGGACTGTCCATTGGTTGACCATAACTATCAGTAGGAAACGAAACAAAGTTTGGGCGGCTGCTCAACCCTGACGGTCGCCTTGGTGAAGGGCTTAGAATTTAACATTTATACGAACCTGTTCTGACTGCTTTTACTATAGTTCAGCTATTTGAACTATTGAAGAAGGGCAAATTTACTGACATTTCACGATTGTAATTTATAACGTAAATGATCTTGCCTGTAAAAGTGACACACATTTCATGTAAACTTACCTGTTTATACGAAATAAATTGTCGTTTTAAAACTTACCTTACAGGCCCTTGGTTCATTCTCTTACACTTAAGAGTCCAATCTCTATCTGAAATACTGGTTATCTAACCTAAGCATCTGACTCCACTATCTGCTTCAGATCCTAGCAAAAGACGTAAACCAGAAAGGAACAATAAATCTGAGGGGAATGATGGCGCTACATCTAGTGATTTTACAACCTTATATAAGTCTGCTTCGGCAGACACATTGAGCCCGGGTATTATGCTCACTTCACCTACTTATGTAGTGAGCAACATCATGAATGGTGTACATAGTGGCAATCTATGTAACTATCTGGGCCACGTAGACATCTGCAAAGCATTTCGCCGCATGAGTCACGAGGTAAACAGTTTGAATCCTCTCACTTATTCAGTTTCTCGCTGTACACTTAGCTGTGCAAATAAAATCGACGAGTTATTTTCCATTATTGAGGAGCTAGAAGAAAAGATATCAAAACTGACACAGCCTAGTCCCATCGGTGGTAGTAGTATTTTATCAACAAAGTAGCCACAACCACAAACCTGATAAACTACGTTGCGCCCGAAGCTCATCAACGTGTGACGCGTGAGAAGAACACTATTGTTTATAACATACCGGCTAATGAGCAGATCAACAGACAACACTTCTTTGTATGTTTAGCTAGACACTTACTTCTGTGGCGAGTCACTGGCAGTTAGTACTGCTAATAACATTATTATCGCTGAACTAACGCCTTATAAAGCAATTTTATCACTTTATGAATAACCTAGGTGATAGCTATCACACCTATCCCCAGTAACGCAACTATCAAATATGACGCGCATTTTGGTTGAATTTCTTCTATGGAGACCCTTTGTATTATACTGTGCACATAATTTCCGCCCGTGTAAAATGCAGTTATATGCATTATCCCATAGTGTTTTCTATATATATTGTGCAGGTGAATAATTGTAAATATGTTTACTCCTCACATATATCATTTATCACATTGATGGTGCCTGTAAATTGGCGTCCCTCATGTACAAAAAATGAGAATATATTATCATTATTACTGTTGCGCGCCTTTATCTAAATTTTAGTTGGTGCTATACCTGGGATTATACCGCATACACTACTTCTCTTTCCGCAAAGCGACTTTATCAATACTATTTCATTAATTTTGTGTTATATGTAGTTGTGTCTCCGCAAAACTAGGAACATGCGTATCTGAAATGTGCGTCCCGACATATTGTTGATGCCTGTAAAATGGCATCTCTCGTGTGCAAACAAATGAGAATTTAACGTTATTATTCATATGTCTAACAGATTACTCCTGGCTGTCATATAATACCCAGAAGTTGTGCATGTCCTGTGCGACACACTTTGACCCTACCAATAGCTTCTCCCTGCCGAAATCTACAACGACATTCTCTACTCGCCTCTTCTTCATCTTCAGTTCAGCGCATGGGTCCAATAGGATTTATGTCCGGAATATTCAGCGGAGTTCCTCTTGACGCCTACTATGCACTTATGCTGCCATACGTACAAGGATGGGTGGATAAAATACGAACATGAGCCACTTTGAACCTAAAGTCCTATCCCATATCCCCCTTCAAACTTTTGTAATTTAGTGTTAAAACTGATTGTTTCACGTCTTCCAACAAAGGCGAAACATATATGCCTCGTAATCACTCACCACAGCGTTCATTGCCAGTACCAGTGCGATAGCTTTCAAGGCCTTTGACAGTGTCCTCTTGAGAACCATATTTATAAAACACGGCATTACTCAGGAAATCTGGAACACGACATATTTTGCTATTTCAAATCTTCGTTCACAGATTTTATGTTAACTCAGTAGCAGACTTAGTCATGCTTACAAAATAGTGCGCTGGCTCCTACAAATATCTTCTAACTTTTTGGGTGGCATTATGATCCTTGATATCTCCCTAACCTTTTCGCTACTTTAACATCCTGTTACTAGTAAGTGATGCTTCTTACGGTTCCGCAATCTATGTGTTTACCCCACCAATGGGATTCTTATTCATCGGATTTCAGGCCCTTTTTCAGCTGATCTTAAATTAGCGAACATTATCTGCAAGCGCTCAAGTCCAACTCTTGTTGTTATGATTTTAGCATGAGTTGTATAATCAGAGTTTGTTATCTTGGAAAGCAGTTTGTGGTTAGAACTCTTAAAATACCTAACTATTCGTTATATTATTTATGTGACAGTAAGGATGACTTGATGAGTTTGACCGCCCGTCGCCAAAGACGTCACCATTTTATTTAAGTATTTCCAAAATGAATGACGTGATCGAAAGGAGTGTTTGAGAAAATGCGTAATCACTGCAAAAAGAATGGATGCTATGAAGGTCACAAAAAAGTCATATCTCACTATTACTATCACAGTGTTTTATGACGTTGCCACTTTTATATTTGCATTACATTTGGAGAGGGATTCCAAGCTGGACACAGACATGGTGATGCGTAACATTGCTAGGCTACTCCTTCACCGTACATACCAGCTTCTTGGTCTCTTAACGTTCACTAATTAGGCGAGAACAAGCAACGATATGAGACAAAGGATTATATTTATCAGGGTTCGAGTAGATTTACGAAAGGAAACAATAATATATGTATATACATACATAGCCGGTGACGTATACGTGAGAGAAGGTAATCATAAAAGATGTATAACCATCTATGGTTTATTCACAGAGACACTGATCACCATATCAAAATAACAGTGTGATCCGTTGTTTATCTGTTTGCATATCGAAGAATGTATCTTCAGAGTAGCAATTTAAAAAAGAATATCACGTAAGTAATCCCTGGAAGTTCATAATTGGCCAGATATTTAGCTGGTACCAGTTTGTCTGTTGCTTGTATACCTGGGTGAGAAAGATTGTGGAGATTGTCAATCACCGTGTGGCTTAAGGATAGCGGGACATTAGGTCTGGGGGTGCCGGTGGACAGGTCACATAGGATAGTGCCTTCGCTATTAACAAAATGTATTCGTTTCATCCTAAAAGAAGTTTCCAGCGAAAGCTTATCTACGTCCAACTCTGTTAACTGAACTTCATCCGTTTCGCTAAGATCAATAACGTGTAGTACTGACATGTAGATTCGTGACAATGCGTCTGCCACAGAGTTATCAGTGATAAAAACATGCTATATTTCTGACATGAACTGTGAGACATAATAAAAATGCTGTAATTTGCTCGTTGAGTACCTCCCAATGGTGGGACGAAGGGCGTACGTAGGAGTTTTGTGATCGGTGGAGGCGGTAAATTGCCGGCCTTTCACGAGGTGACGAAAATGTTTGATGGAAGCATAAGTGGTAGGCATTTCTATACCGAAATTGCTGTATTACATTTCACTAGAGGACAGTTTACGGGAAAAGAAAGCCAGAGGTACCCATGCGTTATGCATATATTTCTGTAGGAAAGCTTCTATGGCTGTGTCAGAAGCATCAACTGAAACACTGAGCGGAAGGTTAAAATCTAGGTGTACTTACATCGAAGCGTCTGCAATCGCCACCTTAAGAGTTTTAAACGCTTTGAGAGCTTCCATAGTGAACGTCAATGTCTTACTTTTCCCTTTGAGGTCACTCAGTGGTGACAAAATGTGTGCGCACTATGGAATAAAATGGCGATAGTAGCTTACCTTGCCGAGAGAAGTGAGCGATGACTTTAGGGATGATGGCACAGGGGAGTTTTGGATAGTTTCTACCCGTTTATTTAACGGACGTATCCCATCCTTATCTATCCTGTGTCCAAGGAAAAGCAATGAAGTGACACCGATACCAACAAACTCCCTTCTGTGCATCTTTTGACTTAGATCGTCTTCGCTGGTGTGAATTGGATTTACTCCGCGGACGGAATTCGTCACCCCACGAAGAGTTTCGTCCCCTGATCTCTTGTCTCAAGTAGCAAATTTCCTGGTACATTTGTCGAATATCAAAACTAGGTGAATTATTTTGGGTGTGATCCTCCTGGCAGGAAACGTTTGAGGACAGTGCTGCAAAGACAGAGGTGGATGTCCTTGTATCTTCTGCTAGTTCTGTTATGGATGACTTGTAGAAAGGTGCAAGGATACCTTGCACAGTTAGGGATAGACACTGAAGCCATAACTGTTTCACAGAGGCTTCGTCAATCTGGAAATCAGCTACTAGCTGTTTCACTTGACGAAGTAATTGAGAGGGTGTTCAGTACCCGAAGTGTACATCACGAAACAGTTCGTGTACCTCTTGTTGATCTGTCAGTGCGACTCGCTTAATGAGGGTGGCTTTGAGACGATCGTACAAGTTTGGAGTAGGATCATCCAGGACGTCTGAAACGTCTTCCATAACGTTCTATGGAAAACCAAATATGACCAGGTTGGCTTTTGTCTCCTGGGCTTGAATGCGCAGAAGTGAGAATTGGGCTTCGACGTGTGTAAACCACTCTGCCGGACAATTTGCCCAGAAGGTAGGCAGTTGAAGCGTAATCGCCATTTCAGCATGAACAATGTCGTCAGCCATTTCAAGACAAGTTGTGGGGAAGGTAAAATATGCAAACAATATAAAACGAAATAACACCTTTACAAAAGCAGCAGTAAAACTGGGTGAGGTAAAAGGGAAAACGATACACCTAGTGAAATAAAATAATTAAAGTAAAACTTTGGGCCTAGATGAGGGAGAGAAATCAGTGTAAGGCTCACCGATTGTAAGTTACTGGTTGTACTTAAGGTAGACTTTGATTAACCTCACTTACTAAAGACTTCTCCCCTTAATACCCTAACCAGTACTCCACCTAACGTGTACGTACCGAATAACGAATTCAAAGTAAAAAGGCTTGTGACTCGGTAGTGCGTCCTGATAAGAATTATATATTTTTTACCACAGACGAAATGTCAAACTTGATAAATAATAATACTGTACAACTCGTTTGAAGTGATACGGATTAGCAGACTCAAAGAGTGTGCTTGTAGGCAGCACAGCTAGGGAGCTTTCGAACGTAATGTCGTCAGACAAAAACGTGTGGCGTATTGCGCATGTTACAAGTACAGATTGAAACAAAATCTGAAAACATTGAAGGTATACTACAAGTTAATGCGAAACCGTCGCTTCAAGGGAGACAAAGATATTATCATTATTGTTCATCACTTGGTTTCCGAGTGGAACGCAGGGCTACTGCAGGAAATCTTCACCACACCCGATTCTCTGCTGTCACCTTAAATTAACTCCGCGACTGCTAGTGAGTTTTCATTTCTAGAAAAGAAAAGGCGTTCAGCAAAGAGTTACTCTTTTCGGCGATATCATTCTCAAGCTGTACAAACCGCAAATTTATAGTAATTTTTCTTGGCAACAAAAGGAATATTTCCAAAGATGCAATTGGTAATTTTTTGACAACAAATTACGTAATTTAGAAGGCGTTAATCGGTTAGAAACTAAAATAAAGTTACAAAAGTAGGTTGGGTGACGTAATCTAATTGCTAGGGTTCAATGAAAAAAATGAATGAGAGTCAAGTTAATAATCTGAGTAGAATTCACTTGAAAATGGGTGAGAGTTAAGTTGATAAGCTGAGTAGAATTCACTTAAAAAAAAAACGAAAATGGAGTTAGCAACAGTCGTCATGAGGGTAGAGATTTAATAGAGGGTGGGGGTAGAAAATAATGCAATTAAGAAACAGGCAAACAAAGAAGAAAGAGGTAAGACAAAATTACGTATTTGATGTTGAGATAGATCAGGACCATTGTAGATTTAGTGACTGAATAAACTTCTTTTGTATGCAGAGTTCAGGATTCAATATGTGAATTGCCATTGCTTCTGCAGTTTGAAGAAGTTTAATTCGTACTCTTTTGGCAAGGTTCCCACGTATTGTGTAGATAACTGAGAAGTTGCTTTGTGGGTTTGCTTGGTGTCCGGATTCGATTAAGTGTTCTAGGATAGAGCTGTGGCGGGGGGATCTTCTTTCTCCTTTATAAAACCATGAAGGTAAGTGTTCGCTGATTCGTTTGGATAGCAAACGCTGGGTACGGCCGACATACCTAGCTCCACATGAGCAGGTGAATTGGTAGATGCACATTGATGAGGCCCCCAGTGGAAGCTTGTCCTTCACGTTCGTGCGAATCATTGGTTTCGTAGAGAAAGTTAGTCTGAGTTCAGCTGCGAAGAAGGTTTTCTTCAGTGAGCGGCACAGGCGATTTCTCAGTATTTCTGCTGAAGAATCTCCGTTGAATTGTAGATTCAAATAGAGAAGTTTCTTGGGAGCAGTAAGCATGGACGGCTTTTGTGTTTTGGGCTTCATGGCTTTTGTGATGAAACGTTCCGGGTAACCGATTTGAATCTACAATTCAACGGAGATTCTTCAGCAGAAATACTGAGAAATCGCCTGTGCCGCTCACTGAAGAAAACCTTCTTCGCAGCTGAACTCAGACTAACTTTCTCTACGAAACCAATGATTCGCACGAACGTGAAGGACAAGCTTCCACTGGGGGCCTCATCAATGTGCATCTACCAATTCACCTGCTCATGTGGAGCTAGGTATGTCGGCCGTACCCAGCGTTTGCTATCCAAACGAATCAGCGAACACTTACCTTCATGGTTTTATAAAGGAGAAAGAAGATCCCCCCGCCACAGCTCTATCCTAGAACACTTAATCGAATCCGGACACCAAGCAAACCCACAAAGCAACTTCTCAGTTATCTACACAATACGTGGGAACCTTGCCAAAAGAGTACGAATTAAACTTCTTCAAACTGCAGAAGCAATGGCAATTCACATATTGAATCCTGAACTCTGCATACAAAAGAAGTTTATTCAGTCACTAAATCTACAATGGTCCTGATCTATCTCAACATCAAATACGTAATTTTGTCTTACCTCTTTCTTCTTTGTTTGCCTGTTTCTTAATTGCATTATTTTCTACCCCCACCCTCTATTAAATCTCTACCCTCATGACGACTGTTGCTAACTCCATTTTCGTTTTTTTTTTAAGTGAATTCTACTCAGCTTATCAACTTAACTCTCACCCATTTTCAAGTGAATTCTACTCAGATTATTAACTTGACTCTCATTCATTTTTTTCATTGAACCCTAGCAATTAGATTACGTCACCCAACCTACTTTTGTAACTTTATTTTAGTTTCTAACCGATTAACGCCTTCTAAATTACGTAATTTGTTGTCAAAAAAATTACCAATTGCATCTTTGGAAATATTCCTTTTGTTGCCAAGAAAAATTACTATAAATTTGCGGTTTGTACAGCTTGAGAATGATATCGCCGAAAAGAGTAACTCTTTGCTGAACGCCTTTTCTTTTCTATGACTGAATGGGAATTTTCATTTCCTCTTCAAATAACCTGCTCCATGTCAAACTCATACCCACAATAAAATTATCGCTTAGCCCTGGGTCCCACTCGAAGGCTAGCCTGGAGTGTGGTGTCACTTGAATATCTCCCCAATGCGCATGTTTAATCCGTCTCCATTTCCTTCTGCATATTTGTTGACCCGTTCTCTGCCTACCGGAGTTCCTTGCCTCTTATCTTCTCCTGCTGCCCAACTGTTTGGTCCTCATTATCGAGCGAGGGAGGGCATCCGTCGATGGAGGTTCGCGGTGGCCTGTTGGAAATGTTTCTGTTGACTCACGTGTCCGGCCTCTGAACCATATGGAAGAGCCCGGTGGCCTGATATTGGCGTAAAACAGAATTCGTATCTTGTTCTATGTGCCAATTGCTGTAGGTATTCACACTCATCTCAGAGTAATGAGCGCCTGTCACGCCTTCCCAATCCGGACTTTGACATCCTAATTCATGCTGTCTGTAGACAAAATGGTACCGAGAAAGGCCGCACGATTTTTTACATCGATGATAATCAGCGTTGTTTATAGGTTATCAGTCGGATATTTTTATTAGCTTTGTCTTCTCTATGTGGGCTTGAAGTCCTGTGTTTGCTGCCTCTGCTGCCAATTCGTTGGCTGTCGTTCTTAAACCTTGAAGCTTTTGTGACATTAGACATAAGTTATCCACGAAGTCGAGATCTTCTAGAGTCGACGTTGGTGTAATTTCTTCTCCCTCTCCACGGTCTGCTGCACATTTATGCCCATCACATTCAGGAATACCTCTGGTGATAGTAGTCAGCCCTTCCTTTCTCCTCCTCACTTTATAGCTATCACTGAGCTTTCAACTGTAAATCACTTGGCATTTTGCTTCATCACCTAGCTGAGATCTATAAAGTTTGCATTGCCACACTTCTTAGCATGGAAGCAGTTCCAAGTTACTTCACTATCAATGCTATCAAAGGCCCCTTCAAAGTCGATGAATTTGGGGTGAGGAGTTAAATGACATTCCAGGCTTTATTGAGTGATGATGCATAGTTGTGAAATTTTATCCGCGCACGATCTTTTTCCCTGAATGGTTTTCTTATCAAATTCGTCCATTCAGAGTATCTTTTATTGTTTTTCGGGATGATGTGGCCTAATATTTTGATTGGCGTGGACGGAAATATTGATTATATCCCAGTTCCTACAGAATATTAACTCGCGCTCTTTTGGGAACATGTCGAGCTAGTCTTTTGCTAATCAGCGAGTGATATTCCTTCTTTCCATACCTTCTGCGGTGAGCGGTGTGAGCGTATCCACCGTGGTCTTTGGCAAAATTATTATGTTACATTTTGTTTCGAATAAGGAGAGTTTGAAATTGATAAAACATTCCGACGATTCGGCAAATCTTGGATTAAAATGCAGGGAAGATAACCGGAAGGAAGACTTGAACCAGTGCACTGACTTTAATGACATTCGCCCATAGCTTCAAAAAATGATATCCCCTCGAGAGATTCAAACTCATATGATCCAGTACTGCCTTTGAAGATGTTGTTACTCAGCGGTTCGAACCACGATTACTAATCAGTGAATTATATCCTTGAGCAGTAAAATATGCTCACGCACATTTTCAACGTATTGATAAACATTTCCTTAAGGAAACGAGGGAAAATATAATGAAGGATTAATTTAGACTCCGGGCAGAACAGCATTGCGTCACGCGATTTCCTGTCGGTTAACGTTTTGCCTAGAGATCCCTTATGAAGATGAAATATTAATGTGGTGATTGACAATTTCTATCTTTGTATTGTTTAAATACTTACTGTTGTTTGTTAATATATTTATTATTTTGATTTGAAAATATAATTCCGCCAAATACAAATTCCTAAATTCATCCCTCTCTGTGTTTTGGTTGAGTTCCTGTAATTCGGTCATTGCGAAATACAAATACTACTAGTACAAATAACAATCACAATTAAGCAATAAAATAGATAGATAATTCTACACATTGGGCAAACATTTCGTCCCAAAGTATGTTATTATTATTGATATTGTTCGCACTTTGCAACGTTTAAGCGTATTAAAAAGTCTCCCTAGGTCAAGTAAGAGGAAAGGCATCCAGAGAACAGCTTGTAGGGTACTGGTTTTGCTGGTGGTTAGCTACCCTGTACCAGCCCTTACTAAACCTAGCTGATCTAGTTGCTCAGGGAATCAGTACCCTAACTTGTATGTACTGACAACAAAATGCAAATCAAGAGAATTCAGTTAATTAAAGTGTGCTCTGACAATCAGTGTATTCGAATAAAATAAAAGGTTAAGATGAATTATTCGGGGAAATATATTTAGAAGTTATCCAGCCAGTATGGCTGAAATGCCTATTTAGAGAATGTTAACAGTGTTAGCAGCAAGAGAAAAGATGGTGCTCGGGCCAGTTCGTAGTTGTACCCACTAAAACAAAAGCCTAAAACACTGGAAAGTGTGAAGGAGATCAGCTACCAGCACTCAGCATGAAAAATAAGATCCGGATTTTCAACTCCAATGTGGAGTCAGCGCCACTTACTATGCGGATCAGAGACTTGGCGCGTTACGAAGTCCGCTACAGACTTTGATCAGGTGGCCAGAAAAGACCAGCAACAGGGATCTGTGGCAGTGAGCGAACCATTCCAGCAGGAACCAATTGTGCAAGAAGTATGCAGGAAGAAATGGAGGTGGATTGGCTGGCCATACTCTGAGAAAACAAACCATCAAGTGACATCCATCACACCCCATGCTATCGGTCGAGTAGAACCCGAATGGGAAGCGGTGAGTTGGTCGCCAGTGTGAGGGTGGGGTGACATGGAAGAGGTGATATGAAGAGGAGATGAAAGCATGTGGGCAGACGTGGAGCCAGGTGAAAACACCGGTGGAGAACCGAACGTAATGGAGACGTGCGGCGGAAGCCCAATGTTCCTCTAGGAACTAAAGAAAACAAAAATAAAAAATAATAATAATGGAGCTGGAGAACCCTGATTCCCAACCACTTATTGTGTCATGGACCCTGGAGTCCGAAAAGATCGAATGGCGTATGAATCTACTTTATTCACTTGTAACACCATAGGAAGGCAGCTTCCGACGCTGCTCCATTGACTTCTGTATCTTACTTTAAGTGACATTTGTGACGTAACAGGTTTGTGTTTCAGTAAATAAATAATAATAGACAATTTGTCGCGATTAATCAAACGAAAAAACACGAAGATTCTATCTATTATTATAATCATTATTATTCCTCCCAAATATACGTAATAATTTAGAAAAATATCAATCATATAAAAGAAAGTTAAAGTTAATTAGATTAATTCTGGTGCAGTTTTAAAATTTATCAGATTTTGTGGAGAGGGAGGGGTGTAGAAGGAGGCCAGGTGAGTCGTGAAAAATATCCTGGCCAGTAGTATTCAATGTTCAATGCTTCTCCAACCAACACCTGTACGTATTGAATAAGTAAATGAATTAGCTTCTTTATCATTTGGTACTTTAGGCAAATTAATATCTGTGCATGGTGATATCATCCATTCTTCATGAAGTTTCAAACGATTCTCCATCATATCATGATGCTTATAAGCTAGATGAATAGATAAAGAACATTTTTGGAAGGATGTATCGGTACCATATCGATTGGAAGGCAAAAAAACATGGAGTTAAATGATAAATGACAAAATGAGACGATAAAGTCGAAATCAAAGACTTGATTATCCGGACGTTTGATGAATGTGAGCCGCTGCAAACCACTTACAACAAACAGTAGTGGCGAGAGCTGGCTGAGAACAAACCAAAGTTGTAGACAGTAATTTATGTCAATGTTACGTCCCGAATCCGGGTCATGAGAAAAACAATAACAAAGCTTGACCTTGAGGAACTCACCAACTAATCACAGCAGACCTAACGTGTGTGAATACGATTAGCAGATATATGGCTTAACTTTCTGAGAAACGGTCACAAGCAGCACAGAATAACCTTCAGCAAGAAGACAACCAACCAGGAGACGTTGCTTCTCCTCTGATGTACATAAAAATCTATAAATATCTCTTGATTTCCTCATTAAACGATCTGTTGCCTGGCCTTTGTATTCTGTCGTTACATGATTACTAGCCGGGTAGAAGAGATGTGAAAAGCGGGCGGTTGATTTGTTCGTTTTCGCTCGAGTAAATCAAAGGTTTATCAGATATGTCTCAACTAAAGCAAATTCATCATTTACAATTTACATAGTTCGAGGTTAAAATTAACCAAAGTTTCCTTTGGAAATCGAGATTTTTCTTCAGATCACAGAGTATGTCATCTAACTGATGTCACAAATGGTAATCAATAAATCAGGCGTAAATGCATGTTGGTAAATACTACTGGTTGATTTGAGTAGTTAATACTAACACTAATACTCATGGTGTATTAGCTTCTATTGACTCTGTCGACTTAATAAGCTTTGCTCCAGTACAGTATAAAAAGAACTTAGTCAGAACACTGTTCAATAAAGCACGGAAAATTTGTTCTGACAGTACTGTTGAGCATGAAATAAAAGCTCTGAAGGATATTCTGTCTAACAATGGATATTCTGAGAAGTTCATTAATAAATACTCTAAAGAAATTACCCACTGCAAAACAATCCAAGCAGTTCAGAAGAAACCTGTCTATACTAGTTTGCCATTCAAAAGAGATGATGCACAGGAAGTAGTCAAACGAAGACTCGACAAACCCATCAAGAGAATATTTTATGCTGCAAAACTTGCTCTCCTTAACACCATTAGGCGAGTGCTTCAACAATCTGGGAAAGACCAGTCGCCAATCCTCTACACTTCAATCAGACTGCATATATCAATTTAAGTGTGTTTGTGGAAGCAAATACATAGGTCGTATGGAAAGGCGATTATCTTTTTCGCATGATGGAGCATTTGCCAAAATGGTTGAAAACAGCTGAGTGAAAAGTGCCAAAAACCTCAATAACAGTGCCTCGTGGATTATGGACATGATATCGACGCTGTCGAGACATTCACTGTTATTGTCAGCAGACAAAGAAACAGAAAGATGCTTGCAATTCCGGAGGAGGCTTGTGCAATTCCAGTTTATAAACCAGGTCTCTGTGTACAAAAGGAGATGGTCGTCACTCTGAATCTACCATGGTAATACGTTTTACTTATTATTCAACCTATTATTATTATTATCAGAAGGATTATCTTAGCTCACTTCAACATTATTATTATTGTTACTGTTATTATAAATATTACTACTGATGTTACACTGTTTGCAATTCTTGTTATATTCTATAATGACTAATTGTTTATCTAAGTGATGTAATTGAAGCGTAATGCAATTTATCTTCATTTTGATCTCTCATACTCCCTCTCCCCTTATCTATTTGAACATGACCTGGAAAAACATTCGCACCTGTCTGTCTGCATGACTAATTCAATGTAGTTGATTTGCTTATCAGTCTTACATCTCCCAATGTAATTTCAAAAGTATATATATCCGTGTATGTAGAGTATTCAGTTGACAAGTTCTACCGAAATTTGATGAATTCATTAAATCCGGCTTTATTAACCTGTAGTGCTTGTTATATATATATATATATATATATATATATATATATATATATATTATATATATATATATATATATATATATATAACGCATATATATATATATATATGTATGCGTTTTCCCTCATGTGTTTGTTTTCTAATATAAACTATATGCTTCTTCATATACATTCAGTTTTATCAGCTAATGGTTATCCAGAAAATTTACTTTATCAATTGTCACAGTAAGGATAGACCACATCTAGAAAAGACAGCTTCTGTACCAAAGAAAGCTTTCTTATTAACCTACTCCATTCAAGGGTGATCAGATTATGCAGTTGACAGTTAGTTCAAAGAATTCGGTCAGCCATCAAGTGCGCATTCTACACCACATCTCTTTCGCTCACATCTCGAGGATTTCCGATCCCTGTACGTACGATTAAAGGACAAAATTCTGTGGACTCTACTTCAAACTGTGTCTACAAGTTCACTTGCAGTCGCTGTGACATACACAGAAGGTTCCAAAATGGTTATTAAGACATGGAAAATCCCAAAGCAGTTAATCTGAATAGAAATCCATCGCCATTCATTGTAAAGCACTTATTAATGTCAGGTCGCAAAATCAATATTATTAATGACTGTTTCCCAATTATCTCATCACATAGCTATAATTCAGGGTTGTTTATTGAAGGAGATGGAAGGACTTTGGGGATTAACTACGAACATCCTAAACTATGTGTACAAAAGACAATAGACTTCAACCTTCGCCCACCATGAGCTGACTACTTGACCTATTTAAATATGTTTGGTTTGGTCATTAGTATGTACTTTTGTTTTGTTTTATTTAACTGAGTAATTGTCATGAACTTTATTTTATTATTGTGAACCAAGCATGTTGGTTGTAAAGCGATTGTAGAGAAACTACGAAATGACGATATCATCTCGCGAAATTTGTCTTCTAAATGCTTTATTCAAACATATCCTTCATGTCTGCGATTTCACTAAAAAAAAAGCAATTTTCATATTAGTGCTACTCTTGAGGCACACCTCTGATCAATCTAAATGAGGTCCACGGTTATCATCGAAGGTGAATTAAGAAACCTAGGTTGTACGTGGATTCGAACAATTAGCTTAATTAATCGGCTACAAGACGCAACTGTTAACTATATCGTTTTCTTTAATTATTTAATAAGGAAGCCAAGGTATATTTTCCATTGATCAAAGCTCTATTTATATATCTACAGTTTATATTCTTTAACCAATCATTGAGCATGTTATTTTGGTTTACATTTAACGAGATGAAATAGAATGTTCAAATACACATAGTATTATGTTTCTAATGCCGAACTGAACTTCAGGAATATGTGAGAATAATATTCCGTTGGTACACATTGTCTTTAACACACCACTACACGCTTAGACTTCCCCTTTTTCCAGGTCTGGCTACAGGCTAGTAAACCACAATGTTTAGGAATTCAGTGGCTTGGAAATGAACACCAACCACTGAGTGGTTGTCTCAAGCATTCTATCGATGAACTATTGATATAATAAACACTTCAGGAGACTATTTTACCAGCAGTTAGGGTGATTAGAGAGATGTACCGGGATAAACTCAATCGTCTGTGAGTAACATTAAACTGGGCCTTACAACTTGCTGATTGCTTACTTATTTTTAGACTGCAAATTCTCATGTTATTCAGGTACACCTGTTGTTACTTTCAGACTGAGCTGATCCACCGTTTTTATTGGTTTATCAGCTTAATCAAGTAGCACTTTTGCTTTTAAATCGATAACTGTTTCTCACTGAGATTCAGTTGCTTTTGGATGATGAGTCTCAGGCAGATATACTGCCAACCGCCAATGAAATATCGATCAGCTGAAGATGATGTCATCCACATTCATTCAAAGATAAAAATGGAGGTGGGGGTGGTGAAGTAGGGGATAAACTAACTCACTTAATACACTGGATAACAATCGAGGCGATTCATCATGTCCTTGTTTATAGTAGTAGTCAGACTTGATCGTAGTAGATTGTGGTCGAGATTTTGAACTGGTTGATTTCGACGACAGCACATTCCTTTTAAATCCTGCCCAAAATGGTAAAATTTCATTGAAAGTCAATCGCATTGCTTCATCGAAGAGATTTAAAGTGATTGGACCTTTATGATCAGTTTGTCGGTGTATACGAACAATTAACCGATTGACAACTTCATTTGGTAAACCAATCTGAAGTTAGGAAACAAATTGTATATCGTACATAATTATTGAATCTCTATATCATGTCTGTGAGCTTTATTCTAAAAATTACCTATAAACACCATACAGAAGCTTACGGCGAGTTGTCATCTGAAGTGGTGACGACTAGTGGCGTCCGTCAAGGATGCCCATTATCCCCATTCCTATTCAACTTCATCATAGACGTACTAATGGACTTAACCCTAACTCACTTCAGAGACTCATGGAGTGATTTGCTACCACGGAATAATCTCGTCAACTTAGAATATGTGGACGATATAGTCCTTCTAGGCGAGGATGCTGACAAAATACAGAGTCTACTGAACACCTTGAGCACCAATCTTCGTATGTTTGGCATGCAATTCGCCCATGTAAAATGTGAGATGATGTTGCAGCATTGGACTACACCGACCCCTAGATTAGAAATAGGAAGTGAAGTGGTAGAGTACGTTGACCGCTTCACTTACTTGGGAAGCACCATCAGCCCCAACGGGTTGATCTCCGACGAAATCTCAGAACGAATACAGAGGGCTAGTTTCGCATATGCCAGTTTACGCCGTCTCTGGCGTAGACGTGATATCCCGCTGGCTGTCGACCAAATGGCGTGTGTACTGCTCAACAGTCCGCTCTGTCCTCCTTTATGGCTGTGAGACCTGGCCATTGAGAGCGGAAGATATGAAAAGATTAGCTGTCTTCGATCATAGGTGTCTGCGTTCTATCTCCCGTGTGAAGTGGTATAATAAGGTGAGCAATATTGAGGCTAGGCGTCGGTCGAGTGCTAGGTAAGGAGGGGAAATCAATCGACGAGACTGTGAAATTACATCGACTGAGATGGTTAGGACATGTGCTACGTATGCCTAGTCATCGCCTTCCTCGACAACTGGCAATGTTAGCTGATATAGGGTCAGGCTGGAAAAGAGCTAGCGGCGGTCAAACGAAAACATGGCTCCACCGGTCAATGAAATCTACAACAGTTAGTCTAGGCCACGTAGGAAGGTGTAGACTTCCTGACTAGTTGGGGTCCTCGGGACGGTAAAAACCAATGGTTGGAAACAATTGGTGAAATGGCTCAAAATCATTCTCAATGGCTAGCGCAGATGCATCTACTCCTTGTGACTTATGATTTCCAATTAAACTGTTTTGTTTTTCGTTATTACTATTCCTTTGTCTCACACCTCTGTTTACTGTCTCTAATATGCATTTCTCCTACTTTCTTCTCTTGCTTTGTGTGCTACAAGGAGGGAGTGTGGAGACTTGAACTGCCGCACATCGGTGCAAAGTTCTATGTCGGAAACAGACAAACAGACATCCACATTTTCCTGGTAAGTGGTCGTCGATTCCCTTACTGCAAACCATAGTAATTCGACCGGGGGCTTTTGGGGAAGACTGCCCAACAGGATAAGAAAGATAAACGATTCACAAAAACTGTACATCTTCAGTCAGTTCGGTGAATACCCATATACAGAAACTAGTCTAACTTAGCAACTGATACTCCTCTTTATAACTGGGACGTACTTTTAAGTCATGTCAGAGAAAGATAACCTGTTTAATGCGTTTTCATACAATTTCTTGTAAATAAACGTCATTTTTTGTGCAAAAATTCCTCATTTTGATGGTTGTTCGACTGAAGGTCACTCACATGTTCATATCCCTTTGGACGCTATTGTTGAACTTTGCCTATGACGCTTCTGTATCTATCTGTCTGTCTGTCTGTCTGTCTGTTTTCGACATAGAACTTTGCACCGATGTGCGCCAGTTCAAGTCGCCACACTCCCTCCTTGTAGCACACAAAGCAAGAGAAGAAAGTAGGAGAAATGCATATTAGAGACAGTAAACAGAGGTGTGAGACAAAGGAATAGTAATAACGAAAAACAAAACAGTTTAATTGGAAATCATAAGTCACAAGGAGTAGATGCATCTGCGCTAGCCATTGAGAATGATTTTGAGCCATTTCACCAATTGTTTCCAACCATTGGTTTTTACCGTCCCGAGGACCCCAACTAGTCAGGAAGTCTACACCTTCTTACGTGGCCTAGACTAACTGTCGTAGATTTCATTGACCGGTGGAGCCATGTTTTCGTTTGACCGCCGCTAGCTCTTTTCCAGCCTGACCCTATATCAGCTAACATTGCCAGTTGTCGAGGAAGGCGATGACTAGGCATACGTAGCACATGTCCTAACCATCTCAGTCGATGTAATTTCACAGTCTCGTCGATTGATTTCCCCTCCTTACCTAGCACTCGACCGACGCCTAGCCTCAATATTGCTCACCTTATTATACCACTTCACACGGGAGATAGAACGCAGACACCTATGATCGAAGACAGCTAATCTTTTCATATCTTCCGCTCTCAATGGCCAGGTCTCACAGCCATAAAGGAGGACGGAGCGGACTGTTGAGCAGTACACACGCCATTTGGTCGATAGTCGAATATCACGTCTACACCAGAGACGGCGTAAACTGACATATTCGAAACAAACCCTCTGTATTCGTGCTAAGATTTCGTCGGAGATCAACCCGTTGGGGCTGATGGTACTTCCCAAGTAAGTGAAGCGATGAATAATAAAACAAATAAAAATAAATGACATCAACCCCAAACGTATCCATTATCGTAGCCCTAACCTTAATCCTAACCCTAATTACAACCCTTACTATAACCGTAGACCTAACCCTAATCTCAATTATGACTCTGGTCCTAACTGTAACCCCAATACTTACCTTAACCCTTACTAGCTATTAACACATTGTCCAAACAGTATTTAAAAACGTGATCTGTGTGAAATTTGCTTCTTAGTTGGTGAATAGCGTTGGTATTTCAGCTATGATAATGACAGGTGCCGTTAGCCAACGACTAACATGAGATCAAGGTCATTGGAGCGTTCCCACTCCTGAGACGCTATTGTTGAACTTAGCCGCTTCTGAGTAATTTCTTTCATAATATTTACTCCTAGACAATTTGAACTTTAAGCATCAGTAAGTACCAATGGAGTGCGGCCGCACCAATGACCTTGAAACATCCACTGAGTAAATTTGTGAAACCTGGTAAATAATATTGTAATCATGAATAAAATATGCTTAATGAAGTGTTATGTTACTAAATGGGATATCTGGTAAGTTTTAGGTTAGGTTTGGGAAACATAAAGGTTAAAGTTTAGGCTAAGGACATCGTTTAGGGTTAGGTTAACTTACTGAGGGTGACATTAAAGTTTGTTGTAGATAGATTAAGCTTGATTTAGGGATATTTTCAGAGTGTGGTTAACTTACTCTGTTAATACTCTAACTCAAAACTGAGAGATGTTTTTGTTACATGTCAGAGAAAGATACCCTGTGTAACAGTTCCATGCCTTTTAATTGATTATTTGCATGAATATATATATATATATATACTTCATACGCACAAATAGCCTTTATCATGTGGTTGGTGCTATCAAGGTCATTTGTTTCGTTGGTACTTACTGGTGCCTAAAGTTTAACTTATTCTTACTTCTCATATAGAATTTTAAAGCAGAGAATATTCATCAAAAGTATGATGTACCCGAAACGAGACCCATTACTCCACGAGATTCTCCCATCATTTTCTTGATGAAGTACACAGTGGTAGGTTGTAAGTCGACAAATACTTACTTAGGGTCATGTTGAGATTCAAAGTCAAAAATGGAGGATATAAACAATGACTGGAAACAGAGGAAAGTAGATAGATTATGGTGAATAGAAATTTAGTTAGCCCATTGTGGTTTGAGCAGACCACCAAGATGTATATTTATGAAATGATGATTGTGGAACACGAGAAAAAGGGTACTCAGTTCAGACAATATTTCTTTGCCTAGTAACTCTTCTTCTTATCATATTGAGTCAGTCTGACTCAGGTTTGTTTACGTTTTGAGAGGAAAATAGGGCTATAACTTCTGAAGTTTCAGTAGCGGTAGCGTCGTTTTTTCTGAGGTGGGTCTGATGGCCTCATACCAAACCTCCCCTCTTTACCAAGTTTAATGTCGACTAGGCGAGGTTTAGGGGTACACCTTCTGGGAATCAAAACTTGACCGAATTCTGGACTGGGTCGTGTACCAGTGGCTTAGTGGTCTACGAGTTCGCTAGCTTTGTAACCGGAAGGTCCTGGGTTCGAATCCCGGTGGGTGTGTATTGCTGAACAGTCCCACACTAGGACGAAGCAACTGTCCAATACCCCCAGATTTTCCAATGGTTCTCTAACTGATGTCATCTCATGATGAAATCCGACAACCAGTCAAGAAAAATCCCTACAAAAACCAATATTTGAATGGATATTTCTTCTCTCAGTTTATTGTTTTTTCTAAATTCTGTATACTTTCGGATGTTTACGCGTAAATTAAACATCTGGTTAATTGAATGGAAAGTTCACTTGCAAATTATTATGATACTTTCGGATTTATTTGAAGAATTCTACAGAAATAAAGTGTAGAGAAAAAGATTATATGTGTAAATAGTAACAGTAAAGAATAGATACCACTGTCAAATGACCTTGAACCAACCAATCATATTCTTCTAGGCGAGATGTGGCATTTCATTTTAAAAAGTATATTTACAAAAGTCTTTTATCAAAATGAATCATAAAGTGTATATGCCTCTAATATTCTGCAAGAACAAGTCCCATGGTTTAATAAGAGTGATTATTGATACAGGCCATTCTAATCCACTATTTTATACGTCCAAAATTCTTCAATAGAACTTGTATGAGTACTAGTTTTACGATCCACCATCCCTGATGAATGATTGACGTTATGATAAATATATCCTGATAATGATATTAAGTCACAATACTGAACATTTCAAATGGATGTTCTCCATAATCTCCGTTGCATTCTTCACTCCTATTCCACTTCAACCTTAACCCTAATCTAGACCCTACCGTGACCGTAATTCTAAATCAGAGTGAAACTTACAACGAAGACTATGGGAGAGCATCCTTTTTTAATGTTGAGAGATTTGATTGGTTGGCTGATTCAAGGTCATTTGACTGTGCTATCAATTCTTCACTTTTGCCGCGTAAATTTTTTGTTTACTCACTTGTATTTGTGGCGGGAAAACAGATTCTAAAAATGTTTGTAAAATGCATAATACTTTTTTCTTTAGTAGCCCGTGTTCAACATGACCACGATGAAGTTCCTTGGAAAAAAAATTTAAAAAGAGAAATTTTAGTTTAATTAACAGAAAATATTTGCCTGTTTTGAGGTAGAAACAAAATGAAGAAGATTTTCTTTGACGGAGAATATTTCTCCCGATTCTCTATACAATCGTATTTATGTAAGTTTGAATAAGTAAGGCATTAAGAAGACAAATTTTGCGAGATGATATCGTCATTTCGTAGTTTCTTTACAACCGCTTTACAACTAACATGCTTCATTCACAATAATAACAAAATAAAATAAAATGCATGGCAATCACTCATTTTTATAAAACAAACGTGCATACTAACTAATGACCAGGCATATTTAAATAGGTCAAGTAGTCAGTTCATGGTAGGCGAAGGTTGAAGTCTATTGGCTTTTGTTGTACACATAGTTTAGGATGTGTATGATAAATCCCCAAAGTGCTTCCATCTCCTTCAATGACCAACATTGAATTAGAGTTATGTGATGAGATAATTGTGAAGCAGTCATTAATAATATTGATTTTGTGACCTGACATTATTAAGTGCTTTGCAATGGATGATGATGATGGATTTCTGTTCAGATTAATCGCATTGGGATTTTCTATATGTTTTAGTAACCATTTTGGAACATGCTCTTTCCGACGACCACATTGGAACATTCTACTACTTGTACCCATATATTTATGTTACCGCAACTGGAGTTGAACTTGTAGATACAGTTTGAAGTAGAGTTCATAGAATTTCGTCCTTTAATCGTATGTACAGGGATCGGAAATGTTCGAAATGTCAAGGAAAGAGATGTGGCATACAACGTGCATCTGATGGCTGACCGAAATCTTTGAGCGAACTGTCAACTGCATAATCTGGTCACCCTTGAATGGAGTAGGTTAATAGAGATAGCTTTCTTTGGTACAGAAGCTGTCTTTCCTAGATCTGGTCTATCCCTACTGTGACAATTGATGAAGTAAATTTTCTGGATAACCAATAGCTAATAAAACTGAGTGTTTATCTGGAAGTTCATCCATCAATATGTCACTCGTACATATTTTGCGGGTCTTTGAGAACAAGCATTTCACACTGGGGAACATTTATACCGGATAGGAACAAAACTGGTGAAATGAAGATATTGTCCACTCCATGTTTGTTTACGATATATAGATCGCTTAATCATTCCATCATCTCTCCTGGTCATTAAAATATCCAGGAAATCGAGTTTGTTATTCGATTCGAGTTCGGAAGTCACATTCGAATATTTGGGTGAATATTATTAAATAGAGTAATAAAGTTTTCAATGGACTTACTGTTATTACCAATAATGAGTGTGTCATACATAAGACGTTTATGAAGCCAAACAGTTAATGAAACCAATCAGATTGTGGTTATTATATTTTAAATTTGACCGTGAATTAACATCAGTCAGAGAAGCACTGAAAACTACCAGGGAGTGCTGAACGACTGTTTCATCTTCTTAGTTTGAAACTCATCGGTAGTAAGCGCCCAGCCCAAGGGTTCGAACCCAGGACCTCCAAGTACCAAGACAAACTCGTAGACCGTTCAGCCACTGGAACCCAACTCAGTGACCATCCCAAGAATCCCAACTTTTACCAATTCATGATTTTAGTGTGGCCACCAACGAGTGACGTCGCTGGCGAGTAACTGTCCTCACTCCCGACCGTATAGACCCGACTGCTCATGAATTCCCATTAGAACTCCAGTCAACTTCGTCTTGTAGCTATTCACAAGCTAGTGTCAGAGTAATTTTCACGAGTTATTCTGTAGGGATTCGATTTATTCCAAGTCAGCTCAGTGACTGATGTTGGTTAAAACTGCGTTCGAACCTCAGTGGGTGCGGACTGATGATGAGTTCCGAACTAGGGTGAGACAGATGTCCAGTATTCTAGGCTGATTTTCAATGGTTCTCTAACTGATATCAATCCGTGGTTAAATTTGAAAATTAGACGTGTATAATAGACTGCTTGTCAGGTAAACATGCCAAACTTTAATAGCTACGCTTATGCAATAATATATTGAACTGTCTACTATCAACGTTGATTTTTCCCTATAGCCAGGTGGCTATTTAATAGACGCTAAATACATACTGATATGGTACGTCGGTGGTTCAGTGATAAAATGCTCACTAACCACTAACGTCATTGTGGTTTTATTACCAGTCGCTGCATTCTTTGTGCTTGCTTAGACTATAGTAAGCCCGATGAGGAGGGAAGATTGTACGGAGTGAGGTTAACAATCCCACCTCGTAAAAACAACACCCCTGCTGTTTGCAAACAGAAAAGTAGGAGGTGTCGAATGTATACAAAAACAACTCGGAATATACAGAGCGCCAGGACAGCAGGCGTTTGCAAAAGAGAATAAAATCGATTGCTTCTCTGTCTGCTTAACTATTAGTCAAAGTTAATAGACAGTAAATTCCAACTGGCCTACAGATTCTGTTCAATTATCATTTACTGTAGTTTATTTCAATATAGATTACGACACAAATCAACAAATGAGTTAGAGAATTATTGAAAACAACTAAGGAGTCCTGGATAGCTGTTTTGTTCCTCCAGTCTGGGACTGTTTAGCTCACTAGCGACTGGCTCTATTCAGGCAGGTAGTTAACCTGAGGTTCTAGTAGGAAGCGGTGATAAGCAGGGTGCAACAGGTTGAAGGTGAGGCAGTAACTCATTGAAGAAGACATTGCGAAATTGTCGAGCTATGTCACGAATTGTCTGGCAGAAGTTAGAATTCATGGGTTGGCCACTGGATCGGGTTGGGCCCCAGTGGCTTAATTGTCTACGAGCTAGCTCGCCTTGTAACCAGAAGGTCATGGGTTCGACCCATGGTGGTGGGTGAATACTGCTGAGGAGTCCCAAACTAGACTGACGAAAGAGGTGTCCCATATTCCCTGCAGGTTTTCCAATGGTTCTCTTACCAATGTCAGCTTATTATGAAATCCTTCAACCAATCAAACAAAATCCCTACAAAACCAACATTTGAGAATATTTAGCATTAAGCGCCTACACACTCACTGGAGGTCGAGCCTAGGATTTTCAAGTTATGAAATTTTAGATTTTTTATTATTATTCCCTTGGGTTCCAGGTGAAAACTGAATCTCCAACAACACATCTCCACTTTGTTCTGTTCTTTTGCTGTCCTCCTTATCTGGGTCCACAATTGACCACAATCTTTCCTCTCGTCCAACCCACACAATCTCCTCCATGTCATACTTGCACCGACGACTCACTCGTCACTTCCCATTCGGATTCCACTGAAGCAGTGGCCTGCACTGAGGGGCATGTCATTCGACGGTCTCCTCAACGTACACCCGATCAACACATCTCCATTTTCTCCAGCATATTTGTTTAACGATCGGCTCTTGCTTGTTGGTTTGTTGCCAGACAGCCAGAGTTTCTTGTTGCTAATTCTTTCTGACTGGCCGGCTGTTCATTTGATCTCCAGTATGGAGTCAGCCAGCGAATTGGGCAGCTGTTAATAAAAGTTTGCAATGGCCTGTTGGAAGTGCTTTTTGTGTCACGCTGGCTATGTTTCTGACCCACAAAGAAAAAGTGACTGACTGACATCACATTTGTATTGAACAGAATCCGAATCTTGTTATTTATGCTGAGTGCAAAAGATTTACAAATTGGTTTCAGGTTGATGAAGGCGTATTCTGCCTTTCCGACTCAGTCTGTCTGGCTGGCTTTAACATCTTCGTCCGTTCGGCCTATGGTTGAAACCGTGCTTCCTGGCCAGATAAGTGGAGGAAGTAAACTCATACAAATCTCTCCCATTGATGGTGATTGATGCTGGTTGTTGTTGTTGCTGTTCCTTGGTTATCTTCATCACCTCTGTCTTCTCTATGTTCACCTGGAGTCCTAGCCTAGTTTACTCGCTCGCTCGCTTTCTAGCCGGTCCGAAGCCCGGCTAAAGAGGGAGGGTTGGGCGTGGGACTAGCGACCCAAACCCACAAAATTAATCAAACTGCTACAGAAACTTCAACGCACAATGAAATTTTAGCTACCGAATCAAAATCCGGTGAATTGGGAATCCTAACTTCTGTCCACAGATCCCATTATTTCAATTTATTAAGCAATACGAGGAGCTCTCTGTGATCTTGTAACTGGCAAGCGTCCAAACACTGCATTACACAGATGTGTTGCTGAATGATAGAAATCAGTCCCAAATTAGAGTTCGTATAATGTCGAAAGTTAGTCTCAAAGTAACACATTTTCATAAAAGTAATAATAATAATAGTAAAAATAACAATATTAATTCTAGGTTATGTGCATCGGAGGAAAACTGAGAGGATCTGTTGTTTATTGTGTAGAGTTGAACAATTTATTTAAAAAGCCCGCCAATTTCTTCATTTAAAAATAAACAAAATTTAGCACTTAATAAACACACGAATAAATGAGTTTGCTTTTCTCACAACATAAAGTTATCAGACAACAGATAAGACAAAGTGATGACAACAGATAATTCACGAATTACACATTTATTTGTCATAAACTTACAATGGGTGGTGGCAGGGTGATGCTTACTGTTAATCACATGAAAACCTTTTAGATATAAATGGGGAAAAACATAAGGGATAAAATAATCTCATTATTGTAACTATTATTACGAAATACAGTGATGAATAAACTGTTTGTCAGCATGTCACCTAGATTTCAGTTCAGTTTTTTTCCTATGGAGTTAAATTCGTAAGCCGTAGTACCTCAGTAGTACAGTGGGGAGAGCTGTCTGCTAGCCAAAATTATAGAAAACAATTTACGTCGATGTTACGTCCCAAATCTTGATCATGAGAAAAAACAACAACAAAGCTTAACATTGAGGAACTCACCAACCAATCACAGCAGACTTAACGTGTGTGAATACGATTCACAGATTTATGGCTTAACTTTCCGAGAAACGGTCATAAGTAATGCAGAATAACCTTCAGCAAGAAAACAACCAATAAGAAGACGTTGCTTCTCCTCTGACAATAATATACATGATTTTCTCAGTAAACGATCTGTTGGCTGACCCTTGTCTTCTGCCGTTACAGTTCAACCGACTAATGATTCAGTTTGGGTAAAGCAGTAACAACAGCAAAACAGATGAAGGAGGACCTAAAGAGGATGCATCTTCGCATTAATAATCTTCCAGTGACTTACGTAATCTTATAACTTCTACGTTTCTATATATTGTCACCACTGTTACCCAGTAGGAGTCACACTCAGGATCTTTAGGTTACAGTGGGGAGTTTGTTGGAAGGATTGCTGTAATCTATGGAGTTTTCGATTACTTCTAAATTGAATATATGCAGTAACCATTAAAGTTATTACTCAGTTCAAATGCTAATTGGTTGAGTATAACTCATTGACATCTTACAAACCAAATCACATCAGTACGCTGATATTTATTGCTATAGAAATCTGCACAACCGACACTCTTGACGATGAAAAAAGGAAAATAGAAAACTTATGATATGAGAACGGATATCTAGAAAAATTTGTTAAAGTCTCCAGGATGAGAACAGACGGAGAGAGAGGAATGCTTGTAAACCGTGCATAAGAAACGTATCTATAAATAAATTCACCATTCAAAGGAGACACATCCACTGAATAACTGCAATCGAAACTCAGAAAAATATTAGCTAAAACATTCTTCTCCACAAGACTATGTTTAAAATACACCACTCATTGCATAATTCCAACACAGGTGAAGGATAAGCTACCGAGTCTGGCCACCTAGGTATGCCTTTATAAATTTAACTGTTCTTGTGGAGAGAGACAGTTACATAGGTAGGTTGAACAACTCGTCAAGCCCACTGTCGCCTACTTGAGCAACGCCTAATGTGGTTAAGTAATTGGAGTCATTAAGTCAATCAGGAGTTCCATGTGCCGACATATATATATTCAGTCTGAGTTTCACAATTTATTGTCATTATTATTCTACTCACATTCTCCCTGATTCTATTTGATTCGACTGACCCACATTGTTTCTGAAATGTCTATGACTGGTAGTTTATTATGTAACTGTAGTAAGCCTAATGAGAATTTTCCGAAAATATGTATCTGCCCGCTTAAATCGTGTTACAAAATTATCTTGAAATATTAACACGTGTAGAACTTGGACACCGTGGACACTGTATGCAATTCCATATGAATTTATTTATTAGATATATCACACAGTCAGTGAAAGAGTATTGTTCTACTGGATGACGGCAATTCAAACACAGTTTATTATAATTATTCATAATCATGTCAAATGTTACTTTGTATAACCCAGAAACTTGATTACTTTAGTTATCTTTCCCCCTTCCTAATTGTCTCAGGTGTAGTAGAATCTTACAGATGTCTAGGTAGACAGGTTTTAAATCATTTCTACTTATTCGACAAATAAGACTACTGTTATCAACCTCTCCCTCCACCCTGCTGTTACATTAGATATTCGGACTGTCAGCTTATCCCATCCTACTGTATGGTTGTGTGTAATTGCATGCAGTGTAGTGCTGTGGCTCATCTGTTCTCCCAGCTTATCTTATTAGGGTTGAATAACCTAGATTTTGCAGAGTTTTTGTGCTCCTCTAGTCCGATCCCGTCCTACTCCCTTGACTTACGTATTTGATCTAACAATTATTGTAGGCAGGGCATTAGATAGAATACATTGTTTTGTTTAATGGATTCCACAGGATCTTCAAAAATTATCCCAGAAATCTGAAAAATTCTGTGAGGCTTAGGACAAAAGAGAAAGAACGATGGGAACTATAAGAAAAAATCGAGTTCCGAAGTTGTGTATAGTGGAGATTGATGTGACTATGAACAATAATGAGAATTTCACCCCAACTGAGAGTTGTCAGCTAGTGGATGTAACTGCAGTCCCCAGTGAGTGATGGTGTTTATATTGATGTGTCTCAATCAGGACGAAATGTGGATCCTGGATCTCAATGATAGCCACTACTAACGAGGTAATCCTCCAATATCGTCGAAGCGTCTGTTCTAGAAGCTGATAAACTGACAGAGACCAAACACATTTCTGTCAAGTCAATCGACGGAGTAAACAAAAGTTTGATCACAAGATGAAATCAGTTAGAAAACTGTTGGAAAACCATGAAGTAATGGATGACTGTCTCGCCCTAGTTTGCAACTCTTCATCGGTGCGTACCAGCAAGGCTCGAATACAAGACCTTCCATTCGGTGGGCGATCATTCAACCATTGAAACCCACTCCAACTACTCATGAATTTCAACTGCTGCCAATTTCACTATGCATACTAAGGTAACTCCTTTGAGTGCCTGCTGTTGAGGAGTCCCAAACTAGGACGAAACAGGTGTCCAATACTCCTTCTCTGGTTTTCCACTGGTTCTCTAAATGATGTCAGCTCGTGATGACACCTGTAATTAACCGAATCCCTGTTAACCAACATTCGAAAAAGCTAAACAAAAACTAAATTAAATAAAGAATATTATCTTAGTACATCCAAGTGCTTTGGTGCTTAAAAGGTAAAAAATGCCCGCCAATCACGCATGTGGTCCTGGGTTCGATTCCCGAACGACGCATTCCTAAATCTCGCCAGACTGGCGGCAGGGCAGGTAAAGAGGGAAGTTTACGCGTGAGGCTAGTTAACCTACCTCATAATAATAGAAGACCACTGCCAACGCAACTTCACAGCCCTAGCCTGAAGCGCTATATTCCAGTGGGAAGGGAAAAGGAATTAAAATTACAGAAATAAAAAAATCAACCAATCAAATCAAATTTAAGGTTAGAAGAAGAAGATGTAGAATAAAACGTGTCCTACTCACTTCAAAGCGTAATGCTTCAATATGAAATATTAAATCTTGATCAATGAATGGTGAATTCTCCTTAGCACCATAATCAACTAAATATTGATAAAAAAGGATTAAACGAAAATCAAATGGTTGGAAAGCAGCACGTTTCAATAGCTTTGTTAATTCTTCTTTGTCTTCTAACAATGGTCTTGTTTTAATTGAGAATTTCTAAAAAGAAGGAGAACCAAAATAAAGAAAGAGAGTATGCAATACTGAAAAGATGAACATATTTACACTGTTGTAAACGATTTTGGATAATTTTATTGTTAAATTTATACTACTTATTTCTAAGAAAGTAGTGTCAGTTGTGTTTGTTAATTTTAAACCATGTCTTCATTTGCTACTTAAGTTTAACTCACTCGATGTCCAAATAGCTTTAAACGTGGACTAGTCAAGACCCTATACTGTAGAGCTAGGTGATTATGCTATATAGAGAAACTAGAGGAAGAATTTATGTTTCTCGAAAAGATATTGAAAAACAACGATTACCCTCATAGATTCACTAGCAAGTATGGAAGATCTGAAGTCTCAAATACCCAACAAATCACAGTGGAGAAAAAGCTCATCTACATTCAACTTGAATACAAAGGTGAAAATATTACAGCGATTGTCAACAGAAGATATAGGACGTCACTAGGCAGAGCCTATCCTGCAGCTGGATAAGCTGGTTCCCCTCTATCGAACAACTTGTTCTTTGGTGCAATCAAAAATCGACAGATACCCTTCTCATGTTAATTCTAACTGTGTATACAAATTTACATGTATCTGTGGGAGCAGTTGCATTGGAAGAACAGAAAGAAGGGCATACCTCAGATTTTCTGAACACGTATCAAAAAGCCTATGTCTCGAGCTGGGAACAAATGCTTTAAACAGGCATCTCTTTGACACTTGTCATAAACAGGGGACATCACAAAATCATTCAAAATTATCAGTAGGCAAAAGATTTCAATTCTCCTCAAGTTTATCGAAGCAATCTCCATCAAGCGCCTGAAACCCGATATATGTGTTCAGAAGGCAGCAGTTATCAGTCTTTCCTTGCCCTGCCTGGTAACTGGATATTTCCACCCTCTCTTTCATCTGATTACGTAATGTTGAAGGTTTCCATTGTGTATGACCATTACTGCCTGGGATAAAGTGTTTAATATTATATGTATTATATATTATTATTATTGTATGCATATATTGATTGATTTTTGTTTAGAAATGAGCTGTCTGTGCAGGTATGTTAAAATTGTTTCTGTAGTTATGCTTAATAATGACTTTGGGCTGTAAGCAGCTGAACTCATGAGAAGCCAACGAAATAGACAATGATCGTATCATTTTATTCCTGCAAAAACTCTTATTCTTGCTTTATTTTCTTATAGTCGAACATTATTTGCTGTATATATGCTTTATTCGTGTACCCATTACTGTTGAACATTTTTTGATTTGACACTAGTAACTAGTGTGATGCGTCTAGTCCTCTCTTTGGTGCAGACTGAATTCTATCAGTTACAACCTGACTGATAGAATTCAGTCTGCACCAAAGAGAGGACTAAACAGGTCACACTAGTTACTAGTGTCAAATCAAAATATCCACCACAGTCCTACAGGAGGTCAATCGCGAGCCTGAATAGCTCAGTGGTGACGTCTCTGACTGCAGCACTGGGTGACGCGGGTTCGAATCTCAGAAGGGACATCAGTTCCTTCAAGGTTGCAGATACGCCTTGCTGATGAGTGCCAACTAGCACGAAACCTAGGTCCAAGGCTTCCTGCCGATTGCCTCCAACCATCTAATATCATCACTGTTAAACATTATTTACTCGTCTCCCTTTATTCTGTGTCTGGCATTTGCGCACTGCTTGAATAACAGGTGGATCGCCTATGACACACAGCTCTGCTGTTTTTACTTATTGACTCACGTTGACTGTGCTTTTTGACGGCATTAAGCGCCACAGACATCTCACAATTGAGATTTGTATATGTTATATTTCATATTTTATGTTTAATGCAGTACCGTTTTTAAGACAAATCATGTGTTTTCGGATTTTATGCGTCACTCAACGTGTGGTCTTATTAATCGCTTGGATTATCGTCTCGAATTTCTTTTGGAGGAAATTCACAATTAGTCTGTAGATTCCATTGACATATCTAGGGATAAAATTGAACACTGTGGTAGAGTATAATTCCATTATGGATAAAATTTTATTTTGTTAAAGTCTCATAGTGTTATACAGTAATATTTAATGATGATTATGTTTCGAGAACAATTTATTACTACTCATAATCTCATATCAAGGCACTACTCACACAACTTTCTGAATTCGTTTGTATACATGAGTAAATAACTGACTAGACATACGAATGACTCAAAGCAAATATCAAACTCTCATCAAGAGAACTAAGCTCTAGTGAGATAAAAGTGCACGAGAAAGGACTAAACTTCAATGCGGCAGTGTGGTGAGAGAGCTGTCTGCTAGCCAAAATTGGTAGACAGCAATTTACGTCAATGTTTACATCCCAAATCCCATTTGAACAATGGCCTGGCACACGATATCATTCGAGTCTCCTCTTATCATGTAAACCATCCATCTCCATTTCCTTCTACATATTTGTTCATCAGTAGGTTGTTGTCTGGTTACTTCCCAGAGTTCCTCGCTACTAATTCCTTCTGGACGACCATTAGATCCTCAATATGGAGCCAGCAAAGTGTGAAACTGTCGATCAAAGTCAGAAGTAGCCTGTTGGAAACCCTTTCCGTCGCAGACTCTTGAAGTTTACGGTACATAGAGAAGAAGCGACTAACTTCACATTCATGTTGAAAAGCCGAATATTATTCTTTATGCTTCTGAGGCGAAGTGCACAAGATTTCCGAACTGGTTTCAGGTTGATGAAGGCGTATCTTGCCTTTCTGATTTTGGCTGGCCACCTTTGACATCTTCATCTGTTCCGCTGACCTGTGGTTGGAACCATGTTTTCTAGCTGGTTAAGTGAAGAAAGTAACCTCTGTCATATCTCTTCCGTTGATGGTGATTGATGCTGGTTGCTGTTGTTGATGGTTGGTTAGTTACCTTCATCTCCTCCGTCTTCTCTATATTCGCCAGGAGTCCTGTCTTCGCTGCCTACCTCTTCAGCCAATTTGTTGGTTTTCACTTGCAAGTCTTCGAGTTTTTGTGACATTAGACATATATCATCTGCGAAATCTAGATCTTCTAGAGTCTTCTTATCGGTCGTCCAGCATATTTCTGACTCCTTGCTCCGAACCGCAATTAAGAATATCATCATTGGTGATAGTAAGCAGGCGGCCTTGTCTTCTGTATTCACCTCAAAGGTTTCTCTCGGTTTTCTGTTGTGGATCCCTTGAAATGTGGCGTTGTCATATAACCATCTGTTGATAAAGACTTGGGCACTGTACGCCATAGTGTTGAAGTAGTTTGCAAATTACTTCGCAGTAAATGCTGTCTGCCATTCTATGCTTTGTTCTGCGATGAAGATGAGTAGAGTTGCAATTTGATCAACACATGATTTGCCTGAATCAGTTCTGAAGAATAGTAATAATTTTTCTTAAAATACTTCCCTACATATTGCAACGATGAACTGGCTGTTGATAACAGACTAGATACACGTGCTGAGGAAATCGTTGAATAACATCACTAGCCAGGCCCTCTAGCCAAGCCTGTGCGTCGGCGGCACAGTGGTTAGGACTCTCGCCGGCCATGCACATGGTCCGAGGTACGATCCCATGCCGACGCACATCTGATATCTATGGTCGGCCTGCAAAATTTGGGCTACCGATATCACATGCTGAAAATTCCACACCTGTACCAAAAAATTACGGTGTGGAATCAAGCTGTAATCAAAAATCAAAAATACAAAACGAGTTAGGCGCGTAGGTCCAAGGGTTACATGGAGGAGCTCGTGTGAGGTGGTAGTAAAAGCCTAGCGGGAGGGATGAGGACTATCATAGAGCCAGCTAAAGGAGAAAACTTTTGAGAACAAAGTTAAATGGCACTGTGCTACTGAAGCCATATGTCCCACTCGGAACCCAAGGGGATAATAATATCAGTAATAACACAACCCCTGAGGTAGTAATGAATTTTTTTTGAATATTGAATTACCTGTTTATTCTCTCCAATTTGACTAGCACCTGTTTTATTGGGCGATCCAACCAGAGTGGCCAGATCAATTTCAGGCATCTGACACAACTGGGATAGTGTTAAACCAAATTGTTTAGCTGTCACCTAATAAATTGAGTAAAATTAAAATTAAAAATTATTAGAAATATGTATGTCGAAAACAAAAAATAGAAGTGATTAAGAACATAAAACAGCAATGTATATGTCAGTGGTTCAACTATGGAATACCCCCATACCACAGCCAACATCATCATAAACCTCACTTAGTTTACTAGCCGGTAAGTAAGCTCAGAAAATATGGTGGAGATATGTAGATGACACTTTCACAGTGACGCCCTACGTAGGATTCTTAATAAAGAAGGAATTAGAGTGGCATTCAAACCTACAAACTCACTCAGGTAGGACAAGCTCTGTAGGTTAAAGGACCCTGTCGGTTGACCCAATTAGGCAAAATAATATAATTTACAAAATACCTTGTAATGACTGTGAATAAGGTCAACTAAATAGGTCAAACTAGTAGGTCGGGGCTTGTCAGACTGCCTGTCAGAACATAAGAATTTAGCTAAGGTTAGAATGATTGGTCCCACCCACGAAGATAAGTAATTTAGAGAAAGACTCATCGATTTCACTGCATGTATTGACACACAACCACACAATAGGTGTGGTGAGAGCTGTCTACTAGCCAAATTGGTAGACAGTAATTTACGTCAATATTTACGTTCCAAAGATTTGTCGTGAGAAAATGTGAACAAAGATTGATTCAAAACCTACCACAGCAGACTTTGCGTAGGCGGATGCAGTTAACATATATATGATCTGACATTCAAGAAACAGTCACAAATAGATGAAAGATTAACTTTACGTGAGAAACAACCAATCGGAAGACTGTGTTTGTTTGCTTAAATATCCATAATAATGTACATGAAAATATATAAATATGCGTTGATTTCCTTAATAAATGATCTGTTGCCTGACTCTTGCCTTCTGTCGTTACATAGGGTTGGTGGGACAGAGTTACAATTCTAAGAAGTAATATAGATGGATGGAGAAAGAGAGAGAGGTTGATTACTGAATCTTTGTTCGTCGAATCTAAACCCGACACATGCAACAGGAATCACTCATTACTCATGCCGGAAATATGGAAGATATTATTACCACCAGTCGGTCAAATCACAGGAGGATAATAAATAATGTTAAAATGTATTCAATTCACATTATGACACTCTAACAAGTTACTTATTTTGACTATAAAAACACTCGTCTTATTGCCCATCTGACTGTATTTGATCAATAACACTCATATTATTATTTCTCAATGTACATTATCCTATATTGACTTTTATTCAAATGTCTAATGATCAATTCTACTCATGAATATAAATGAAGTAAAAAGTTGTGTGAGTGACTTGATATGATTATGAACAGTAATAATTTGTGCTCGAAACGTCATCAGTTAATATTTCTGCGCAACACTGTGTGATTTATCTATGATGGAGTTATACTCTACCACAGTGCTCAAGTTTTATTCTTATATCAGTAAAAGAGGAGGGGTGAGTTTAAGCGTTTTCGAAGCTACCGACCCCATTCCGTGAAAAAAATATGCAAAAATAAGTAAAGTCAAACGATAAACAAAACACTGAACAAAGAATATCCTTTCCGAAAATTTCCTCTTCTGGCTTATACAATTGTATGTGTATGTTTATATACATAGAATATTCTAGAATAGTTGTCATTAACAATATTGGTGTTTTTTAAATAATATCGATTTGTTAAGTAAGATCACCACGGAATTACCACAGTTCACTAAAGATGCATAAATTATAATAAGCATAAAAATGTTATAGTAAATAGAATATCAAGTAAAATTAACGAAATTTCTACAACAAATTGACGATCATTTGAACTTTGATGGCCAACGGGGTAAGGACAGTGTCTGAACCAACCAGCTTCTTTTGAATACATTAGTTAGACTTCTTAATGTAGATCCCAATGGACAGTCTGAGCAATATGTGTAGTGGACGAACTCTTAAAGTAGATTTAAAATTAGTTGGTATACGGTAGCTGACTTTGAGAGCCGCCTTGTTTACGGCAATTTCCTATTCTGTTGTATCCACAAGATGAGATAGAATGCAGCTATGAACACAGTTTGTTTGTCCTTTACTTATCCATTATACAGGTTGGTTTTCGAAAATCCGACGGTATACATGCCTCATTGTAGGCCCTTTGTAACTTAGTGACTCCCCATGGGAGCAGTCAAGTTGATAGACACACGAAGATGAGGAGAAATTGGGTGGTTAATTTATCTTTAACTGCCGAATGTAAAATTCGGGGGTGGTTACGAAGAGAGAGCATAGTTTAGTGGCATTGAATGCTCTTTTTACCACATTCATAAGGCGTTGTGTTATATCTCACTGATGTTATCGCCGAGAGACTGAATTTGTAAGAATAAGGCCTTTTTAGGAGCTATTAGTACCTTGGGTTGCCTTGATTTTGGATTCACATTCTTACTAATGAATTTTCCTGGATAACCATTCTCACTAAGCAACTGTTTTAATAATATTAGATTCTTCATTAAAACATTCATCGGAGCAGATTGCTCTTGCTCTATGGATCAAGCACTTTATTGGACTGTGTTTATATTTCAAAGGCAAGAAGCTGAAAAAATTGAGTATGCTGACAGTCAGTTGATGTAGACTTCCTATATACACATCTTCTTATTGTACCGTCCTCTTTTCTAGTCATAAGGCCGTCTAGAAATGAAATACTGGAGTCTCATTCTTTCTCAATGGTAAAATTTATCGCACGATGAACGTCATTATGTGGTGAGAGATGGTTGCTAGCCAAATTGGTTGACAGTAATTGAGGTCAGTGTTGATGTATCAAATATTAGTCATGTTCTGGTTGACAGTAATTGAGGTCAAGGTCAAGATGGACAGGCGGATACAGTTAACATATAGATGAACTGACACAGCCACAAGAGATGCAAGGTTAACTTTGTGTGAGAAACAACCAATCAAAAGACTGTATTTTCTACTAACATTAACTGACAATAATGTACATCAAAATCTATAAATATGTGTTGATTTTCCGTAATAAACGTTCTGTTGCCTGGCCCTTGTCTTCTGTTGTTACACTTAAACTGGTCCAGTATGTTCTTTGCTTCATTCTCATTTTTCATCATAATCAAAAATATATCGTCCATCCATTTACCGACAGTAGAATTGTATTTCATCAACTGCATCTTTCATAGGCCCATTTTCTAGTTTTGCAAGGAAAATGTTGCCTAGACATTTTTCAGTAACCGGACTAATAAATGTTTCCCAGTTATAATGAGGAGTATACTTTTTTTTTTAAAAGTTAAACCACTTACTGTACATGTATTCACCGAAATGACTCAAGATGAGTTGTTTTTGTGACCCACTCATCTCTTTTATCCTATTTTTCAGTCTTCTGCGGAAACCCTCCATTTAATTAGTACATGTTCTAGTAAAGGGATCGACAACTATTTTGTAGAAAGATGCAGGAAATAAAAATAAAATACCCTAATCCTGATCCCAACATTAACTTTGTTCCTAACCCTAATGCTAACCTTAATCCTAACACTATCTTTAATCTTAACCCTAACCGTAAACGTAACCCTAATAAGCTATCAACGTATTATCCAAACAGTAATTAAAAATCAGGTCAAGATGAAATTTGCACCTCAGTTACTTATTAATGGCGCTACAACAATAATAATAGGTCCCTTTATTCAATGACTAGTATCTGCTCAGGGTCGTTGGTACGCTTTACTTTAACTTGGCTGCCACTCCTGGAACTTCAGTGCTTAAAGCCTTATGCGAGTGTTGGTTTGCAGGGATTTGATTTCATGGGCTGATATCGGTTAGAGGACCATTGGAAAACCATCATACAATGGTGGACAGGCGCCCTGTCCTAGTTTGAGACTCATCATCAGAACGCACCCACTGCAGTCGGGGCTCGAACCCAGGACCTTTTGGTTGCAGTAACTGCCATCGGATAATCAACTGACAAAGTCATTTTCTCAGTCTGTACGACCATATATATATATATAAATTATACAGGGTATGCATCTCTGATTTGCTGCAAAAAGAAGTCCTAATTTTTCATAAGCGTGTTTATGTACATTTCAAACCAATGTTGATATGAAAATCCACCTAACTGACCATGTATCATACAATTTCAAACGCTTAGTGGCCCGGAAATACTTCAGAGGAGTCGTTATCCGTCCGCTTCTGCAGGTTTTAGTCCTCCACATAAACTCATTCTCCATACAGTAGTCAGAAAACAAATGCGGGTTGAATTTTGCCACGAAGATTCTGAACAGCATACGCTGGTAATGGTGAGCGATCCGATTGGTTAATTCAAGGTTATCTGGCTGTGATATTTACTCTTTACTCTTCCAATATGTACAGTAGATTTGAATACTGATAACAATAATAATAATGATGTGAATTGCGACAAAATGTCTGTGATTATAATCATAGTTCGATATCAGGTGGTAAAACACGTTATTAGTTCACTTTATTAGTTCAAAGAACATATAGATCTTGGAAGGTAATCCCAAATTAATCGAATTATTTTAAGTTTGACCACGGATTGATATTTGTTAGATAACTATTAGAAAACCAACTGCGGAGTACTGGACAGCTGCGTTGCCGTAGTTTTTGGGACTTATCGGCAGTATGCACCCACTACCAGAGGTAGGTAAATTCTCATCAGGCTTTACATTTACATAATGAAGTATTATCCAACTGAATTAATGTGGTTAATAAAATATCAAGGATCAGAGTTCAGAGATGTGAATTAATCGATAACAGTCGAGGTGATCATAATAATAATAATAATAACGATAAATTCATTCAAGAGTTTACGTAATCTAAGGTGTATACTACTAGGGGTAGAGGGAAAATAACTATTGTCAAATGGCGATTAGATAATATAATAATAGAGATAATAAATTGTGAAACCGAGAATAAAATGTACAACTACATCACAGCATGATATTGATAATACAGTAAACATCCGGTGTCGTCGGGAGAGATAACAATTCTACGTTGGCGAGGTGAAGGCTAAAGGAGGAGGAGAGATTGAACAAACTTCTTCTGAACACAGAGATTGGGTTGAAAAGTCTTTGTGATAACTGCCTCGGCTAGGCCTGGCAACCGAAGACGTACCAAACTAAGGAGTGGAGTTGAGGTGGAACCCTGTATAGAATTGTAAGAGCTGTATTTTGTCAGTCAATCCACAGGGTATGCCGATAATATGGAACTCCTGAGTGACTTTACGACTTCACTTACTTAACCACATTGGACAGTGCTCAATAAGGTGACGGTGGTCTTAAAGAATCATTCTACTTATGTCTCTGTCTTCACAACAGCAGTTAGATTTATAGGTGCACATTGAGGTGTCTGGACTCGGTAGCTTATCCTTCACCTGCATTGGAATTATACAATGGGTGGTGTGTTTTAGACATGGCCTTGTGGCAAAGAATGTTTCAGTCATTATTCTTCGGATTTTCGATGTCAGTCATTCAGTGGCTGTTTCTCCTGTGAACGGTAAAGTGATTTACATATACGTTTCTTCTGCACAGTTTGCAAGCATTCTTCTCTCTCTATCTCTGTTCTCCTCATCGAGACTTTAACAAACTTTTCTAGATATCCGTTCTCATGTCATAAGTTTTATATTTACCTTATTTCATCGTCAAGAGTGTTGGTTGTGCATATTTCTCCAGCACGATACATCAGGGTACTGATGTGATTTCGTTTGTATGTATGTTATGTATGTGAATATGAGGACCTTGTAGACTACGAGCGAATCTAACTAATGCGCTGGCTAATGTCTTAATCGCACGTCAACAACAACAATAATAATACCGCCGGGCACGCAAGACAAATAAAGGAGAAGACTGGACGTTGATATGAGAGCTTTTACTGTCTCAAACAACAGTCGAAAATGTTAAACAACAACTCCGTATTTATACAATTAGAAAAATCAATGTCACATTTTAAAAATATTAACAAACCCTGGGAATTCAGTAATTTTAATCAATAATCACGCAGATGCGTGAAATCAATGATTATGCTAGTG
>OX235272.1:9602069-9875035 GCA_944472155.2 Trichobilharzia szidati | reverse complement strand
GACCACAACGTCGAAATTCCGTAAATAAACTTTGTCTTAGTTGAGCTTCAGATAACTTACTCGATGGTGGTAAATCACTAATTTTTAAACCACGATATGTATTTGTTGTTGTTGTTGTTGCTGTTGATGGTGTTGATGTTGGTGGTGGTGGTGGTGCGGGTGGTATACGTGTTGTTGTTAATGTTGAACTTTGTACTGGACGTAATACTTGATTGAACATTTGAACATTCGATGTAAGATTTGAAGAAGAATTATTATTATTACTATTAGTAGTAGTATTGCTGGTACTACGTTTAAATATCAATGGACCTCTGCCTAGTTGTTCATTGTTAGGTAGTGAATGATGGTGATGATGATGATGATGATGTGAATCATTAGATGATCCTTTATGCAGAGAATTAACTCTATTAAAAATAAATAAAGATGAAATAAAATAGTTTATTATTATCTAAGGGAGAAAAACTGATTTAATACAGGCATACATATTATATGAAGATAACTCTTGACAATAGTGCTTTGCTATCATGGGTTCGAATCTCCCCACTCTACCTAATTGAACCTAGTCGACTGAATAGTGTATCTTAAACTTTCTCATTAATATATCTATATTAATATTTTTTTGATTACAGCTTGATGCCACACCGTATTTTCAGTACAAGTATGGAATTTTCAGCATGGATATCGGTAGCCCAAATTTTGCAGACCATAGATATTGGGTGTGCGTCAACAGGGGATCGAACCCCGGACCACATGCATGGTCTGCGAGAGTCCTAACCACTGTGCCACCGACGCACTGTGGTAGTAAGTAATTCCATATTAGTTTGTTTATTAGATATATCACAACACAGTGATGACGTTTATTGTTCATAAACTTTCTTATATGAAAAGTGTAGCTGACAGTCTAACATATGAAGAAAAGCCTGTCCCAAGTAAAGTAATATGCTGTTCAGTATTTTCAAATTGAATGCATCCCTCTCTAAATGATTACTAGTTCTGTTATTCTCCGCTTTTATACCATTGTAACTATCTCTTTGTATAAGTAATAACTGTTATATTACGTGGTATAGTCGTTACTCATTATACTGGTGTTATTCTAATTTGTCCATGACTGGTGACAGATCCTGTCTAAATGGAATCTTTCAATTATCACTTCTTACAAACTAATATCACTCAGTGCCTCACTCACTCGCACACACACACACACAAACGCAACCTCTTCGCTATGGGAATACTTTTCCTTCATTGCTCCCTTTTTCACAAATAGAATATGGACCTTTCAGCTTTTGGAGTGAGATAGCTAGCCAGTCTCTCACATAGTCAAGCTTTCCAACTTTGCGGATTTACCACGCATCAGCTAAGCGAGATTTTAGGAGTGCGTTTAGTCGAGGAGATCGAACCCCCGACCACATGAGCAGTTGGTGAGCAGCCACCGACGGTCGACATTAGACTAAATAGCTTCAATCAATGATTCAGTGAAGAGATTCTTTTCAAAATATTTATTGTCAAGCTGTAGCCTGTGAGGAAATTGAAATAAAGTTGTGAATACTTAAAATAATAAAAGTATGAATTGCAATTAAAATGTTTGTGATTATAACCATACTTAAATATCAAGTGGTAAAACAAATAATGTCGTAGTTTATAGATCTCGGGAAAGTCATAAAAAATATAGGATTAATAGGCAAATAAAACAAACGTTACGTAAGATGATGTAAAATTTGACAGGATAGAATTTAAAATTGCCAAAAACAATCTTTAAAAAATTTAGAATGATAAATCGGATAGGTGAAATAATACCGGAAACAGTTCAGAGTGAGAATAGTAATGGTAATAATGATAATAATAATGATCCTATAATATTACACCCCGTTTCCAACATCTATACATCCTTCCATTATTTTGATAAACGCACACTTCACTACAGGTGGAACTGACGAGGATATCAAAACAGCGAGGATAGGGAAATCAAGGGAAGCTTTCATTATTCTCACCAAGTCTGTGTGGAGATCAACAGCACAGCCAGCATGGAAAGTAAGATTCAGATTTTCAACTCCAATATGAAGTCAGTCAGTGATACTTACTATATAGATCAGAGACTTGCCGTGTCACGAAGGCTACTTCGAACAAACTACATACGGTCGGTTTTCGACATAGAACTTTGCACATATGTGCGGCAGTTCAAGTCGCCACACTCCATATAGTACACAAAGCAAGAGAAGAAAGTAGGAGAAATGCATAATACCAATATACTTTCATTGGAAATTATGTCACAAGAAGTGGATGCATCTGCGCCACAAACTACATACTCTCATAAACAGCTATCGTCGCCCAATACTTCGCTCAAGATCAGATGACCGGCCAGAAAAGATGAGCAACAGGGATCTCTGGCAATGAACGAACCAATCCAACCAAGCAGGAACCTATTGTGCAACAAATATGCAGGAAGAAATGGAGGTGGATTGGTTGGTCATACTCTGAGCAAACAAACCATCAAATGATTGACATCACACGCCAGGCTCTCTCTATCTCGAGTGGAACCTGAATGGGAAGCAGCGAGTTGGTCAACAGTGTGAGGGTGACATGGAGGAGGTGATGTGAAGAGGAAATGAAAGCATGTGGAGAGACGTGAAGCCAGGTGAAAATGTTGGCGGAAAGCTGAACACAATCGAGACGTTTGACTAAAGCCCTATGTTCCTCTAGGAATTAAAGGAAACAATATTAATACGGTGGGTATACAGTCATACTTACTGATGACATTTCGAGCACAATTTATATTACTGCTCATAGTGATATCAAGGTACTCAGACAACTTTCTTGCTTTGTTTATATACAGGAAATATAACACTGACTCTATCAAAATGAAATTTTTATCTATAATGGAATTATACTCAACCACAGTGCCTAGGTTTTATCCTTATATCTATTACATTCTAGGAAATTATTCTAAGCATCACCAAAAAAAAATGCAAGCAAATATTGTAGTGATATTTATGTCGATCATTAAAAAAAAATTGAACATTAGATCATTCCTTTGTAACCAAAGTTATCAATTGGAAAAACCCCATGAAGAAGTTGAAAGACATTCACATTAGAAAAAAAACAACAGTGGCTAATTTAACAAGATAATTACGACGGAATCACACGTACAAATTGGTACATACTTTTTAATCTACGTTAAATTAATATGAATTAATTCCAAGTAATAAACCATAGTAGAATGGTACATGAAGAGGCCTGAAGGGTTCGATATTCCCCAGGGCTGAAGCGCACTCTTAAATCTCGCGCCTAGTTTACTAACTTGTAGTAAACCCGGGAAAAGAGGGAAATTTGAGCCTCACGCTAGCACATTCTATTCCATGCTTCACAAAAAACACCATCACGACTACCGAAAATTCAAAGCTTCAAGACCTACGTTCCACTATCACCAGTCGAAATACAAGAAATTAATTAGGAAGTAAATAAAGAAATAAATAATGTAAATAGTAGTAGTAGTAGTAGTAGTAATAGTATTGATGAAAAATTTGATAACAATAATAATAAATGAAATACGACAAATAAAGAGGAATGTAGAATGCACAAATCCGTATTTCTAAATAATGCACAACCATCAAGGAACAACTGTCAATCAAAATATCAACTGAAGAAGTTCATAAAAAGCACACAATAGATCAATGAAACTATTTATGTTGAAATTTCCCCAAAAAACAACATAGTATTCCTCTTATTTACCCGTTCAATTTTTTTAAATCTTAGTTTCTACAGCATTACTCTAACTGTATGTAGCAATCTAAGAGAGGGTTGTAATAATTAAATTAGACTTTCCTGATATTAGACGTGAGAAGAATCCGACCCACCCCAAAAAACCCGAGAAAGACTTAACATGGATATTTACTGAGATTAAATTACTTTTCAAGTTCAGATTAGGCTTGATCGTAAAACGCTTAAAAGGGTATAATAATTAGGAATAATAATTCTAAATACTTCAATTAAAACTTGTATCATCGTACAGACACCTAACAGAAGGAGCTGGAGTAGGATTTAAACCCTCAACTTTACTTAGCAACAACAAGTTAAACAATTAAACCAAAGAAGAATAATGTGTAAGTACATCGCCGATAATGGCAATATAAATTTGGTTGGAATAATTAATCCAAAATAGATAACATACGCTTAACATTAATAAATGTGCAGATCAGTGCTTCACAAGTATTAATCTCGTCCGACAACTACCTTAAGTTGGCCAATACAACTAACTAACTAACTGCCTTTTTTTATATCTATTTTTAAGAAATATACGATATATTCAAAACTTGCTGTAGTTAATAATATTAACGTCTACAACGGTAAAACCTGGACCTGTCTGTATATGAAAAAATTTATACATATATTAATAATTTAAGCTTTTGGTAATAAACACACACACGTCGATGATAGTTCTTTGAAGTGATATTTAACAGGAGAATATATATATATATTCTAGTATAATAAACGGTAAAGGAATAGAATTCCTTGATTAGTTAGTACAATAATGTCATTTCCCACCAACACAACACATTGCTTTCACTCCAACTTGGGGATGGACATCAGTCATCAGAGCTATAGAGTTCCAGGAACGTTGGTGTTGTTCTTTTTGGGGTGGAATTGTTAGTTTCACATCCGAACTTTCCTATTTTCCAAGCTTACTACGATCTAGTCAACCAAACGAAAGTTTAAGTGTGGGTTCATCACCATTCGAATCCCTTATATGGTTGATGAGCATTCTACCACTACTGAAGCATCGACATAAGAAAATAACCCTCTGAACTAACCTAATAACCAAATAAGGCTTATTTTCGGGGAGTCACAGTGGTTACTGACCTCGTATTTAAAACATGATCAGTTGAACAGAATTTGTATTCATGTTTTATTAGTTAAAAGGCTTATTAATGAAGCAGAAAATATAATGTAGGCAATAACAAAAGGAACAAGACTATAGATGCTACAAAACTTTAGCCATTTATCATGATAGGGTAACCCTTAAGACAGCCAAAGATCTTCACCAGCATACCAGTCAGCTGACGATGAATTTTACCATAGGCGCACACTTGGGTAATCGAAAAATCTCTCTTAATAGTATACAACTAAAAAATAAAACAGAAGTGCTTAATTTTGTATTTCCTGTTGATTGCCTTATATTACTGAGCTGAAATGTTATTAGCCCCCTAATGCGAACACTTCGGTGATGTCTAACGGATTAGCATGTTTTTTATTATTTGGTCGACGGTGAGTGCATTTCATCCACACATCGAGCTGATGTATTCCAAATTGGATGAAATGGGTTTGAGTGGATTCCACTCCTAGTCACCAACTCCTTTCAAAGAAGTCATCGATATTCATTATCTTCGAAATGATAATTAGATTAACTGAATTATTATTATTATTATTATTATTATTATTACAACAGAAAAATTTTATTCCATAAAACATACACACACACATGAGGGTACAATACTGTTTATCTACTGAAAATGACATCTCAAGCACAATTTTATTGATATGATGATGAGTCATAAATCGTATCCTATGATATACAATTTATTCTATGATGGATTTATACTTTACACCATAGTCCCGTTCTTATATATCAATAAAATATTTTATATTGATAGGGGAGAACTAAAGCAAAAAATCAAATGAAGTCGAGAAAACTAACACAATAAGAATGGTCTACACATTATTTAATATTATTATTAATAACAACAGCTTTATTCTAGACAAAATGCTAACGCATAGTACAGAATTTCTAGCGTGTATTTAAGTCGCAAAATATCTACCCTTCGTAAAGGATCTTCACATAAAAAATGGTATTCAGCATTTTGAAGCAATATCCAAATCTCCATGATAGTTTTTCCCTCATTTATACTAAGAAGTGCTGTAAATATAATTACAACAAACTAAGACTGTATGCGATCTTATGCAGCAGTCCACAAAATCACAGTTAAGTGATGATTAAAGCAATCAGAAGAAATGGAGGTGAGTTTATTATGGCATTACATCGGACGGAAATTTATTTAGGTCACCTAGTTGATTTAAGCAGCTCCTACCCTCCCAGACAAACAGGAAAATATTTAGATTTCAGTTCAAGATATAAGAATGGAATATGGGCGGCACACTGTGGTAGAGAGGATAATTCTATGACATGGAGTAAATTTATTTGATAAAATCACACACACGCACACACACAAGTGGTATGTGTATTTACTGATGATATTTCAATTACCAATTGGCCAACTTGACAACGCGAAAATGCCCCCGTGCTGAGGAAGGATGATTAAGTTGTTATATATAAGCTGAGATTTTGTAAATTCTGGTCTAACAGTACTTTGATAAAGTTATTTGCATTAGATAGCGAAACGTCAGTAAAAGTGACAATATCGTTTTGTTTTCCATTCATTAGGAAATACAAAAAACACAAATGAACTGTTGTCAAGATTTGACAGAATAGTTCTAAAATATTTGGGCGCCGAGTGAGAAGTAGACATTTGTAAAAAATTATATTTGTAAAATCTCAGCAAGATTGAAATGAGTAATTCCAACGTTTCGTTCGGCAATCTGGTCCGAACTTCTTCAGGGAAATTGCCGAACGAAACGTTGGAATTACTCATTTCAATCTCGCTGAGATTTTACAAATACAAAAATCTTTATTATAATGAATATCATATACCCAACGCCGAAATTTTTTCACTGTTAAAAGTGAAATAAGTATAAAACTTGGGCACTGTGATAGAGTATAATTCCATTATAGATAAGATTTTATTTTGATAAATCACGCAGTGTTATGCAGTAATATTAACTGATGATATGATTATGAGCAGTAATAAATTGTGCTCGAAACTTGGTCATCAGTTAATATTACTGTATAACACTGTGCGATTTATCAAAATAAAATCTTATCTATATTGGTGTTAAAAGTGAACTTGGTTTGGACATATATAACCATAACGGCAGTTTATGTGGATTACCTCCGCACTTAAAAAGCAGAAGAATTTCATGACAACTTATTTGTAACAAGACATACACATATTTGAAAGACAGTGTGTGTAAGGAAACAGAGACAAGGAACTGGTGAATTTTATATTAGCTCCATGAAACACTGTACAGACACGCACATACACATGAGTAAATAAGTCACATGGAATCCATAAGCATACTCAAGTTTTTTTTAAATAATAGCCACCAACAGACAACCAAGCAGTCAACAATATCACAGTAGAAATAAAGAAAGGTATACGCACAGTCTTGATTCATTGCGCCTATTTTGTCTAGTTTGGGAAAAAAAATTATCGACTCTCTCATCATCGTCATTATCGTCGTCAACAACAACAACAATTCGACTTGGGTCTACAAGTCGGTTGAATTCGTGCATCAAATATCACCCCCCAACACTCAAACAGAAATATATGGGTATACACGCATGTTGGAAAAGATTTCTTTGGTATAAATCTGTGTTACGCCAACAACAGATTTCAAAGGGATGAAGTTACTAAAATGTCATCATGCCTTCATGCATGTAACATCTATGTAACAAAAAAGGCTGTTACCAAAGAGAACTGTTTGAAATCTCATACAATTGAATTTGCATGCTCATTCACTCAATCATTCATTTAAAGCGGAGTACTAGTATAAGAGGTAAATGGGTAGAAACACACACAAGCACATGCACTTCATCAAGTGACCTGTTTACAGAAAGCTACTACTACCAACTACAAGTTAGAAGGAAATTTAATCAAGCACCATTACCATCACTACTACTGTCCTAATGATCTATAACGTCAATAGAATGTAGAAAGACAAACAAAAAACAACTTGAAAAGACTACGAAAGAATACAATGTCAAAAGGGTTTTCTACAAAAACTGTTTAAAGAAATTATCTAGTCTACCAGCTAACAATATACATATTGTCATGGAGATTTACAGCACGCCAAAACAGAAAGAAGAAGAGAGATCAGAATTATTAACACATAATGAATGTCAACTCAAGTCAGTGTTTCTTCTGTATGTTTCAGAAAGTTTTTGCGCGTCACTAAAAAGCATACTTTTTTAAGAGCTACTACCTCTCTTCCTTTGATACACTGTGAGGAAGAAATGAGTAGAAAAGATACTGACTGGTTTCAACGTAAAATTTTTGCACGGAAGTACAGCATTTCGAGTTGTAATTCTCCATGAAGCACACAAAGCAAAAGATGAGAGTATAGAGAGATAATAAACAAAAATGTGAGTGATGGAAAAAGAATAATTATACGGTGGAAGAACAATAGTTTTATTGGATACGACAAATCACAAAGAGTGAATGCATCAGCACCAGCCATTGATAGAGAGGAATTCGAGCCATATCACGGACTATTCTCTCCAACCGCCATTGGTTCTTACCATCCCAAAAACTCCAACTAGTCAGGCAGTCAGTCTCTACCTGCCTCCCTACATGGCTGGCCTAAACTAACTGTTATGGATTTCTTCATTGGCTGATGAAGTCATGTTTTGGTGTTGACCAATATGTGCTAGCTCTTTTCCAACCTCATCGATCCTATTTCAGCTAACATAGCCTATTGTCAAGGAAGGCGATGGCTTGGTGTGCGTGCCTAATACGTGTGTCCTAACCACCTCAATCGATGTAACTTCACAACCTCGTTAATTGATTTCCCCAGAAAAGATAACCGATAAAAAATTATGGTAGGTAGCCCAACAAATATATTCAAAAGCAAATCGAGAGGTATCGGACCTTCAAATGATATCATAGTATGCCACTCAGACCACTGAGTGGGAAGTGAGTGTGACAAACGATGTTTGGTGTGACACATGAAGCAGATCATCTGATGAAAAAGAAATGAAAGCCTGTGATGAATTGTGGAATCTACTTAAAGAAATGACTGGCTGGAATGGAGATATGTGCAGTTGATGCCCTACATTCTACTCAGAAACCAAGGGACAAATAATAATTATTATCTATAAATCCCACACAGTTAACTTTAGAAATGAGTTTATTATCAGCACAAAATATGCATACACATTCACTAAAACTATTTTTAACTTCTGACTACACTTTTGAAATTTATGCTGATATTCTAGTATTTTCAGAAATTAGTAAAACATATATACGAGAAGAAAACTCTAAACAAAACGATACATATTTCAGGGGAAAAACAAATATATGAAGGAAGTGTTACTCAACAACAACAACTCCTTGCCTTTACACACCCTATTGATGGTGAGCTGTGCATGCTGTATAGTGGATGGTGATATATTTATTTTTTATAAAAATTATATCCGGTGAGGGAATTAGGTCAAGGGTGTGAATACATGAAATAATAATAGTATGAAATGCAGTTAAAATATTTGTGATTATAATGAAACTATGATTATGATCACAAATAGTTTAATTGCATTTCATACTATTATTATTTCATATATTTATTTATCAAACGACCTTCAGCAGGTCAAGAAAGTAGGGGTAAACTGATGAGCAAGAGATCCATTACCATTAATACTGCTGCTGCTAAATTAAGTAACTCGGAGGTACACAACACTCATTTACACGATATCAATCAAACCCACATTGAAATAAAATACACTCAGGGAAAAAGTTGAAGCCAACCAACCAACCTTGTAAATACAGTCACGACGTTACAGACAACTACCCTATCTACAAACAACAGCTAAAATATCTAACAGAGAATACTTTCCTCTAAAAAAACGACAACTACAGTGAACAACCACTACTACTTGTAGGCATCGATAACCATGTAAAAACAAACATTATCACTAAAGGATTTCATCAAGTATTACTTGCATAGGGTGTAGATAGGTAAGTAATAATGGGAAGAGGGGGAGACGACAAAAAAATATTAAGTGTAAGTGTAAAACTTGGTCACTCTATGGTAGCAATGTAGTTCCATATTGGATAAATTTACTTGATTTAGTATACACAGTGAGTGATTATAACGAATTATAATAATGACTGGAAAAGACAAATCATTAAAAACAAGAGAATAAGGTACTAAAGGTTGAAATGTAAAAATAAAATACTGGCCTTGCTGACGAGTGCCAACTACTAGCACGAAACCTAGGTCGAAGGCTTCCTGTGGCCGATTGCCTCCAACTATCTAATAAAATACTTATAGCTGGGAAATTTAAGTAACTGAATTATATCAATGCAGAAATAACACTTCTTTTTACAACGACTTCATTTTCAAGCAGTTGTACAGTTATGCTTGTATATAACGTAAAAAAGGGGGTTGGTTATATGGCACTAGGAAATTGCTCAGTCAACACACACACACATCTGCATATGCTAAGGGAGTAGGGTTTAAATCGCTGGAGTTACTAAATTTTATAGGATTATTAAAGCGCTTAATACAAATTCAATATTACTACCATTCGAAGCGCTACAACGTCGGTGGAATAATACGAAATAAACAAGGGAAATACAACACTCGACACGGAGGAAACAGCAGAGGGAAAGAAAGTATAAATAAATCTAAGCGACTAGGAATTTATGTATGCTTGTAGGATTTCAAAATAGTGCAATTATGTTTAAATAGAGTGATAATACAGTCAGGAATCACCGTAAATACAAACAACTATTGAATAATCATTGCAGGGCGGGTAAGACTAGATAATTTATCGTCAAAGGCCATGAGGACAGTAAAATAGGAAGGAGAGTGAATTACGGTGAAATAAAGAGATGTAAAATAATGGCGGCGAGTTCAGAAGAAAATAACCTCGCCTATACAATATTTCAAAGACATCCCTTCATGGCCGTCTGTCTTAACTTCATAAAACAAACGATGAAGACCAGATGGAGAGACAGAGAGGAAAATTACAGTAGGCTAGACGCATAACTTTAGTTAACCAATTTTCATATTTCAATGAGTCATAAAACTATTGAGGACTTCACCTTTGAAATTATACTCTATCCACAATATACCGATATCACTTAATCCTTCTTTTAATGATATATAACCATTAGAAGCCCAACATAAATTTTTAGCACGGTATAAAGACGGTTAAATCATCAAAACTGATGCATATAATAATAATAATAATAACAGTAATGTATTTAATTCAATAACCAACTGAACGCATATGTATATATAAAACTGTAGATATGTGTAAACAGGGATGTGAAATACCGAGGATTTAGCGGCGGTAAGACAAATGAACACTTGTGTAATGACTTTCTCACTTTAGAAATGATACCTTGTAAATATACAACTTCAATGAACTGCCTTGTTTTGTGTTTAGCCCTACTGACGTGAGAGTCAATATGATCATAGAATAATGATAGTGTTATAATAAAGACTATTCTTTAGTTATACATATATATTCATTAAAGGTTTAACAACTACGACTATTAATAATTACAATTTGAACTATTCAGAAGACATGCTGAATGCCTTACATCTATAAACTACTGGCACTAAATGGCCTTCAAATGTGGAACGTTGGAGAGGGATAAAAATACACATATATGACAGAAAATCACACAGAAAGCAGATGATAAATTTCGATGAGCAACATTTAGTAACAAGACAGATAAGAAATGACGCACGCAAAAGTCACTCTTTAATGGGTAATGTTGCAACGTCAACGAAACAGATAGAAAATATACTAGGACGTCAACAGAAGACTTTTGAAAAGAAAATATTTAGTTTCGATCTTGGCGGACCAAAAGAAAATTAATTAATAACAGGATAAATCCACTTAGACGATAACCACAGTTGACAACAATGTGTCAGGCTATTAGGTTGATTTATAGGTGTAATCAGATTGAAAAATAACATGAAATGAAAAAGCTATAGACTTTCGATCTATGTATGTGAGAATGAGAAGAGCTGTGAGGTATAAAATTGGCAAGACAACAAAAATCAATGTCAGTAAAAAGTTTGAGCATTGTGAAATCGATTAAATAAAGTATAATTATATTTCAGTAGTTTACACACAATGATAAGTTTTGTTATTGGTAATTTTTCTCCGAAATATTATTATCAATAACAAAACTTATCATTATGTGTAAACTATTGAAATATAATTATACTTCATACAATAAAAATCGTTTATAGTGTGTAGCAGATATGCTCACACACTTTGATTTTCATAATATATTTTCACATTCAGTTTTTACCCTAGTATCTTTTTCCTATATCATATTCATATTTGCTCTACATTTAATGACCGTCATTTTTAAAAATAAAATCCGTTTGGTATTGTGTTGCAAAAATTGATATTAGCTCGTGAACAGACTTCAAACTTAATCAAATCTCCACTTGAGAATGCATTACAAGCAACACATTTATTTTTAAATAAAGAATTAAGTCATTTATTAATCATCATGTACAATTTCAGGACCAGTGCTGGTCGTATTCAATGCGAAAATTCCGTAATACAAGACTAGACAGAATATACTTCTTATGTAATAAATAAAAGAGGCTATTATCTACAGCTCAGATGGATATCTAATTTAATGTGGTTGGTTGTATTATCTACGCACGCCTAGTACTTCCTTCGCATTCGAAGTTGGCGCGGAAGATGTTGGTCTGTATGTGAGTGTCTGTCGGGCAACAATAAAAGGTTTGCAAATAAATCAGTCAGTTCAGAAAAGCACAAATACATCAAAAATAGAATAGTTCTACTACAAAAATTATAAGACCACATCAAGTTGTTAAAATATTCACAATTGTAATATATAACACTATTGAACCCAACCTTGGATATATAGTTCTCTATAATATTTAGTCATTTTTACAGAAGCCATCTCTTTTAGATGTAATGCATGAAAGACAGTTTCAATGAGACTGCGACAAATATGGACATCCCAAGTTGTAGAGATATAACAAGTGTTATATATATGACTTGCACGAGAAATAATAACGATGCCTAGCAAAAATTACAGTGACACGTCATGCTAAGGTATAGAGTTTAGTAAAAAAAAACCCACTGATTTCAGTGTCTTTCGCTATACGAGGAAGATGAATGCACGGATATTTCTTTACAAGAAACATTTACACACATGCAAGCATATATATATATATATATATATATATATATATATATATATATATATAGCAATTTTGTTTTCATTTTTGAATGAAGCTTAGGGATAAAGAAGAGCTTTTTATATCTGTCTGCCTCCTAACTCTCCAAAATTTGCTACAAGCAGTCATGTTTATTACGGATGCCATAATCACACTGGTGCACAGTGCACATGCCTATACATTAATAAAACAGGTTTGTGCTAGGAAGAAATACATGCGGAGAATTTAATTATAACAACCTTTACATTAACAGTTTACCCTAATACTAATTATGCTAGATGTATGAAAAATAAGATAAGCAACGAGGCCAAGGTGATAGCAATAACACTGATAACATGTTCAAAAAGCTCTTAGATACTTATATACCCCCTTGGAGGAACACAACACTGCTGTAGTAAATCAGTTAAGAAATACCTAAATGAATATCAATAATATATAATACAATCTATCATTATTTTAGTGAATTACTGCAGTTGAATTTCCTACGATTGCACATTTCAATACTTCGATTTCATCAAGCTGTTTCTAGTAATATTTCAGAGAATCACCGCGATTTTGTCTACAGTAAACAAACTGTAAACAATGTTTCAGTAACTTAGTAACACACATTCTTCTAAAGCCAGGTGTATATAAATGAAGTATAAAGCCAATAAGGACGGTTTCATGAAAATGACAATGAGTGCTCTAAACCATTTCACATAATAAAGATGTTCAGCATCAACAGTAATAGTGGTGAATTACGGCAAAAATAAGGGGGTCAAGGGATAAAAGAAGTCACGTAATGCCAAAGAAACTATGAAGGCAGATATTTTCAGTGAAATTGAAAGGGAGGATTTATTTCAGTATAAATAGGCTAACAATAAAAGTGTATGTATTGTATGAGCAAGGCTATTCAATAAACATTGAAATGAAGATTGGAGCAGGTGTAAAGAGCAGGGGTATGAAGTACTTTTTACACATATGCCCAGCTATTAATGACAAATGATAATAATTGGGTAGCACGCCTACCTAACTCCTAAATACCAGTGTTCCTCCACTCGTTAGTCTGATACCTAAAATCAGTGCTCGATTCCATTGTTGTTGTGTTTTTTTAAACTAGAGATCCAAGAGTATGAGACGAGTTTATAACCAACAGTAATTACATTGGGGTTGGTGGTTATTAATTCCCTAAAGGTTTGTATAACACACGCAACGATACAGAGTGAATATCGCAGAAAATTAAACACAGCCATCACTGATAAACTCTTAAAGGATCAGTATTTAACAAAAACCTGCTGAAAAACCGATGACAAAATCAAAGAATATTCGTAAAATAGAGAAGAATAAGTACACAGATGTAACTTCCAATAAGTACAGTAAGCCAGAAGTAGACAGGGCATAAGATACCTAACTTTTCTAAATGATTGTGTTATTTTGACGGTACACCTCCATATTACTGATAATGCATAAATAAGGCAACAAGAATTCGCCCTAATAAAAAATCGACTTATGGATATTACCAACTGAAAACTATAACACAGGCGGATTAATTAACACTATACAGACAAAACATCAGAACTCTTAGAGGTTTAAACTGCAGGATTATACGGATTACAACCTACACCAGCTTTTAGAGTTTGAAACGGCAGGTGGAGGAGGACAAATAAGGACCCCAAAAACACAATCTATGTAGTATTATCAAGTTCTTTGTTATATGACCAGCCAGGAAATGTAGGAAATATAGAATAGACTGTGACTACTGAGTTTCTTTTAACAACCTTGTCGTTGAAATAGACAGCATACATAAATCGTAACACGTACACTAGTGTAGTTAAATCCTTATTATAATGATAACAACAAAGAGCTTTTATTGGGAAATCAAACGTATCCTAAACTAAGAGGATTAACAAAAAAAACCTACATTCCAGTAGTATCACTATGTTCCAGGAGTCAAGTTAAAGAATACATGAAGAGCCTAACAAATTACAGTTTCTACTTCTGCAACAAATATTCAGTAATAAGGCGTAGATACTGAAAAAGGTTGTATATACCTATTTCGTTGTTGATCATGCACTAACAATGAGAAATACAGCAATGAGAACATAAAGTCCACACAACAAGTAGAAAGAATTAGACGGTATCAAAGAATAAACCTAGGAGAGAGGGGACGGAGCATCCATAGAAGTTCAAATCTTGTATATCTACACAGCTCCACCAACCAAAAGGTTAGCTGGCCATACTTCCTTACATATTTCCGCAAAGAAGTAAAAGATTGTCGTTCTGCTACTTTGTCGTGATTATACGCAATAAAAGTTTTACAACTGACTTTAAAAGTTTGAAATAAGAGTCCCAAGACAAAGTGCATATAAATGAGCGCCTATATCAGACGACATTCATCGACGACAATGATGTAAATAAAACTCACTAGTACAGAAAACATCAACAACAATAAGACTGTCGAATACTACAATGCTGACGGGAAAAGTGTAGTGTAACTTCAGAGGAATGTACTTATCATCACCGTTCATAGAAACAATGAATCTTTATAAGAGCTCAATTAATAGAGACTTAAGTATCATTGGGCATAGCAGAGAATGCCAAAAAACAACCGCCAAAATGTAACCGATGAACATGCGGTAAAGACAGGCCAACTAAATCAAACACGCCATGAAATCTAAACTCCAAACTCCTTAGGACATGAATTTTGCGGTCAAAAAGTGACTATATATTGACATAAACCATTTAATTAATAATAAATAGCATGAATCATAAAAATGGGAAGGTGGGACCTACTACTTAGACATTTACATATACAAGGAACGCTGATTTAAACACCATGAAACGAGAAATATACGTGTGTGTTGGGGAGGTGGGCGAAGGGTTATCACGACGTCAAGTCAAATAACAACATCAACATGAACAAGGCAATAACAACAATTAGAACTCACTTTTCTGTTTTATGATCCATATTATTACTATTACTCAATGATGTCGGCATTTGATTTGATATATCAGTATTACGATGTGATGTATTAGTATTATTGTTATTAGTACTACTTTTATGATTTATAATTCCTCCACTGCCTGTAATAACAGCATCACCTGAATCACAATATTCCACTTTTAATAGAGTATCATTAATTTTATTCTCTGTATTAATCACTGATGTTGCAGACTTTATATCCATAAAACTAACAATAGCTTGACGTTCATGACCTTCTTTAAATAATCGTATCTTTTGAATTGATCCATGCCTACAAGAATAAAGAGTAAAAGAGACATGCAAGCATTCAGAAAACAAACAAACAACATGAACAGGAACACATGAACAAGGAGACAACTAACCAGTACATCTTAAAGATACAGTTCTTCATATTCTTGTAAGTAGAATAACCAAATTAACTCACCTTTGCAGAACACTTCGTAAATCAGCATCTCTACATTTTGCAGGTAAATCACGTATCCATAAGAATCTCGACTTTTTCATGTTGTCGGTGGTGGTGTATACATTAAGAATGATATTTTCATTCTATAACTTTGAAAATTTCAATTTTACAATGTGTAATTGAAATAGAGATTGTAATTCCAAGAAGAAGAGGAAAAAAAATCAACTCCGAACGATGATAATAATTTATTTTAATAATAATAATAACTATTACGGCCGGCTAGTTAGGACAACAAGAAACAAATAACAAATTAAATGAATGAATAATAAAACAGAGAGAGTAGGGCGGACAAATAATAACCCTAGCAAAAATTTCAACTAATCGATAGAAATTTCTGATTGGCTGATTGGTTAATCTGGCGTTGACTTCAAGGTTATTCAATAAAATAATTCAAGGTCATGGCCTGATGTGAAAACAGCCTGTCAGATGGATTTATTTTTGCGTGCATTTAGCCTGTTTAGTATAGGTATATGTATAAATTAGTAACGGGTACAACAACAGAGGATAACTGCTAGTAATTTTTTTTCTTGTTTTTTTAAGGCTAAATATTATTGATGTATAGATAGTATAAAAATAGGAGGTTCATTTTTTCTTTTTTGCGGAATAAATTTTTGAAATAATTGGAAATATTGGTGAAGGTGAGCGCACGTTTTATGCACTCGCCGTCTACCATTCCATTCGACAACTGAGCGCCTACAAGATTATTATTCAAGAAGGGGAATTTCTTTAGTGAAGTAATATTGGTTGAATTTGAACAACATCAGTCAAGAGAACATTGGAAAAAGAAGAGAATCAGGATTATTTCGAGTGTAATTCAGGTCTTCTACGTCGCATGGAACCACAAAGCCAACTCCTAGTAGTTTTCCGTCTAATCCAACTAGTACGTAATGGGGATATATATGACTACCCACTTCATAAGAATCGTCACCGATGACATTGTATAATAGTGATACCATATCACAGAGTGATAGAGGTTGAAAAACATGATATATTGGTTCATTCAACAACTTGTCCCGACCGAAAGCTGCTACCTTGACGTGGTGGTCGGGCTTGAACACTGCAATGACCCAACAAGCTATACTGGCTGGAACTTATGTTCCTGCAGGTCCTACCATGCCAGAAAGGTTGTTTGGATAGCAGTTAGACTAAAAGCAGTTACCCAATCCAATCCTATGATTTCAAATAAATCTCAAAATATCATGCCGGATCGGTCGGGGCCCGGATTAACAACGACCGCGCTTTCTGCTGCCGTGTCACAGGGCAGAAGTGATAAATACGCTACTGAGACACACCAAATAAAAAAGAACAAACAAAAACAGGCCGTGTGTGACCGGCCTCAAGCAGTTGTCCCCTGGGCTCTGCGGTCACGCAACCAACTTCCACGGTGTGGGCAGCCGGGAAGTAACAATCGCCCTCCCAATCCGAAGTGCACGCGAAACCCCTCTAATCCTCGCTCATCTTTGTCTTCATCTTCATCTCTATTATCTTGCCTTCCTTCTACCAATGCAACTCCTCTACTTGTTGGCTCTTCACTTCCCCTTCACTCTGTGTGCCCTGATAACGATGGAAGCCAAAAAGCCACCACCGATTGTCTCCTAAAACCACGCCACCAATTTTATATAGGAGCATTTAATGTTAGGACACTTTGCCAAATAGGACAACAAGCATCACTAACCAAGACTCTGGCATCCCGAGCCATCGATGTATGTTGTGTTTCAGAAACACGCATACAAGACCCAAGTGTGGTTATTCACCTAACCCCACCTGGCCAACAGGATGAATCTGCAAAATTCACCTTGAGGGTGTCAGGAGATGCGACGGCTAGCTCACGAGGATTAGCTGGTGTTGGGATAGCTTTAAGTACTAGAGCAGAAAAGACATTACTTGACTGGATCCCGGTAGATAGCCGAATGTGCGCTGTCCGCCTGAACGGATCAGTGAAAAGGAGAAAGGACTGCACTACTCGCCGATGCCTTTTCGTAATCTCCGCCTACGCCCCCACTGACTGCAGTTCGGATGAAACGAAGGATGAGTTCTACCAAAAGCTGTCTAGTTTGCTGCGAAAGGCTAGACGCTCAGATATAGTCGTTTTAGCTGGTGACTTTAATGCTCAAGTAGGGAAATTGTGTCAATCTGAGAAGAATGTTGGTGGCACATACGGAATTCCGTGCCAGCGAACCGACAACGGTGACCGTCTCCTACAGTTCTGTTCAGATAATCATTTGTATCTTGTAAGCACTAACTTCAAACACAAGGAGAGACACTGTTTGACCTGGCGACCCCCACCATCAAACCAACGCTGGACACAAATAGACCACATAGCAATAAGCTATCGTTGGCGTGGGTCGGTAGGAGATTGTCGCTCCTTCTGGAACACGTGTGTAGATACCGATCACGCACTGGTCCGCGCTCGTGTGTGCTTACGACTGAACGGACGTAGGAAACAGCTGGCGGTAAACCCATCACGTCCCCAGCTCGACCAGGGAACTAAGTCCCTATTTGAGGAAGAACTAGCTAAACACATATCTGAGTTTGACAGCTGCGCTCACCCTGAAGAAGCCTGGAAGAATATTCAGTCAGCCATAGATACAGCTGTAAAAGCTGTGAATAAGGTAATTCCAAAGGTGAGTAAAAACCATTGGATTTCGACTGCCTCATCCGAACTGATAGATGCTAGAAGACTTATTCCGGCGAGCTCCGAATTCAATGAGGAGCGAAAGCTGCACAAAAAGAAACTTACGAAAAGTCTCCGCAAGGACCGTGAACAGTGGTGGTTGACAAAGGCGAAAGAGATGGAAAAAGCATCGGCGATAGGCAACACCAGACAACTATTCAGGCTTATCAGGGAAACAGGTGGTAAAAAACAAATGATAAGCGAAACAATCTCCGAGAAAAATGGCACCATAATTAGCTCCCAGGATAGACGTCTGGAGCGCTGGAAAGAACACTATGAGGAGCAGTTTAATTGGCCCACAGCCACACTTAACCTACCGGACATCCAACACCTCCCTGAATGGGAGATAGACACAGGTCCTCCGTCCTTAACCGAGGTTACTAAAGCTGTCACCAATCTGAAGCTAGGCAAAGCAGCGGGACCTGATTTATTGACTCCAGAGGTATTTAAGTACGGAGGCGACAGTTTACTGTCTGCGTTAACAGAGGTTCTAGGCAGCGTTTGGGAATCAGAGGAAGTCCCATCGGGTTGGTGTAAGTCACTGATCATCCCGATATACAAGAAGGGAGACAAGTCGTCTTGTGATAATCACAGAGGGATTAGCTTGACTAATATAGTGTCTAAAATCCTAGGCTCAATAATACTGCGTAGATTAAGTGGTGCTCGGGAGACACAAACACGAGAAAACCAGGCAGGTTTTAGGCCAGGTAGAGGGTGTATTGATCACATCTTCACCCTTCGACAGATCCTAGAACATAGGCATTCCTACCGGCGTCCGACAATCATTATATTTCTTGACCTAAAGGCGGCATTCGATTCTGTCGACCGGGAGGTTCTCTGGCGATGCTTGGCTGTAAAGGGAATGCCAAGAAAATACATTGCACTAATTAAGGCACTCTACTCGTACTCATGCAGCCAGGTGAGGGCTTATGGCGAGTTGTCATCTGAAGTGGTGACGACTAGTGGCGTCCGTCAAGGATGCCCATTATCCCCATTCCTATTCAATTTCATCATAGATGTACTAATGGACTTAACCCTAACTCACTTCAGCGACTCAGGGATTGACTTGCTACCAGGGAAGAATCTCGTTGACTTAGAATATGCGGACGATATAGTCCTTCTAGGCGAGGACTCTGACAAAATGCAGAGTCTACTGAACACCCTGAGCAACAATCTCCGCATGTTTGGCATGCGATTCGCCCCTATAAAATGTAAGATGATGCTGCAGGATTGGACCTCATCGACCCCTAGATTAGAAATAGGAAGTGAAGTGGTAGAACACGTTGACCGCTTCACTTACTTGGGAAGTACCATCAGCCCCAACGGGTTGATCTCCGACGAAATTTCAGCACGAATACAGAGGGCTAGGTTCGCATTCGCCAGTTTTCGCCGTCTCCGGCGTAGACGTGATATCCGACTATCGACCAAAGGGCGTGTGTACTTCTCAACAGTCCGCTCCGTCCTCCTTTATGGCTGTGAGACCTGGCCATTGAGAGCAGGAGACATGAAAAGATTAGCTGTCTTCGATCATAGGTGTCTGCGTTCTATCTCCCGCGTGAAGTGGTATAATAAGGTGAGCAATATTGAGGTTAGGCGTCGAGTGCTAGGTAAGGCGGGGAAATCAATCGACGAGACTGTGAAATTACTTCGACTGAGATGGTTAGGACATGTGCTACGTATGCCTAGTCATCGCCTTCCTCGACGGGCAATGTTAGCTGATATAGGGTCAGGCTGGAAGAGAGCTAGCGGCGGTCAAACCAAAACATGGCACCAATCAATGAAATCCACAACAGTTAATCTAAGCCACGTAGGAAGATGTAGACTTCCTGGTTGGGGCCCTCGGGATGGTAAAAACCAATGGTTGGAAACAATTGGTGACATGGCTCAAAATCGTTGTCAATGGCTGGTGCAGATGCATCCACTCCTTGTGACTTATGATTTCCAATTAAACTGTTTTGTTCTCCGTTATTACTATTCCTTTGTCTCACACCTCTGTTTACTGTCTATATTATGCATTTCTTCTACTTTCTTCTCTTGTTTTGCGTGCTACACAGATTGTGGCGACTTGAACTGCCGCACATATGTGCAAAGTTCTATGTCGAAAACCGACCGACCGACCGACCTGTCTAAAGTAAGAACCGATGCCTATCACCCCAACTTTCTATAGGGTTGTATATATGTCAATCACTTACTAGTTCAGTGTTCATTAGCCACGTAATTGGTCCACGATGTATTCCCGGCTGACACACTCCTGATACTCACCTAGATTTTTTTATTATAGCTTGGTTCCACACCGTATTTTTGGTACAAGTATGGAATTTTCAGTATGTGATATCGGTAGCTCAAATTTTTCAGACTGGCCATTGATACCAGGTGTGTGTCGGCAGGGGATCGAACCCCGGATCATGTGCTTGGTTGGCTGGAGGCCTAGCCACTGTGCCACCGACGCTGATAATAAGCTCGGAGAAGAGGGAAGGCTGGATGGCTAGCAACCTCACTCCGCAAAAAGAAACGAACAACACCACGGCTACTTACTGATAGTTCTAGACTCGAAGTCCTACGTTCTACCCGAAATGCAAGGAATGCAGAAAGATAGCGTTCTAAAAAGATAGAATCAATAAACTAAAGAAGTGATTTATCAAAGTAGAACTATGCACCAGGGGATGGAGTGCATCAGTTCAAGTTGTACCACAGTTAGTTTACACCATACAGGACTTAGACCACCAGTTTTCATCCTATTTCAGCGAACATTATGCGTCAGAGAAGTTGTTAACTAAAGCTAGGTAAAATCAACACACTTTTCTTTAAATCAATAAATGCAATGGCGATCTAGTTTGTACACACTTATGACTCCTCAAACAGTTACATAAAGACAGAAATATATTCTTATTGTTTTTTCTGACTACATGTCTCTATAGTCTATGGTTAACTAGAACGATGCAAGTATACCTCTAGAACCAACTAAGAGAGTGTAGTAATTTCTGTCTAAAGACAGTTTATTATACAGAAGTGTGTAATGAAGTCGAGGGTATGCGTGTGTGTGTGTGTGTGGGGGGGTCAGACTCCCGTCTTCCTCTCGAAATGTTCTCCTCATGTAATGTCTCTCATAGCCTCTGCCAAGTAAACCCTATTCATCACTCGCTACCCTCATGTGGCCAAAGTATTCCACGCACAAAAAAGTAAGAGTGTGAGTGAGAAAGTCTGGCATTTACAACTGGACTGGTAGTGGTGGGGATACACTGGAGAGCTAGAAAATCCTATGATATACATGGGGGCTCCACAATCCGAACCTGTTTTGGTCAGCAGCAATCATGCAAACGTAGCTCTTAATACTGTTCCACTGTTTTGTGGATTAAACTTCAAGTCAAAAGTTTCGAGGAAGGATGATCCAATTAGGACAACCATCTACTTCGATTCCTAAGCCTCCAGATAGCATCATTTTGATGCCTACAAGTGTAGCAAGTTTGTATTCTTAATAAATAATAATAATTATTATGAAGAAAAGAACAATGAAAGCAAAAAAATCGATTTTCAGTGGCGCTATGCGCGCAAGCACACACACACACATAGAAAGATTACGTACAACAATAGATCATCATTAAATCATAATCAATAGCTAAACTTTTCAATCACACACACACATTCTAGAAGTCACACCACTACCACCAACCAAGTTGTAAAATTGACAGGTATAAAAGTGAAAATAACAATATAAAAAAGAAGAGAAAATGCAACGCATGAACTAATGACCTAACGCCAACAGTGAAAAAAAAGAAAAAAAGACAACGGAAAAATAAAAAAAGATTGACTACTGAGAATAAAACGTGAGAGTTTAACAATATATGAAATAATAGTTAATAAATAGTTCAATAATGGCTTTTATAGCTTATGCGTTACATATCACACAAAGATAAAGAAAAGTTAACGCACACTTATAAAGGCTATTTTTTTTTTTTTTGATTACAGCTTGATTCCACACAGTATTTTCAGTACATGTATGGAATTTTCAGCATGGATATCGGTAGCCCAAATTTACAGGCCGACCATAGATATCGGGTGTGCGCCGGCAGGGGATCGAACCCCGGACCATGTGCATGGTCGGCGAGAGTTCTAACCACTGTGCCACCGACGCACAAAAGCCGGCAACACCCGGTATTCCCAGCCGGTCACCCATGCAAGTACTAACCGGGCCCAACGTTGCTTAACTTCGGTGATCGGACGAGAACCGGTGCTTTCAACGTGGTATGGTCGCCGACAAGATCCATTATTGAAAACTAGATAAGGACTATTGGAGATAGGTGTTTCGTTCTTCTGTAGGACTCTTCAGCAGTACACGCACCTAAAATTCTATTGAGAATCGAATCTTGGACCTGTAACTTTCGGCACTGGGATACGCCTGTTGACCATCCAACCCACCAGAACGGAATTCATTGATCCATCCACCGCCAATTCTAACTTTTGTTGATTGGCTAGGAAAAAATCCCCCCACATATCCTGAAGAATATGAACTAATTTTGAGAAAGAGAGCTCTGCAGAGGCTATTTACTCACTCAGTAGTGACTGATTAACTGACTGACTTAGTTTCAACGTAGAATTCTCTGCATAAATGAGCCACAATTCAAGTTGCGACATTTAATAGAGCACACAAAAGTAGAGAATAGGAAAAACGTAGATGTACGGGAGGAATAATAACTATGTGGAGAATGTAATGAAAATTCGATGGATTTTGAGGAATTCATAAACGAGTGTGAATGCACCTGAGTTATAACTATCACCAACCTTCTCAAACTATTGATTCTTAATGTCTAACTTCAATAGTATTCATCGCATCATACAACCTTAACCGATATCCATGCTGAAAATTCCACACTTGTACTGAAAATACGGTGTGGAATCAAGCTGTAAATCAAAAAAAAAAAAAAAAAAGAGATAGAGGAAGCAAAACACCTATGGATCAAAAACAGCCAGTCTCTTGATATTTTCCATTGATCAAGTCACTCTACTCGATCTCGTGCAACCGTGTGAGAGCCTACGGCGAGTTGTCGTCTGACAACTGTGATGACAACTAGTGGTGTCCGTCAGGACTGCCCACTATACCCAATTCTGTTTAATTTCATCATAGATGTACTAATGGAATTAACCCTAACTGACTTCAGTGACTCAGGGATTGACTTTTTACCAGGAAACAATAGCCTCCTTGACTTAGAATACGAAGATGACGTATTCGTCGCTCCTAGGTGAAGACACTGACAAAATACAGCAGAGTCTTCTGAACACCTTGAGCTGCAATCCACGAATGTTTGGCATGCGATTAGCTCCCATCAAATGTAAGATGATGTTACAAGATTGGACTACACTGACTCCTAGATTAGAAATAGGGAGTGAAGCGGCAGAGCGCGTTGACCACCTCACTTATTTGGGAAGTTGCATCAGCCACAACAGGTTGATCTCCGACGAAATCTCAACACGGATACAGAGGGCTAGTTTCGCATATGTCAGTTTACGCCGTCTCTGGCGTAGACGTGATATCCGACTATCGACCAAAGGGCGTGTGTACTGCTTATCAGTCCGCTCCGTCCTCCTTTATGTCTGTTAGACCTGGTCATTGAGAGTGGAGGACATGAAAGGGCTAGTTGTCTTTGATCATAGGTATCTGCGTTCTATCTCCCATGTTATGTGGTGGTATAATACGGTGAGTAATATTGAGGTTAGGCGTCGAGTGCTAGGTTAGAAGGGGAAATCAATCGACGAGGCTGTGAAGTTACATCTACTGAGATGGTTAGGACATGTGTTACGCATGCACACCTGGCCATCGCTTCCTTCGACGGACATTGTTAGCTGATATAGGGTCAAGTTGGAAAAGAGGTAGTGATGGTTAAACCGAAACTTGAAATCCTTTCCATGACATCTTTAGCAGTTAGTTTGAGCTAGTCATGTATGGAAATGTAGATTGTCTGACTGGTTGGGGTGCTGTTCAGGATTCTAAGAATCAATGGTTGGAGACAATTGGTCATATGATTTAGAATCGTTAGATTTCTGAATATATTATCGTTCTTCTGAATGTCTTTTTGTATTCCTTTGTGTGATACACGGTTGAAACTCAGTCGGTAAGTAGTCAGGTTGGAGAGACCCTAAGCGATATATGACTCAGAAATGATGATCACAATAACCACAGAGATAATTCATATCTTCATTGTACTATCCTAAACACACACACACACACGCACATAAACACACGCAAGTATCATTGTTTACTTCATCGTATTATGACTTTCTGGAATAATTTCTGATTTCGATTATGTTTATTTCTAATCGTCACAGCGCTCTCTTATCATTGATTATTATTATTATTGTTATTATTATAAAGTATTGATTTACTTAGGTGTGGCAATTTGCATTAATATAATATAGGCTCCTATGTATAATACTTTGATAAACACTGTTGCTTATCTACCTACCTATCTATGTGTCAACTGCTGGTGATCTAGAACAGGACATTTGCATTGGTAATACTATTGATTGTACATAATAAATGATGAGATTAAACAAACATCTTGAAAGGTGAAGAAATTGACAAAAAGAATCAATGGCTGGAGACAATAGGTGACATGGCTCAAAATCGTTGTTAATGGCTTACGCAGATGTATTCAGTCTCTGTAATCTTTCATATTCCTTTCTACCATTACTCATTCTGTTTCACTCGTATACTTGTCAAAACTCTATTGATTCTCTTCACTCATTTTCTTGTCTTGTCTACCTTTGTGTGCTATTTAGAACGTGGCAACTCGAACTGCTGCACTCCGGTGCCAAGTTCTATGTTGAATCCAGCCAGCCAGCCAGCCAGAGTTTTTTGAACACCTTGAGTATAAATCTTCTTAGGTTTGGCATTCGATTGATGCGTTCCTAATGCTATAGGACTCGATTACATCGACTCCCAGCCTTTAGAAGACAGGGGGGGTGAAGTGGTTGGTGGTTGAGTGTGTTGACCATTTCATCGCTTATCAGCCCTGACAGACTAATTACTGATGAAATCTCAGTAAGGATACAAAAAGACTCGTGTGGCGTTTGCCGACATACATCAATCTCTGGTATGGATATGATATCAGGTTAGTTGTCCACCAACGGATGTGTATACTGCATAGCAGCAGTTCACTCTATCCTTTTCTTTTATGGCTGCCTGTGAGTCATGACCATTGAAAGTAGAAGATATGAAAAGACTAGCTGTATTGAAGCTTGTCTATTTATCTGCTGTTGGGGGTGGTAGTCATGCATGCGCATACTGCTATGAAGAGTCCCAAAACAGCGTGGATGAGAAACACCTAGCTGCTCAGTACTTCTTGGCTGGTTGGTTTTCAATAAGGATACCAACCATCTCTAACTTATGTGTATCAATGTGTGATTAAGCTTGAAGTCGATCAACCAATCAGTCAAGTCCTTGAGAACGAATTTCTCATATTCTCAATTGTGGGCGGCCCGCTTATTACCTGGGCTACCGAAAAACCTCCATTAATATAATTTCCCTATATTCAGTTTGTTAAAATCTGAAGAAATATGACAATAGAAATCGCTCGGTCGATATACTGGCCAAAGTTGCTTGAAGTTGTATAGCGGGATATCGTGACCAGTAGGGTAACTCTAACTGTTCGAGGGTGAGGACAAATTGGCTGGTGGTCACATTAAAATCACGCATTGATAGAAATTAGGATTCATTGGCCTAGCCATTAGATCACGCCCCAGCCCCTGAATGATCTATGAGTTTGACTTGTAACCAGAGGGATCTGGGTTCATTCTTCGGTAGGTGAGTCCCAAAGTAGGGTGAAACAGCTGTCCCTGGTGGTTATTGGCAGCCTTCTTAATACTTGGCCTACCGAAAATTCCCATGGGTATATTGCATACAGTTTCTCTTACTCAATATGCTTAGATCTAATAAAATATGACGAGGATATCAAAGGAAGAATTGGAAAAGCAAGACAAGCTTTCACTACTCTCAAGTCTGTGTGGAGGTCAACAGCACACAGCATCAAAAATAACATCCAGATTTTCAACTCCAATGTGAAGTCAGTGCTACTCACTACACGGATCAGAGACTTGCACTGCGCGTCATAAACAGCATCTCAAACAAACTATAGACCTTCATTAACAGTTGTCTTCGCTCAATACCACTCAAAATCAGATGGCCGGCCACAAAAGATCAGCAACAGAGGGGGATCTCTGTCAATGAGCGAACCAACTCAGCAGGAACCGATTGTGAAACAAATAGGCAGGAAGAAATGGAGATGGATTGGCTGGCCATACTCTGAGGAAACCATCAAGTGACATCACATGTTAGGCCATTGCCCGAGTGGAACCCAACTGAATGGGAAGCGGCGAGTTGGTCGTCAGTGCAAGGGTGACTTGGAGGAGGTGATGTGAAGAGGAGATGAAAGCGTGTGGGGAGACTTGGAACCAGGTGAAGACTGTAGCAGAGAACCGAACGCAATGGAGACGCACGACTGAAGCCCTATGTTCCTCTAGGAATTAAAGGAAACAATAATAATAATAATAATAAATAATGTTGTTTATCCTGGCGAGGATTTAAAAAACATTTACAACCTTCTGATTCACCAAAAGTTTCTACTAAACATGAGAAAAAGCGTTATCCTCGATGGATGACAGGTCATCCTAATATATGAGATGACTATACCTAAGTGATGTCCTTGGTTTACAAGATGGACTCTTGAACATTTTATGACTAGCATTCAACAAAATGTCGTCGTGTATATGTCGAAGGAGAAAAAGAAGAGATATCAGAATGATGGATTGGTTTTCACTTCCGGTCAGATGGAACTGAGTCACACGATCTACTGTCAATTAATCTTTTATTTGAAGTTTCTAGACGAAGGGAGATGATATCATGCAATAATCTTTTCTGAAAATTCGGTCAAGTTTATAAATATTGTTTGGTTACAGGATTTCATCATGAGCTGACATCGGAGGTAGAGAACCACCGAAAAACCTGGGAGTACTGGACAGTCGTTTCGTCCTAGTTTCGGACTCTTCAGAAGTACGCACCCACACACCGCCAGGGTTCGAACCCAGGACCTTCTGGTTACAAGGCTAGCGAGCTAGCTCGTAAGCCATTCAGCCACTGGGACCCGACTCGGTCCAATGGCCAGCCAAACTTCTGCCAATTCACGACATAGCGGGACCACTAACCAATGTCTTCAGCAAGTATTTATCCTCTCACACCCGACCTGCAGCACCCTACTGGTCACGACGTCCTACTGGAAACCCAGGTAACTACCTACCTGAATAAGGCTAGTCGCTAGTGCACATCTCATTGATTTTCAAATATATTGGTGTTATTATATGTATATCCAACTGATGACCATATTCTAGGTAAAATTTAGAATTGATTTTTTTGTTGTTGGTGTTTTTGAATATCGTCTTCTATCTGTTGCAAAAAAGAAAATCAACACTTGAAGGCTAAGGGACACAAACATACACAGAAGACGTAGAAGCGTCGCTTAGTATGATCTGTCCGTTTATACAAACAAGTTACCCTCATATACCTACATATATCTAAATTTGTATGTAGAGTATATGAGGGTGAGGGAGAGAGGGGAAGAGAACAGATAGCCTTTTCTGTTGCTATTGTCTATTTTGAGTACAATGGTTCAAGGTGGTGGTGATGATGGTAGTGGTTGACTAACAAGGTTGACGGGTGTGCGTGTGTGTGTGCATATATACACAATATATGTACTGGAAAGGAGGATAATTGATTTTTTATCAAATCAAAATACGGGTTAGACTACTAATATTACTAATACCATAGCAGTACAACTAGAGAACTAGTTGCGCTCCACACATATACATATATTATTATGCAGTGCAAAAGTAAACCTAGCTAGCTAGCTGGTTAGTTAGTTAGCTAAAGGTCTACTAAATACGCACGTTATTAGCATTGATTTAAACACTAAGCCAGTTCAGTCAGTCAGTCAATGAGTGTATGGTGTATGTTATTAGTAAAAATGCTCCATATTAGATTGCGCTGCTGCTATATAACGATTATTATTATTATTGATTCATTTGCATGTGACATTGTACACTCACGTCAGCACACACACATATATACAAATACAAACAGATAGACAGAAGGTGAATGTATTAGAAATAACAATTTAATTAGCCTGTATACGTGTATGTGTATGCCTATTGCGTATCCGTGTTTGTGTGCGTATGTGCGTCGTGCGTGCGTCCGTATGTGGTTAATCATACTAAGACTTTTGTTAATAAATCTTACTTAATTCTAGTTTCGTTTATTCTTTCTTTATTTCTATTTCTCTTCTACTATTCTATTCTATAGATTGATAATTTGATTTTTTTGTTGTTGTAGTAAAAAAAAATCCGTGAGATATTGATCCATTGGATCAATAGAATCTTTGCACTGCCCTGCAATGTATTGCACTGCTCTCTCTCTCTCGCGTGCGCGCTATGTGTATATGCAAATTGAATAAAACAAAAAGCCACATAGAAACAGTCAACAATTGACTGACTGACTGACTGCATAATCCAAATATAAAGTGCTCTTTAAACGGAATTATAGATTAATATTATTATTATTAATAATATTCTACCTGATTTAATACACTGGGTGCACTATACTGTACACTGTGTGTGCGTGCACATCGATAGGGTAAACAGACGACAAAACCATTTAGAATTATTGTTACTATTATTATTACGACGTATGAATAAAAATTAGAACAGAGTATCGATTTATGATAGAATAAGTGGTATTAGTGTGGCGTCTGAATTACTGACAAGGTTTATCAGTAGTATATTTTGAGAGAGAGGTTCAACGATCGCTGCATAAAAATAAACTTCAAACAGCGGAGAGATCGATTTCACGAACAAGTAGAGAAGGCAATGAACCAGGGGATTGCGGTGAAACATGGGAGAAACACAATACGAAGCGGGCAGAAGTAGCACAACAGCACGGAAGATCTATACAAATGTATATATATATATATATATATTTGACTGGATGGAGGATTTCATCATGAGCTGACATCAGTTAGCGAACCATTGGAAAACCTGCGGGTATTGGACAGCTGTTTCATATATGTGTATATCAAATTTTAAGTAAATATTCCGTTACCCCAAGTGTCTCGTTTTCTCCCGTTAAATTAGTATATTACAATACCGTAGTACAATGCCTCGTATTATTGTTATTATTTCTATTGTTTCCTTTAATTCCTACAGGAACATAGGGCTTCAGCCAAACGTCTCCATTGCGTTCGGTTGTCTGCCAACGTTTTCAGCTGGCTCCACGTCTGCCCACATGCTCTCATCTTCTCTTCACATGATCTCTTCCATGTCACCCCACGCTCGCACTGAAGACCAACTCGCCGCTTCCCATTCAGTCGGGTTCCACTCGAGCTATGGCGCGTCGTGTAAGGTCACTTAATGATGGTTTGTTTTCTCAGAGAATGACCAATTCAACCCACCTCCATTTCTTCCTGCAGATTTCTTGCACAATTGGTTCCCTATGGGTAGGGTTGGTTCGTTCATTGCCAGAGATCCCTCCCTGTTGGCGATCTTTTCTCGCCATCTGATCTTCAGTGAAGTATTGAGGGAATATAGCTGTTAATGAAGTTCTGTAGTCTCTGATCCGTATAGTAAGTAGCACTGACTGACTTCCCACTGGAGTTCAAAATCCGAATCTTATTTTCATTTCAATGCTGAGGAGTGCTGTTGACCTCCTCCACACAGATTTGGTGAGAGTAATGAAAGCTTTCCTTGCTTTTCCGACCCTCGCTTCTTCCATATCCTCATCAGTTTCGTCCACCTGTAGTTGAAACGACGATGCTTCCCAGATAGGTAAGTAAAGGCTGCTGCTGGATTCAACATAGAACTTGGCACCGAAGTGCAGCAGTTCCAGTTGCCACGTTACAAATAGCACACAAAGGTAGACAGGAAAAGGAGAGAAGAGAATCAATAGAATTTAGATAAGTATAAGATTGAAACAGAATGAGTAATGGTAGAAAGGAATATGAAGGTTAAAGAGACTGAATACATCTGCGCCATTGACAACGATTTTGAGCCATGTCACCTATTGTCTCCAGCCATTGATTCTTAGAGTCCCGAGGGCCCCAACCCGGAAGTCTGCATCTCCCTACCTGACCCAGTTTAACTGTCAGGGATTTCATGGATTGATGCCATGTTTTTGTTTGGCCACCGCTTACTCTTTTCCAGCCTGCACCTATATCAGCTAGTAATGCCCGTCGGGGGAGACGATGGTCAGGCATGCGCAGCACGTGGCCTAACCATCTCAATCTATGTAACTTCATAGCCTCTTCGAGTGATTTTCCCTCTTTGCCCAACACTCTACGCCTAACGTCAACATTACTTACCTTATTATACCACCTAACGCGAGAAAGAGATCGTAAACATATGTGGTCAAAAACAGACAATCTCTTCATGTCTTCCGCTCTCAATGGCCACGTCTCACCGCCATAGACAAGGACGGAGCGAACTGATGAGCAGTATACACGTCCCTTGGTTGACAGCCGGATGTCACGCCTACGCCAGAGACGGTGTAAGTTAGCGAAAGCAGCCCAAGCTTTCTGGATCCGTGATGAGATTTCGTCACCAATCAATCCGTTGGTGCTGATACAACTTCCTAAATAGGTGAAGTGGTCAACATGTTCTATCACTTCACTCCCTATCACTAAGCTAGGAGTTGACGTAGTCCGGTCCTGTAGCAGTCCAGTCCTGTAAGTAAAGGAGGCTGTTTCTTCCAGAACTCTCCCATTTATGCTGACTGATTGTTGTTGCAGTTGGCCAGGGAGTACAGTGCTTTAGATGAAATACATCAATATAACATTACGTCATGAACTAGACATCAGTTGGAGATTATCACTGGAAACCCAGGAGAGTATTGTTACTATTATTATTACTTCTACACAAAGTGTATATCTTTGTATATCTGTAGGCACAAAGACATGAGCACTGCACAAACTTTTATAGTTTGCACGAAAGCTGGGATACTGCTTGGACGCATAGACCGAATTAGGTAGTTGTCTTAAAACTTACTTACTTTACTTCGGCTATCTCCTACGGAAGGATGAGCCGGCTTCATGAACATCTCGAATCATCGCTGCCCAGGCGCGGCGATCTGATGAAGAGAGTTCATGAAGTTTCATGGGAATTTGGTACGAGTGATGTCCCCAGAATCTCTCGGCCTTTTGTTTGAGAGTGCAGCTCTAGCCTTTACACAACCAAGTGTGACCTACAAGGCAGTAGGAGTGGAGTAGGGAGTCCACTATCCATTGGCAGCCGGTGACCGGAGTTCGGTTCATACGCCTTTTTGAATGGGGCCAGACATCCAGGAAATCCAACAAGCCCTTTGTCCATACGTCTGCCGGTGAGCTCCAGTGAGCTTCATACGCCAGTCGTTGGAGGTTTGGAATCAGGGTTTAGCCATCTCCCCTAGACTGTCATCCAATGGACAGTCAACCCGGTGAAGAGGGCCGGACATCCGCTTTCGCCCTCTCACTTTGGTGAAAAACACCTCCGCCACGTGAAGGCAGTGAGTAGGACTTCCTCAGGAGAGGTTATGTAAGACACCCGGTCATATGGAAGCATTTCAAGAGGTGTGCGGAGGGGTGGCCAACCCGCAGCGCAAGGCACTCACCCCCGACCATCCTGAGGCTTTGGAGATGTTGTCTTAAAAGAGACCAGTCAACTCTCTTCCCCGAACATTTAGTCTAACAAAAGTCTGATCTACTAAACAGTGGAGCAGTTAGCCAGAAGCTTTGTTCCTGTGGTTTCTGGTGACCAAAACAGGTTCATACTTCATTTGGTTCAGTAGGATTCTAAAACTAGATCTGGAATCAGGGTTTTCCGAATCACTCATCTCTAGGTGGACCTTACTGTTCAGCTCCTGTAAGCGTTTACATTCGCTGTTTCATTTTGGTGAGGAAAACCCATCACGCCGCATGAAGGCAGTGAATTTTTTTTGATTACAGCTTGATTCCACACCGTATTTTTGGTACAAGTATGGAATTTTCAGCATGTGATATCGGTAGCCCAAATTTTGCAGGCCATTGGTATTGGGTGTGCGCCGGCAGAGGATCGAACCCCGGACCATGTGCATGGTCGGCGAGAGTCCTAACCACTGTGTCACCGACGAATTATCTAGCACACGATAGGCACCGAATACATGTTTCGCCTTAGGTTGAGACTCCTCTTCAACATTACGCACACCACGCCTTCATTAGAGATCAGACCGAGAACCTTCAGTTTATGATAGAATTCAACCACTTCGGCGGGAATTCAATGACCCTTGGCTGGTAATTCAAAAAGTCACCATCAACAGACTAGCATGACTCATTAATTCGCTCTCTTTCTCTCTCGTACTCATTAAAAGGGTTGTTACTCAATCACAGAAACTGCCTTAAAACTAGGCCTACTATTGCAAACTAATTCCGCCTAGTACAAAAGTTCCTTATGAATACACAGTGATATACGTCGAGTCTGAGTATTCCACTTATCGCAGCCTCCATGGAATTGCTTGTATCTGATGACACCATAGCGTAAGTAATTCTGAGGTTTGACAGTGTGCCTCTTAATGACTGTTGGTCATGTTACATCACCGTTTAGGAAGATGCATAATGAATGTTATCTCAACGGTTCTCATGACTGACTGACTGGTTACAACATAGAACTTTCCAAAGATGTCCAGCAGTCCCAATCGCCACACTCCTTTCCTTGTAGCACATAAAGCAACAGAAGAGAGTAAAGAGAGATAATAAACAGAAGTGTGAGTGACGGAAAAAGAGTAATTATATGGTAGAAGAACAATAGGGTTTAATGGATATCACAAATAACAAAGAGTGAATGCATCTGCGCCAGCCATTGACAACAAGGATTTTCAGCCATATCATAGATAATTCTCTCCACTAGCCATTCGTTCTTGCTCTCCCGAAGACTCCAAATTGTCAGGCAGTTAGCCTACATCTACCTCCCTAGGTGGCTGGCTGACTAGTTTAACTTAACTGTTATGGATTTCTTCATTTATTGATGAAGCCATTTTTTTGTTTAACCACCACTAGCAATCTCTTGTTCAACCTCATGAATCCTTTGTTGGCTAACATTGCCCGTTGTCGAGGAAGGCGACGGCTAGGCAGGCGTGCGTAGCACATGTCCTAATCATATCAATCGATGCAACTCCACAACCTCGTCGATTGATTTCCTCTCCCTCCTTATCTGGCACTCAACCGAAGCCTCACCTCAATACTGCTCACCCTATTATACCACCACATAACACGGGAGGTAGAACGCAGACACCTATAATCAAAAACAGCTAGCCAGCTCCTTCATGTCTTCAACTTTCAATGGCCAGGTCTCACAACGAGCCATGGAGGATGAAAGAGTGGACGGCTGAGCAGTACACACGTCGAGAGCCAACCGGATATCACTTCTACGCCAGAGATGGCGTAAGTTGGCTGAGAAATGCCAAATACAGGAGGCTCTTATGTATCTATCCGTGCTGAGATTTCATCAGCAACCAACGGTCCGGGGCTGGCTGATGCAACTTCCAAATAGGTGAAGTAAGTGTTCAAGACGCTCCACCAATCAATTCACTGCCTATTTTTAAGCTAAGAGTCAATGTAGTCCAGTCCAAGAGGTTCCCATACTGTTGACTGTTTTCTGGCCCTAGATAGATACGAGAGATTATTATAACCAGCAGCTCAAAACGTAAGGAGATATGGCTGAGAATTGTAACCAACGATGCACATACTGAAATTTTCTCCTTTCTTCTTCATCTCTTTCTGGAGGTAACATAAAGGAATGAAGCATCTATTGAATGTTCTCAATGTTCTCTTAGTCTACGAGGGAGGTGGTAACTGAGATCAAACTAAACAGGAATACTGAAAAGGGCTTGGCAACTGGTTAGTATGCTATCTTATTATTTGTGAGACTCCATTCCTGTCTACCTGGATCGGCGGTTAAAAAGATAATGAAATCAAAAGTATGCCAGGAAAACATACACATTGAAACAAGTGTCCGGCGGGTAGATCGCTTCAATTTGGCTGGCTGATGATTTGAGTGGTGTGCAAACTACTCACACAAATCAGTTGCATATAACGCCATTCATTTATACTTGCCTTCATAGTATCAAAATCAGATCATATATTGGGTGTGATCTGAATAATTTCGGCTCCCCAAAGAAACTGTGTTGGAGAAATTTCACCCTGAATTATGTGTATTGCAAGTCACGAATTTGTTTCAACACAGCAGTACGTTTGATATTTTCGTATACGTATTCGAACTACTAGTGAGTAGTAAAAAGTAAAAACAAAAAATAAATTATGACCACGAGTTGACTTCATTAAGGGGACCATTGAAAGCCAGGGAATACTGGACAACTGTTTCGTCATAATTAAGGTCTCTTTATATCAGTGGGAACTCATGATTCCACAGAAGGCTGAAGTCAGGACCTTCTGGAGAACTTGAATACCATTTACCTACAGGGATAGAATCCAATTGCCTATCAATTCTAACTACCCCAATTTGCGTTATAGCGCGACCACCAACCAATGCCACAGATGATTATTTGTCCCTACACACACACACACACACACACAACGCCATGAAATACACTGATCACGGCTTTATACTAGAACTCTAGACGACTTAATCCTTTAGTCAGTCGGTCACTAGTGAGTATTCTAAAAGCTAGATTTGTAACCTGTAAGTGCAGTATGTGGATACAGATGAGGAGTCTCGTACAAGGGCAAAACAAATGTCCAGTACTCCTTAGCCTTCAACAGGGGTTCTTTTACTTATGTCAGTTCATCATGAAAATTGAAACTGATTAAATCCCTGATGACCAGCGGTTGAAAAGCACTTATTCTATTAAAAAATTATTTGAATGCAGAGTTTGGATGACATTTCTGTTAAAGTATGTTCTCCTTTTGTTTTGTTGATAGTGGTGTCTAGTCGACGCGTACTTTGTACAGTTCGGGTTTTGCAAGTAGCCAACATATTGGTTGAAGAGGCAGCGAAAACAGGACTTCAAATGAACATATAGAGAAGACGAAGGTGATGAAGATAACCAGCCAACAGCGACAACAAATAACACCAATCACTATCAAGGAGAGAAATTTGAAAGAGGTTACTTCCTTTACTTATCTAGACAGCCAGCATCGTTTCAACTACAGGCAGTCAGAATGGATGGAGATGTCAAAGCCAGCCAGTCAGTCAGAATCGGAAAGGCAAGATACACCTTCCCCAATCCGAAATCAGTCTGGGAATCTTTTGCCCTAACTTAGCAGCATCAAGAACAAGATTCGGATTTGCAACACAAATGTGAAGTTGGTTCTTCTACTATATGGATCAGAAACTTGGCTGTCACGTCACGAGAAGAATTTCCAACAGCCACCTGCAAACTTTTATCAACAGCTGCTATAGCTGAAGATCAAATGACCGGTTAGTCGGAAAGAATTAGCAACAAGAAACTACGGGGAACAAGCTAATCAAAAACCGATCGTTCAACAAATATGTAGGAGAAGATAGAGGTGGATTGGGCATTCACTGAGAAGCTCGTCGAATGGCTTCATGCTCCAGGCCATCGCTCGAGTGGAATCCCAATGGGAAGTGACGAGTGGGTCGTTGGTGCCAGGGTGACATGGAGGAGACCGTGCAAGGAGGATATGAGATATTATGGGCGATCTTGGAGCCAGCTAAAGAAAACAGAAGAATATAGAACAAATTGAAGATGTGTTATTGAAGCCTTATGTTCTACTCAGAACCCAAAGGAACAATAATAATAATAAGTACCTCTTAACTCTTTGTTATTTATATGCTGAGATTTTGTAAATTCCGGTTTAATAATACTTTGATTAAGCTAATAGTATTAAATAGCGAAACGTCAGTAAAAACAATATCGTTTTGTTTTTCATTCATTGGGAAATACAAAAGCCTTTATCACATAATGAATAACAAGTACCATGTTTATGCACCTTCAATGAATGATTAGAACGACCTCGAGTATGCAGACGATATTGTCTTACTGTGCGATAGCATGCAGGCTGCCCAAATCGCACTTAATCAGTTGGCGATCAGTGTCTGTAAGTATGGTATGTGCTTTGCACCGTCTAAGTGCAAAGTACCGTTACAAGATTGGCAGGAGCCTGTACCTGCACTCAACTCTTGCGGGTGAACCACTTGAAGTTGTTGATAGGTTTGTGTATCTGGGTAGTTGTGTGAGTGCTGGCGGAGGGGTGACGGATGAGATTTCCAATTGTATAATGAAGACTAGGGTGGCATACATCAACTTGAGCCACCTCTGGCGCCGTCGCGATGTTAGCCTGGCTGTCAAAGGTCGGGTATACAATGCTTCAGTGCGGGCTGCCTTGCTCTACGCCTGTGAAACCTGGCCTCTCTGAGCTGAGGAGGCGACTCTGCGAGTTCGATCATCGCTGTCTCCGCAGGATTGCTTGCGTTCGATGGCATCACCGCGTGAGTAATTCTGAGGTTCGGCGGCGTGTGTTTGAACACAGTGGAGGTTGCCATTCATTGAGTGTCGTCATCTGGAAACACCAGCTCCGGTGGCTTGGATATGTGCTGCGAATGTCATCCCAGAGGCTTCCGTACAGGTCTCTGTTCGCTAGCCCTGGGACGGGTTGGAAAAGGCGGAGAGGTGGTCAGCCCATGACGTGGCGTCGTGGGATGAAGGATATTTGTGCTAGATTAGCATCGGTTGGTGTGTCACGACTGCCTGGTTGGGGTCCGCGAGATAGCTCGAATCGATGGCTCGAAACGTTATCGGATATGGCCAAGAATCGTAATCAATGGCGAACGTGTTGCAATTTCCTTCTTTCTTCCCTTCCTGATGATAGTTAACGAATACTGTTTGAACTTGTTAAACTTGACTGTTTTCCTTCCAGATGAAGTTCTTTATTCGTTTTCTACTTATATTTTTACTGTTAAGCTATGTTGTTTTATTATTATTGTGTGGCGCATCTTTCTTGGTGCCATATTGTACCAAGTTTTTTTCTTCTGCGTTTAAATAAATAAATAATACCCAGCAGAAATCGATTTAAATGCTAAAGCGTCATCCACCCTCTTGTACAAGAGTGCATTAATTATTATTCGTTTAATCCACATTTTATTTCTCCTTTAATTGACTCCTAGTGGACAGAAATGCTTACAGTCTTTGTGTGCAGTTGGCAATGAGCTAAACACCTTTTGTGTGAGGACACTCATGATACAACCTGGTAGATGAAGTGACATTCGCGGTAGTTGCCCAATAGAAGTCTAGAAAACTGAGTCATAGACCCACTGGGTGCGGATGGGTGGGTGGGAAGTAGCTTCATCTATATTGATTCTTACTAGCTACTGAGATTACGTAATCCACATTTGATGCGTATATAGATATGACAACCGTTTTAAGTGAATAGGGTTAAGAGGATATCATCCGAGAATTTCTAATTTTTTTATTTATTTATAGGCACTAAGAAGATAATAAAACAACAGTGAATAAAACAAAATACGAAGAGAATAAATAAAGGACTTTATCCGGAAAGGAAGCAATCGCATCTGACAAGATCAAACCACATTCGTTGTATTACTATTCGAAAGGGAGGAGGAAAGAAAGAGAGACTGCAGCATGTTCGCCATCGATGATTGCAATTCTTAGCCATATCTGATAATGTTTCGAGCCACAGATTTGCGATAACTCTTGAACGCCAACCAGGGAGTCATGATTTACCACCAACCAATGCTCACCTAACACAAATATCCTTCATCCCTACAACGTCCACGTCATAGGCTGACCATCTCTCCATTCCGTTCCACGACTAGAGAACAGAGACCGGTACGAAGGCCTCTTGAATAAGATTTGTAGCACATATCTAAGCCACCGGAGCCAATGTTTTCAGATGATGACACTCAGTGAATGAGGATCTTAGAAATACTCACACGATAGTGCCATCGAACGCAAGTAATTCTATGTAGATGGCGGTGATCGAATACGCAGAGTCGGCCCACATCCTCAGCTCGGAGAAGCAAGTTTTCATAGGCGTATAACAAGAGGTTAGGCGTCGAGTGCTAGGTAAGGAGGGGAAATCAGTCGACGAAACTGTGAAATCACATCGATTGAGATGGTTAGGACATGTGTTACGTATGCATAGTCATCGCCTTCCTCGACAATGGGAAATGTTAGCTGATATAGGGTCAGGCTGGAAAAGAGCTAGCGGCGGTCAAACCAAAACATATGGCACCAGTCAATGAAATCCAAAACAGTTAGTTTAAGCCACGTAGGAAGGTGTAGACTTCCTGGTTGGGGTCCTCGGGACGGTAAAAACCAATGGTTGGAAACAATTGGTGACATGGCTCAAAATCGTTCTCAGTGGCGCAGATGCATCCACTCCTTGTGACTTATGATTTCCGTTATTACTATTCCTTTGTCTCACACCTCTGTTTACTGTCTATATTATGCATTTCTTCTACTTTCTTCTCTTGCTTTGTGTGCTACATGGAGTGTGGCGACTTGAACTGGCGCACATATGTGCAAAGTTCTATGTCGAAAACCGACCGACCGTATAACAAGACTGAACGATCCGAAGCATTGTAAACTCGACACCTTTGACAGAGCCAGAGAGGTGGCTCGAACTGGCATATGCCACCCTAGTTTTCACTATACGTGATTATGAGCAATAGTTTATGCTCGAAACGTCATCAGTTAATATTACTGTACAACACTGTGTGATTTATCAAAATAAAATCTTATCTATAATGGGGTTTTCACTATACGGTTAGCAATCTCGTCCGTTAAACCTCTGTCAAAACTCACACGACTACCCAAATAAATGAACATATTGATAACTTCAAGCGATTCACCTGTAGGAGTGAGTGTGAGTGGGGGTTCCTGCCAGTCTGATAACAGTACTTTGCACTTAGACGGCGTTATTGATTAAAAAAGAGTTACTTGTTATTTAGGACTAAAAGGATGTATGGAAATCTTGTACACTGATTGTTCACTAGACAGCAACCAATGTTATGCATCTACTTCTTGGTGTTAGTACTCATTGAATTCTATCACAGTCATCTTTGTAATGTCGTCATCGAACACTAAGTGATTCAATATCGCAACGTACTCTGAATTGATCTTAGATGAATGAAGGCTGACCGACATGCAACCTCACCTGACTTATATTTCGTACTGTTCGCATTCGTCAGCAAGGCGTATCTCCAAAATACTGATGTCATTTGATATCACAGACAAACACACCGAGAACTGTATGGGAACCATCCAATTAACAAAATAAAGTACTAAATGGATGTCGGAATTTTATAGACACCAACTTAAACTACTTATGAGTAGTATAAACGAATAGAAAGAAAAGATAGAAATAAGAACCAGGAAATGACCACAGTAGGCAACCTATGCCTACAAATCCCTTTCAGAAATATCTCAAGGTGACACTTATTTCCATATCCAAAGTTAAACAGACGAGAACTCAATCTTGAGGATTAACAAAATGATCGGAGTATTCACAATCGGACAATAAGGATCCACACTACGTTAGACATTGCAAATGTCTTGCGAAAGGCGGAGAGTTATTGTCTATTTCGAATATCTTACGATTAATTATTATTGTTGATTAGTTGAGATCTGGCTCACTGTCTTATCATCCAAAAAACCCACCAGTAGATGCTGCCTCGCATGCCAAAAACATCGTTTAGATATCTCACTATCTGAGGGTGAAGGCGTACAGCAGTAATGCCTTTCCCTCAGATGACCAACAAATCAGCTATACTACTTTCAGGCTTTGGGAAAGTTGTACATCCCAACTCATCTTGCGTTGGAGAATTCTTAATGTGGACACAACTCTGGAAGCTCAAATAGGCAGTGTGAGACATGCCAGAAACAGCTGTTTCATGGACAGTGTGAAGTAGTGCAACATGAAAGTTGTTTCTGTTTCATTTGCAGCCAAGAACTAATAGCGAACTATGTCCCTCTGATGGATTGGAGACGCCATTCAAAGGGCTTTAGAGTCGTTCGAAATAAATTATCAACTTTAAAGACTTATATATCTTGTTTCAAACTGTTTGACGACATTCAAAATTTTTGTAATCACTACTAATTTAAACAGGCACACAAAATGCATATATTATTATTATATTATTGTTTCCTTTAATTCTTAGAGGAACATAGCGCTTCAGTCGCACGTCTCCATTCCGTTCAGCTCTCCGTCAACGTTTTCCTCACCTGGCTCCATGTCTCCTCAAATGCTTTCATTTCCTCTTCACATGACCTCCTACAACTGCACAGATGTCAAGCAGTCCCAATCGCTACACTCTCTCCATATAGCACACAAAGCAACAGAAGAGAGTGAAGACAGATTCAACAGAGAGAGAGAGAGATAACAAACAGAATTGTGAGTGAGGGAAAAAGAATACTAATATGGTGGAAGAACCATATAGTTTTATTGGATATGACAAATCACAGAGTGAATACGTCTGCACCAGCCACTGACAGGCGAGGATTTTCAGCCCTATCACATATAATTCTCTCCAGCCGCCATTGATGCTTACCACACCCAGGACGCCAACCAGTCAGTCTACACCTTAAACTGACTGTTGTGGATTTCTTCATTGCCTGATGAAGCCACGTTTTGGTGTTGACCAGCACGTGCTAGCTTTTTTCCGACCTCATCGATCCTATATCAGCTAATATTGCCCGTTGTTGAGGAAGGCGATGATTAGACAGGCATGCGTAGCAACACATGTGTCCTGACCATCTCAATCGCTGTAACTTCACAACCTCGCCGACTGATTTTCTCCCCTTACCTGCCCTCACACTCGACTGAAGCCTCACCTCAATATTTTTCATCTTATTATACTACTACCACATAACACGGGAGATAGAACGAAGACACCTATAATTAAAGACAGCTAGCCAGCTTCTTCACGTCTTCCGCTTTCAATGGCTAAGTATCACTCTCAGCCAGCCATAAAGGAGGACAAAGTGAGCCGCTGCTGAGCAGTTGACACATCTTTTTTTTCGATAGCCAGCTGGATATCACGTCTACTAAACCAGAGTTGGAGTAAGTTGGTTGACAAATTCCAGACAAGCCCCCTTTGTATCCGTGCTGAGACTTTGTCAGCGATCAGCCCGCTGGTGTTGGCTGATGCAACTCCCCAAATAAGTGAAGTAAGTGGTCAGCACGCCCTACCAACAACTTCCCTGCCTATTTTTGAGCTAGGAGTCAATGTAGTCCAGTGCTGTAGCATCATCTTGCATCTGATGGGAGCTAATCGCATGCAAAACATCCGAAGATTTCTGCCCAATGTGTTCAGAAGACTCTCCATTTTTTCAACGTCTTCACCTAGGGAGGAGGACTACATCATCCGCATATTCAAAGTCAAGGAGATTATTCCCTTGTAAGAAGTCAATCCCTGAGTTTCTGAAGTCATTTAGGGTTAAGTCCATTAGTACATCTTTGATGAAATTAAACAGAATTAGGGATAGTGGGCATCCCTGACGGACACCACTAGTTGTCATCACAGTTCTCAGACGACAAATCGCCATTGGCTTTTACCCGGCTGCACGAATTCGAGTAGACTGGCTTGATCAGTGCAATGATTTCCTCGGCATTCCATTCACAGCCAAGCATCGCCAGCGTACCTCTCGGTCGACAGAATCGAATGCCGCCTTTAGGTCAAGAAATATGACGATTGTTGGACGCCGACAGTAAGTATGCCTATGTTCCAGATTCTCTCGAAGGGTGAAGAAATGATCAATACACCCTCATCCTGGTCTACAGCCTGCCTCGTTCCCTCGTCTTTGTTTCTCCCGAGCACCACTTAGTCTACGCATTATTATTGAGCCTACAACTTTAGATACCATATTAGTCAAGATAATCACCCTATGAATATCACAGGAAGACTTATCTGCCTTCTTGTATACCGGGATAGTCAATCACTTACACCAACCCGACAGGACTTCCTCTGATTCCCAGACGTTGCCTAGTACCTTAGTTAACGCAGACAGTAAACTGTCTCCACCGTACTTAAACACCTCTGGAGTCATCTCATCAGGTCCCGCTGCTTTGTCATGTTTCACCCTAGTGATAGCTTTTGCAACCCTAGTTAGGGACAGAGGACGTGTGTCTATATCCCATTCAGGGAGGTGTTGGATGCTCAGTAAGTTGAGCGTATAGCAGTAGGCCAATTAGATTGCTCCTCAAAGTGTTCTTTCCAACGACGTTCCAGTCGTCGTCTATCCTGAAAACTAATTATGGTGGCATTTACCAATGAATAAAAAAATCAGTCACTTATGACAAGGAAGTTCAAATTCCAAGTGAAGAAAAAAGTGATCAACGTAAGTTGAAAACCAATCACGCATAAGAAAGGCTATCACGAGATAAAATTATATAATCATATTCATGAAGAATCCAAATAAGTGTTGATTTTAGTACTAAAAAATCTGCACTGAAGTGATGATGTTGTCTAGAAAGGTGGACAACGAATGTATCGCACTTTAATCTAACCACCTTCTCTCAGAGAACATACAACTAAATCAGAATTAAACAAGTGAACTTCAAACGCACACACACACACAAATAACATTGAAAGGCGAAATGTAACTTGTATACCATTCAGCCACTGGGACCCGATTCAATGCCTCATGAATTCTAACTTCTACCAATTCGTGATTTGAATCGGGTCCCAGAGAGTGGCTGAATGGTATACAAGTTAGCTTGCCTTGTAACCGGAAGGTCCTGGGTTCGAATCCTGGTGGTGGGGTTACGTACTGCCGATGATTCCTGAACTAGGATGAAACAGCTGGCTGTTCAGTACTCCAATGCCGATTTTCAACGGTTCTCCAACTGATATCAATCCGTGATCAACTCGTAGAAACAAAACTAACCCTTACAAACCAAACTATGGAAAATGTAACTCACCATTTAGTTATGAAAGGGAAGAAGTAGATGATGATTGAACTGAGTGTTGGTCAGTATCAGTATATCGATTTGAAGAGAACTTTGTCATTTGAACATAGATAACTTCCTCTATGTTTGACATAAACAGCAGATTATTGATTTGAAATAAATATCCCATTTTAACTTCTTCAAACGTTATGCAATACAAAGGAATCAAATGTGTAGATAGAGTGAGTTGGAGGGCGGGGGAGCAGATAAACTTGTTGTTCTTATTGTCGTGATTTCATATTTCCCAAATGACAGCATAACATCGAATAGAATTAACGCTTCCATATGCAACTGAGGGGTTGAAACTTCCATCTCTCCATTTTCCTGCTAATCCGAATGCATAATAGGAGATACATACAACGATGGTTATGGATTCCTCTACCTCCCCATATTATGTATTACACATATTAGATAGATGGGGAACAACCTTCAGGAGACACAAAAGGAAGCTGAGGCCCTCCCCTCCTCACATTTCCATTCAATCATTTGGTATTACATTTTTGAATTCATTGATGATAATAATAATAGTAATAAGAGGTGAAATAATGAAAATGCTCTTCCTTTATATTGACTGACATCCTCCCCCCCCTTACCCGCTACGAGATTTATCACCATTTAGGATCCACATGACAAAAGATGAATATAGAAGATCTGGAATTTTGAAAACAACCAAAAACAAAAGAGTTAAACATGATGAACAGCGTAATTATATTAGATAGTTGGAGGCAATCAGCTACAGGAAGCCTTGGCTGCACCTAGGTTTCGTGCCAGTTGGCACTCGTCAGCGAGGTGTATCTGACGAGTCCAGGGCTTCCTGTAGCCGATTGCCTCCAACCATTTAACATCAACAATTCAAGGTGCAGGGCACCGTGATGGTGAGCCACCTAGTGGTGGCATGGTGGCCATATTGCAAACCTGACTGACTGATAGAATTCAGTCTGCACTAAAGAAAGGACAAGACACACATCCAATGAAAGTACAGTGTAATTAAGACAATAACAATGAATGACGCAATCATATCATAGAATATAGTGCACACAAGAATTTTATACATTTATTCTCCTTTATAAATTTGAATAAAGCAAAAGTAGCACAACACGGGTGTTTTTACAGAATAACATGGTATCTCATTATTATTATTATCGATTTTATTGACTACTCCTCATCAGTTGCGTACACGCCTAAAGAAGTTACTATTAGGTTTTATGTACAGAAATAATTTTAACGTACTTGCAAACGTGAAATGCATTATAATATGCCAGTTAACACAGAAGGCTCTAAACTTAATGAACACTACTCAGAAAGTTACTCATATCTAGTGCTTTACTCAGAGGGTTCAAGTTTAAACAAATATCAATGTGCGCACACACACAATGGTAAAGGAGTTACGTAATAAAGGTAAGAGGTGATTAGTAACTAGTAAATTAATTCGCAATATACTCAGTTCACTTCAAGTCATAGAAACAAGAGACAAGAAAAATCACACTACACTAAAGAGGGGGGTGAGGTTAAAGCCAAAGATTACGCAATCAAATGAAAGAGAGAGAGAGTGAAGATATCCAGTTACCAAGGTGTGTGGGGGGTTTATGAAAGACTGAAAACTACTTCTTTCTGAACACATAAATCCGATTCCAGATGTTTGGTAGAGATTTCTTCGGCAAACTTGAGAAATGAGGTATTTTGTCTATGGATAATTTTAAAGGATTTCGAGATGTCCATCTTATGACCTGTATCAAGGAGATGTCTGATAATGGTACCATTGTAAGTACTTGTTGCCTTGAGACGTAGGTACATGTGCTTTTTTTCTGTTCTCTCAATGTAACTAGATTCTAAATTGGTTGCAGGATTTCATCATGAGCTGACATCTGAGTTAAAGAACCATTGAAAAACCTGGGAGTACTGGACAGCTGTTTCGCCCTAGTTTGGGACTCTTCATCAGTACGCACCCACACACCGCCAGGGTTCGAACCCAGAATCTTCTGGTTACAAGGCTAGCGAGCTAGCTCGTAGACCATTCAGCCACTGGGACCCAGTCCAATGGCCCATAAATTCTAACTTCTGCCAATTCACGATATAGCGCAACCGCTAGCCAATCTCTTCGGCGAGTATTTGTCTTCACACCCGACCTGCTGCACCCTACTGGTTACCTGGGGTTCTAGTGGGAAGTCGTGGCTAGCGGTCACGCTATGTTGTGAATTGGCAGAAGTTAGAATTCATGGGCCATTGGATCGGATCCCAGTGGCTGAATGGTCTACGAGCTCGCTAGCCTTGTAACCAGAAGGTCCTGGGTCCGAACCCTGGCGGTGCGTGGGTGCATACTGATGAAGAGTCCCAAAGAAGTCACACGAAACAGCTAGCTGTTCAGTACTCCCAGGTTTTCCAATGGTTCTCTAATCGATGTCAGCTCATGATGAAATCCTGTAACCAATCAACCAAATCCCTACAAACCAATACTTGAAGATTCTAAATTATTAGAATTTACTAACCGGGTGCATCCATGTATAAATAACATTGGCATGAAAGAATTGGAGATCTGAGTAAAACATTCGGCTGACAAATTCTTCACAGATTGAAATGCATCAAAAGTACCCAACTCCCCCCTCCTCTTTATTTTGGTAACCATGCAAACTACATCCTCAAAGAACACATATTCTCTACACAAGGGCATTTCTTGATGAGTTTCAGCATATAGCAAGCAGCTAGATAATATTTTGAATGTGTGTCAACCACATCATACGTGATCCGGGGTCCGATCACCGGTCGACACACTCCTACAGTTCGACTAGCCTTTAATAAGGCTGGTTAAAAAAGAGAAGGCTGTGGGGCACGAGGCCAACACAACTCCACTCCGTAAAAATAAAACCACTGCTATTCAATCTTCAAAACTTAAGCTTGAAGCCCTGTGTTTCATCACTCGGAGGGACTGACTGACTAGTTTCAACATAGAACTTCGTATCAATGTGCAGCAGTTCGAGTCGCCACACTCCCCCCATGTAGCACACAAAGCCAGAGACGAAAGTAAAAAGAAGTGCAAAATAGAGACAGTAAACAGAGATATGAGGTAAAAAGAATAGTAATATCGAAGACCGATATAGTTTTATTGGGTCTTATAAATCACAAGGAGTGAATGCATCTGCGCCAGCCATTGAGGAAGATTTTGAGCCATATCACTAATTGTCACTCGGAGGGAAAGCTGGGTGGTTGAAGGAGCTGTTTGAACATGTTTTAAGATTGAACAATATTTCATCAAATGAAATATCCTTTAGATCACTTGAAGATTCAGTACAATGAGTAGATGAAACATACTGGAAATTCTGTGTACCACGTGTGAATGTAATTTTTTTCTCAGAATACATGTATTACTAATACTATTGTGATAATAAGCAAATCCAAACTACTGATTGTTCTACTAACTAGATACATTACAATCCAGCTGATGAGCGTAGTAGATAAAGGCCATAATCAACTGATAGGCCTTGCTGTCAATATACTGAAATCCACCAGTAGGAGCTGCTGCTGTTGGATTCAACATAGAACTTGGCACCGAAGTGCAGCAGTTCGAGTTGCCACGTTCCTAATAGCACACAAAGGTAGACAAGACAAGAAGATGAGTGAAGAGAATCAATAGAGTTTTGACAAGTATGAGAGTGAAACAGAATGAGTAAAGGTAGAAAGGAACATGAAAGATTACAGAGACTGAATACATCTGCGTAAGCCATTGACAACGATTTCGAGCCATGTCATCTATTGTCTGTCTCCAGCCATTGATTCTTAGAGTCCCGAGGGCCCCAACTCGGAAGTCTGCATCTCCCAACCTGACTCAGTTTAACTGTCAGGGATTTCATGGATTGATGCCATGTTTTTGTTTGGCCACCAATTACTCTTTTCCAACCTGCACCTTTATCAGCTAGTAATGCCCGTCGGGGGAGACGATGGTTAGTCATGCGCAGCACGTGACCTAGCCATCTCAATCTATGTAACTTCATAGCCTCTTCGATTGATTTTCCCTCTTTGCCCAACACTCTACGGCTAACGTCAACATTACTTACCTTATTATACCACCTAACGTGAGAAAGAGATCGTAAACATCTGTGGTCAAAAACAGACAATCTCTTCATGTCTTCAACTTGTATTGGCCATGTTTCAGAGCCATAGAGTAGGACGGAGCGAACTGCTGAGCAGTACACACGTCCCTTGGTTGATAGCCGGATGTCACGCCTACGCCAGAGATGGTGTAAGTTAGCGAAAGCAGCTCGAGCATTTTGGATCCGTGCTGAGATTTCGTCACCAATCAATCCACTGGTGCTGATACAACTTCCCAAATAGGTGAAGTGGTCAACATGTTCTATCACTTCACTCCCTATCACTAAGCTAGGAGTAGACGTAGTCCAGTCATTCCTGTAGCATCATCTTACATTTTACAGGGGCGAATCGCACGCCAAACATACGAAGATTGCTCCTCAAGGTGTTCAGAAGACTCTGCTCTATTTTGTCAGCATCCTCCCCTTACAGGACTATGTCATCTGCATATTCTAAGTCCATAAGACTATTCCCTGGTAACAAGTCGATTCCTAAGTCGTTAAGTTCAGTTAAGAGTAGGAGCCTTGGCTACACCTAGGTTTCGTCCTAGTTGGCACTCGTCAGCATATATATATCTATATTCTCATTGGTGTTGGTGCTGTGACCGAATTCTATCAATCACAGACACGTTTCGCAATATGGTCATCATCAAGCTAAATACGATTCGCTATTTCGACGCACTTTGAATTTGTTTAATTATTTATAAATCAAATGTATTTCTATACATCATTCTTGGAGAGCGAGATCACATACAAGGACAATCATATATATAATTTTTTCTAATCTAACCAGAACACGTGATGTTCTAGTTTGTGCACAACCTATCTTCTATCTCTCTCTCTCTCTATATATATATTTTCAAAGTAAAAATTATCTTAAAAAGCTAGAATTGGCATTAAAACCACTCATGTTTTTTTCTTTCTTAATTTTTGCTTTTTTTATGCTTCTTCTTCTTGTTGTTCTTTTTCATCTGCGCATCCAAATTACAAATCACGCGCGTGTGATTCTATTAGATAGAAAGATAAGGAGACGGTAATATTATCGCTAAAAAAATTAATCGATGCCTTGCTTGTTTGCCTGCCTGCCTAATCACACTATATTTAAACGCACGCCAGCCAGATAACGATGTATTTTTATTATTGATTATCTCATTACATCTTTCTGAATGAAGTATTTTTTGTACTGATCATTTATATACTACTCATAGTAGTTTAAAGCTAAATTAAGATTAAAACAGATTGTTGTTGGAGTATAATGAGTGCGGAGGAGAATAATAACAACAACACCAGAAATTAGATTTACATATCCTAAGATGATTTTTTTCAAGAAGTAATTGCATAGTCCATTGAAATGAAGTAGAAATATTATGAGCAGAGTTATATTCCGTACTTTAGTTCAGACGATGCGACCAACTTAGTCTGTTGGTTGAACGTGTTGACCACTGCACTTATTTAAGGAGTTGTAGCAGTTTGACAACAAAAGGTTAGTCTGGTATTTTACAAAGTGGTGTCATCTTTGGTGTAGACGTGATATCATCCAGTTATCGACCAAAGGACGTGGGCACTGCGCACCACATCGTTCCCACCACTTATTACTGGCTGGGAAGCATGATCATTGAAGGTAAAACACTCGAAGAGGGTAAATGTCTCTAACTATATAAGTGTTTGCCTCCTATCTCTCAAGTCAAGTCGTATAATATGCTGTGTAGCATTGAGGTTAAGTCTATAGTTTTTAGGCAGGGAAAGGGAGTCAATCAATGAAGTGTTAGTGGCTAGGACAAGTGTTACGCATTCCAAGCTATCGCCTTTTTCGTTAGCCGATGCCAGCTAGCATAGGATTGCTTTGGGAAAATGTTAGAGGTGGTCAAATCTCAAAATCCTATATGAATCCATGAAGTGGTCGGTATCAGTTAGCCAACTAGGGATGGTGTAGACTGATTGGTTGGGGTCCTCACTCAGATGCTAACAATCAATGGTATGTGAGGCTGCCGGTGAAATGCTGAAAAACTATTATCAGTAATGGAGACACATTCACTCTTTATGAACTTCTATATCTGTTCATATAATTATTCCCTATCTCTCTCTCCCTCGTAGATTATATAGTTTCTCTGAATTCTTTTGTTTTTCTCCCTACCTTTATGTACTGTGCCAAGTATGGCAATTTGAACAGTGATACTTACGTGTAAAGTTCCATGTTGAAACTTAGTCTCAATCAATCAATCAATCAGATGATAGTTAATGGCAGACGAAAAATGATTACTGAAATAGTTGGAAGGTTTCGTCGTGAGCTGACATCGGTTAGAGAACCAGTGGAAAACCTGGGAGTACTGGACAGTTGTTTTGTCCCATTTTGGGATTCTTCGGCAGTGTGCACCCACCGGATTTTGAACCCAGGACCTTCTGGTTACAAGGAGAGCTCATAGACCATTAAAAGCCGCTGGGACCCAATCCAATGGGCCATGGATTCTAACTTCTACCAATTTATGACATAGCGTGGTTTAATGGTCTACGAGCTCACTTTGTAACCAGAAGATCGTGGGTACGCAGTGGGTGCGTACTACGTAAGAGTCCCAAACAAGGACTGAACAGCTGTCCAGTACTCCCAGGCTTTCCAATGGTTCGCTAAGTGATGTCAGCTCTAACCAATCAAACACAATCCCTACAAAACCAATGCTTGAAGATTGCTGAAATAGTTTTAAAAGGATTGTTTTACCGATGAAATATGTAGAAAATAGGAATGACTGAAGAATCTAGAGAATATAGTATAGGGAAGATCTAAAAAATCATTCAAGTTGGTATTAGATGGTTGCTACAGGAAGACTTGGCTGCACCTAGGTTTCGTGCGAGTTGGCACTCACACCAGTCAGCAAAGCGTATATGTGCAACCACCTTGAAGGAACAACTCATGTCCCTTCTGAGATTCGGACCCGCGTCACCCAGTGGGAGCTGCAGTCAGAGACGCTACCACTGATAAGTTGTTTGAGCTGGCTCATGGTTGACCTCCTGTAGGGCTGTACTGGATATTTTTGATTGGACACTAGTCACTAACTAGTGTGTGTAATGTGTCTAGTCCTCTTTTTCTTTGGTGCAGACTGAATTCTATCAGTCAGTCAAGTTTGCAATCTGGCCACCATACCACCAAGTGGCTCACTATCACGGTGCACTGTGAATTGTTGGTATCAGATGTTGGCCACCTAGTGACATGGTGGCCAGATTGCAAACTTGACTGACTGATAGAATTCAGTCTGCACCAAACAAGAACAGGACTAGACACATTACACACACTAGTTACTGACTAGTGTTCAATCAACAACAAAAAATCATTCATTTTTCTATTCAAACATCATTACTAGATACATGAGAATAATCAGAAAAATGCTGAATAATGTTGGCAAACAATATTTTTAAAACGATGCATAAATAGACTAGGCTAGCTTAACTAAATAACTGAAATTCAACGTAGAACTTTACACTAAAATGTGTGACAGTTCAAATTTTGCACACTTCGCCTAAAGGTAGAGAAATAAAGAAATGCACAAAAACGATAACAGCAAGAATGTACAACAGAAACAATAAGTAACACGGAGAATAATGAGAATTTGAGAGAGTAAGAGTAAAGAGTGAATGCATCATCTGCCCCATTGATAATAATTTTAAGCCATATCATCAACAATCTCCAGATATTAGTTGGTGGCTGGCTGGCTGGATTAAACCAATAGTCAAACACTTCATGGATTCACACTGGGTGTTGATTAGATCATTTCTAACGCTTTCCCAAAGCAATCCTATGTCAGCTAGCGTTGGTCAGCGAAGAAGGCGATAGCTTGGAATGAGTAACACGTATCCTAGCTATCTAATCATCAGTCGATACAGCTTCACTGACTGACTTTCTTCCCCTAACTAAAAACTCTACACTCAACCTCAATATTACACACCATAGTATACAACTTCACTTGAGAGATATAACTCAAGGTTAGAGACATATAGCCTCTTTGAGTGTTTTACTTTCAATGGTCATATCTCACAGGCATAAAGCGGTGGTGAGAGCGCAGTGGGGCTCAGTGCTCACATCCCTTGACTGATAGTTTGATATCACATGTACGCCAGTCGACTGAAGCTGATGCAGCCTTGAAAATCAATGAAATGGTCTGAAGCCTAACCTGAATTTTACGGGTTTTTTCCACCCATCGCTGCTTAAGTTTAGGCATGTTAGTCAACCTAATCTATCTATGGTAATCACAGGAGGACTTGTCACTCGCTTTATACAATGGGATAATGTATGAATTATACCAGTTCAAGGGGAGTATCTCTGATCGTCACACATTGGTTAATATCTTGGGTAATCCAGACGACAGTTCTTCACAATCATCCGTAAACACCTTTGAAGTCATTTTATCAGGTCTAGGTGCTTCATTTTGTTTTGCGTCGGTGGCCCAGTGGTTAGGACTCTCGCCGACCATGCACATGGTCCGGGGTTCGATCCCCTGCCGACGCACACCTGATATCTATGGTTGGCCTGCAAAATTTGGGCTACCGATATTACATGCTGAAAATCCCATACATGTACCAAAAAATACAGTGTGGAATCAAGCTGTAATAAAAAAAGATCATCTACGGCGGACCAATGACTAAATCCCACACACGTAGGTGTTGGATGCTGAGCTAATTTAGCCTGGCTTTAGGCCAGTTAAGATACATAACAAAGGTATAAGAAGTGAGGAAGTCAGTAAACAAACGTTTATAAGATATTAAAAACTATGTAATGGGCAAAATATCCCCATTATAGTTGATTATGAAAGACATCAAAAGAGACTTCTCAATAATTCACTGACTTCACACTTCAACAAATTTGTATAAGTCAGCAGAAAGGTTAGGAAAGTACTGAGTAGGGATACGTCACTTAGCGTCACACTCCACCTCTACAACATCCTCGCCAATTGGGTACTATTAGTCTGGGGTATGAAAGACCTATGCCAGATAACTGACTTCGAACAACAGTTGATAACGCTTGATGCAGGGAATTTCAAACAAATGTGAATATCAGTGGCTTCAAATGGAACAATTACTTTAGGTTTTGTCATATGGAAGGGAACCTTAGGCCCTAACTGTTTAACAACACTGGCACTAGTTATCGGAAGTTATATTTAAAAGATTCTGTCAGTTGTACGAGAAAAAATTTAACTACAAAACATGCAGTATGTCAAAACTGTAATAGAAATATCAAATTTCTTTATGTAGATTGTATACAGCTGAAAAGATACTGACGAAACAAGCAATGAGTCCTTTTTACCCTGAGCCATGTTTTCCTATTACTTTGTTCACATTCATTAAGGGGAAATAGTGCGGAAAAACCCCATAAAGTCTTGACTACACGTTAGATTAGTGAACTAGGTACAACTTAGGCGCATAAAATATACCGCTGAGATGCCATGTAACCCTTAAGTTGATAATTAAAGCACCAAAATCTGTATTTACGATTCAATACTTCTGGAAAGCCAATTGGGATGAGCATATTGTGCGGTAGTTCAATTTATCTTCTTTTAAATTTAAGATGTGATATTACTCTCTCTAACACCAATTTTAATCTATTTTCAAGTTTCCCTAGTATGAGTTTTTCTCCATAGTAGACCTTTTTGATTTGTTAGTCTTATTAAAAAGAAGACATCCAAGGGAATCAGTGGAAAGGATAGAGAATGGCCTGATATTACATCTATCTTGTTGTAATTAAAGACCATTGTGAAATTACAAACGACTTAGTTAGAACTTTGTCATACGGAATACATTTTTCACTTATGTGTACCAGCTGATGATACTATTCAATTACCCAGGCTGGAGACGAGATCTGGAACCCCGTGTCAGTAGGAGGAAGTGGAGTGCCTACGCCAGATTGCCAAACGACTTTGAAAGAAAGCCAAAGTAGAATTAAGTTAAAAGAAAGTGAACAGTGATCAGAGTGAAAACGTGGTACTAAATCTTGAGGTTATTAGCCCTTGTTTTGGATAATACAAGTTTGAACAATCGAATCCCTGAGAAAACTAAAAATGACAGTTGGAAACTGCAGGTAACAGTCGCTTACAATGAAAGAGACGATTAATTGTATACGTCTTCACTGTAATCATATCTCTATTTTTATTTGTTTTACATCTTCTTGGTTTTGGGCTTTTTGAACGTTTTGCTTAGACAACTAATTCCATTTTCTAAAATTTTACCTTGTACCACGCATTTTCATTAATAATAAAAGATCAGCAACAGAGATCTCTGGGACCGAACCAACCAGGAACCAATTGTGAAACAAATAGGCAGGAAGAAATAGAGATAGATTGGCCATACTCTGAGGAAGCCATCAAGTGACATCACTAGACAAGCCCTCGAGTGGAACCCGAAAGGGAAGCGGCGAGTTGGTCGTCAGTGCAAGGGTGACTTGGAGGAGGTCATGTGAGGAGCAGATGAAAACGTGTGGGCAGACTTGGAGCAAGGTGAAGACTCTAGCAGAGAACCAAACGCAATGGAGACGCACGGCTGAAGCCCTATGTTCCTCTAGGAATTAAAGGAAAGAACAACAATGGTAATAAGACCAGCTAAACTGCCTGCCTTAAGGTTACACCTAAATAAGTTGAATTCAGCAAATCCAGCATTGCAGTAGCCCAACCAGCTGTGTAATTCCAACTGAAAAAAATGCAAACATATCTTGGCAGTATGTAAATACTTTAAGAAAACATATGGACATAAAACACAACTTCATGAATTCATAAACGTGTATTATATCCGAGTACTCACGCACTTAATGGCGTACCATGCTAACCTCAAATAAAGAGTTTTGGGGGAATAATTTAGGGGATTTGACTAGTTAACTAGACATATTTCCTAAGGTAGTATTTATCATGTTTCTACCATGAAGTAGCCTTTATAAAAACAATACTGAAAGTAAAAAATCTAGTAATACTACTTGAACTATTCGGAAGCAATTCTGATGTTTTTCAATAGAGGTGAATCCCTTTAACGTGGGAGAATTTAATATTCCGCATTGAAACTCATGATTTCTACAGATTTTATTCCAATCAATAGGAAATTGTCACTCATAGTTCACTTTGCAACATGAGAAGGGTAAAATATGCATTAGAGTAACCGAATTATACCTATGAGGAGATAAATACGTGCAAAGTATGTAAAATTGCAGGCGCCACGCATTGGGCTACAATAGTGATTCGATAGACAATGAATAAACAGGTTATTTTAACGCTTTTACTTTCTTAGATACAATTTTAGTGTGAAACATGCATAGTTTGTCTCTACAGAGACTGGCTAGTAATAAAATAAATAATTAAGTTAAAAAATAACTTATTTAAGCTTCTATAAGCATTTCGGGTGGGAAAATAACCGCTAAAACCCTATATTGTTCTTACCATAGGCCAGGAACTCAAAAAAGAATGTTGGAGAACAATCTACAAAATGATTGGTCCAGGGTCAATATCAAGGCCATCGCCCAATAGCCTCGATTCAAGACTTCAATTTGAGTGATTGTCATATATTTTAGTAGGAAACATTCCATATTCCTGTGAATGTCTGTTATCATTCCACTAACACTAAAATGAAGATGGTGAAGCCTTTATAACTGTTCTTAAATCAATTTTTAATTCTGTGTATTTGCTAAAACGCACGTGAAATTGACATGACAAGCATCATAGTTGCTGTAAATCGCTTAAGGAATCTGAAATGAGTGTGAGGTGGAGTTGTCAAAGAGTTAGGTTGGCTAATACACTCAAGATAAGTGAGTAAGGAAGATAAGTGTACTCGCAAGTATACATAATCTTCTTTCACAGTTCTCAGTTAGAAGGAAATACTGTGCATAAAGCGGATTCCGCAGTTGAGGCTTTCCCTGAGTATTACAGTGACTCACTGGCCGCACAATGATTGATACCTTTTGTGGTAGCTATTGGGCTGAAAGGCGAACATGAAGGAATAAAGATCCTAGAGTAGGGTAAGTGTGTAATACGTGTAATGTAATTACGTGTAGTTTGGATGAATCTAAAGAATCTGACCTAAATGGGTGGTATTTCCACGATTTAAACTTGCTTGGTAGTCTCATACGGGAAACACTGATGTTAAATACATTAAGGTAGTACTGGGTTAATCCTAGCAGTAAAATCTTTTGCTAGCCATCACACGCAAACTCAGTGAACGAGATATGTCACTCAGACCATATTTGTTTTTGAAGGACAAAATTAATGGGAGAAAAAAGGCTGAATGAATTTGGGGTTGGACGAAAATTTGAGGAGACTATATTTGAGTATAGTAGGTTTTCCAGAGTATGTGGTCATGGGTACGAATACCACCAAGATTTGTGTAGGAAAGCCGGATATTTCAAGGGTCTTATCGTAGTTTTAACCAATATACGCAGTATCGTTTACTGGTTACACGAGTAGGGTTTAATGTCGAGTTATCTGAGACCATCCATCTCTGAAAAATGGCTTATCTGTGAAGTGTACAAGACACTTGAACTGTCAGCATCTAAGTGCGTGCAGCGACAGTATTCGTGAAGGCGATGGAGTCGTGCTTTGCAAAAACAACCACCTTCATGTTCCTTCCTGGAGGCCTTGTGACTGACTGATTGGTTTCAACATAGAACTTAGCACAGATGTGCAGCAGTTTGAGTCGCCACACTCTATGTAGCACACAAAGCAGTAGAAAAAAGCAAAGAGAAATGAAAAATGAAGACAGTAATCAGAGATATAAGGCAAAAAGAAAAGTGATGTCGAAGAACAATATAGTTTTGTTGGGTATTATAGGTCACAAGGAGTGAATGCATCTGCGCTATTGAGAACGATTTTCATCCATATCGCCAATTGTCTCCGGCCTTCATTGGTTATTGACATCTCGAGGACATCAACCAGTCAGACAGTCACTCTATACCTACCTCCCTACGTGGCAGGCTGACTGACTTAAACTAACTGTTGTGGATTTTATTGACTGATGAAGCAATGTTTTGCTTCGACAGCAACTAGCTTTTTTCCAACTTGGTTGATCCTATGTCAGGTAACAGTGCTCACCGGTCGAGGAAAGTGGTGATAGGCTAGGCATGAGTAACACATGTCCCAACCTTTTCAGTCGGTGTAACTTCACAACCTCGTCTACTGATTTCCTCTCCTTATCTGCCTAGCACTTGACCGAAGCCTTACCTCAAAATTGCTCACCCTATTATGCCACTTCAAACGGGAGATAGAACACAGACACCTATGACCAAAGACATCTAGCCAGCTTCTTGGAGTCTTCCACTTCCAATGGTCAGGTCCCACAGCCATAAAGGAGGACGGAGAGGACTTCTGAGCAGTACACATGCTCCTTGGCCGATAGCTAGCTGGATATCACGTTTACGTCAGAGACGACGTAAACTGGCATATGCGAAACGAGTCTCCTGTATCCGTGCCGAGATTTCGTCAGCGATCAACGCTGTGGAGAAATATGTTTTCTCGGCATTCCATTCACATTCAAACATTGCCAGAGTACCTCTCGGTCGACAGAATCGAATGCCGCCTTTAGGTCAAGAAATATGACGATTGCTGGACGCCAGTAAGTATGCCTACGTTCAAGAATCCGCTGAACAGTAAATATATATGATCGATACACCCCCATCCTGGCCTACAGCCTGCCTCGTTCCCTCGTGTTTGTTCCTCCCGAGCACCACTTAGTCTACGCATTATTATTGAGCCTACAACTTTAGATACCACATTAGTCAAGATAATCACCCTGTGATTATCACAGGAAGACTTATCTGCCTTTTTGTATATCGAGATAATCAATCATTTACGCCAACCCGACGGGACTTCCTCTGATTCCCAGACACTGCCTAGTACCTTAGTTAACGCAGACAGTAGACTGTCTCCACCGTACTTAAACACCTCTGGGGTCATCTCATCAGGTCCCACTGCTTTGTCATGTTTCACTCTAGTGATAGCTTTTGCAACCCTAGTTAGGGAAGGAGGACCTGTGTCTATATCCTATTCAGGGAGGTGTTGGATGCTCAGTAAGTTGAGCGCATACCTGTAGGCCAATTAGATTGCTCCTCGAAGTGTTTTTTCCGACGACGTTCCAGTCGTCATCTATCCTGAGAGCTAATTATGGTGCCATTTACCATCGCAAATAAAGTTTAAAACTGCTGTGTCACCGTTAATACACACCGTCAGAGCAAACTGCTTCGTAAAAGGTTTGAACAGAATATATGTCCCATGACTAGAAAATAATTTGCATAGCAGGATCCGTGTGGTTAAATATGTGGAAAAAGATATTGAGGCAGCAAGCACTATTGCAAGTAATCCTTAGAAGAGTACACCTCAAAGTAGTTATTACGCTGAGATAGGCAGACTTCTCCGGATTGTATCTAATAATGGGAAAGAATACCTTGCACTCAGTAATCACTCTGACAGTAAGCGTAGCGACAAATCTACACCAAATATAAAGAAACACCTTCGAAATACATAGATGAATGTTGCTTTCCAGCATACCTTGTCTTCTAGACAAGGCCTTGAAAATCCTAGAGTTTCGCCACCGAAACAGCTTGCCCCATCGTATTTTTCTGTCTATAGTAATGACGATAGGACGCTTGGAAGTACACTAGATAAGAGTTTGATATGTGGGTCTTACAGTCGTGTACCTCATAGCCCATATTACGATCCCAGTCATCATTACTGTAAAATTGAATTTACCTACGGAGCTTTGTCCTCACTATCATTCCCGACGATACAGAGTCTAGGCCTTACTGTAGTTAAAACTCAGGTGACTTAACGTAAACCTAGTCTACCTCTAAAATATAGAGGGAATAATACAGTTGCACGAAGGCACCAATGCAAAGGCAGTTGCCCTTCAGGGTAGCACAAACGCATACAAAACAGTATTGATGTGTAGAACAAGATGATTAATGAATTACATTTATTTACTTACTAGAAGATGGAATAGGGCACTCATCAAAAGTTAGTCTCAAGTGGTGGGAATTTGCAGTTAGGTAACCAATAGTTAGTCAAGTCATATTGATTGGTGGACTGTGATAAAGTCTACCCATCACGAATAGCAGCCTGTCTGTCGTGACTGACAACTACCCCCACATCCTGGAGCCCATGGAAAAATATTTTGGGGCCCCGCATCACCGGTTCCACCCATGGCAGCTAGCTTTACTTCGTCGCACTGCAACAGCGGCACATGGCAATCCTACCCAACCCGATTTTCATTTGTATACTACGCCATTTAAGACACGTATGTGCGGTTAGGTATTTGTGACATTTTAAGTCAGTTTGCGATTTGCCGTGACTTATTCACGTCATCACTAACGGGGGCACGTTCCGTAATCAATATAAGATTTGGACTAGGAACTCTAGTTTTAGTCTTCATCCCTGCTGTAGAAAGGGTAGCTAAACCCTGGTGTTCGTCTCCCCTCCTGGATGTATATTTAGGTATGGATGAATACACTCTATCACGTATGTAGAGACTGAAAGAGTGATCGAGGTTGTTTTATATATGTACATAAATCCTTTAAGGCCAGGAAGGTTAAATATGAGATACTGGGTACGGTATTCAGTTCACTCTGGGTCGTCTCGTATGGTGACAAATGCCGGACACTCATGGGTCGTGCCTACTGGACGCCATGCTGTTACTTCACAACTAATGCTTTATCAGCTAAACCGTTTGCACACGCCTCCTAGTTTCAAAACAACTGCATAAAGCTCTAACTTCAAGAAACTGATAGGTTAAATGGCTACAGCCCTCCCGCTACTTTGACGAAATAGTTGACGCCATTGTTCTCTCTGGGTAGAAGCCGTATATCCAGACACTACGTGTTGTAGGGGGTCAAAGAAGTACGTCCATCTAATTGAATCTTACCCATTTCTTTTTCAGCAGCCAATCTGTCTATCTGTGTCGATTATATAGCGGATAACTGGATTTCCAGTGGACAGTATCTCAGCTGTGCGTTGTGGTGTGATTACACATCTCTGCACCCTCTTCACACCATCGTTAATAAGTACGTCCTTGAACAGCCGTAAGGGCTATATTCTCCCTTCTCTAGTTGGGGTGAGTGTTAAGAGCGAACCGTGTACCAGGTTAGGTGGGTCAGGCCAAGAAGTCAGCAGGTAGTGTGCCTAAAGCTTAGGTCCAGCAGGCCAGTTGGCAACAGAACGATCGTGGGCGTTATTTGTGGTAGAAGTCCATCACAAGCGAGCTCGAAGTCTTTTAAGCAGAGCAACTAACTGGCTTCCAAGACTGTAATGACATCATCGCTGCGTCAACTGATATTACTAACAGATTTTCCAGTAGTGGCCGTAGAAATGTACTCTACTCTTCGAATATTTCGCCACCAAATACGGGAAACAAACATGATTCACGGAGCATCGGATGATGTAGTCACAAGCATACAGACTGGAGTACTTGCTCGATACTGTGAGTGAGACAACGGTTTTGTTGCTTGGAAACTTCAGCACCCTACTCTCACGGGAACGTCACACTGCGCACTGACATTTCAATTCCTAAGATGATAGTAAAATTATCTAAAGCATAATGCAGTAAGTTAAAGAAATTATCGAAACAACACTATTCCACCAAGGATATATCATGGTTTGACTCAGCCTGTGGGTCACTTGAGTCCATCGAATGCTTACACCCTCGAGGCGACCTCAGTAAAGGACTGCACGCACTTAAAAGCACTTCAATGGCCTATAATCGAATGGCCCCTCCTAGGAAATGTACGCTGTCGACAAGGGGCAAAGTTAAACTTTCGACACCAATAACAACCAATCAGAAAACGACCTTGAACTGACCAATCACATTAAAGAGCCGTTTATGATAAGTGCAAGCGTATATTTGTACAAAAATGCATAGAAAAAAAGTATAAAACCGTTACAATGGGTATCTTTCTCGAACATGAGACAAAACATCTCCCAATTCAACATGGGACTGTCAATAGAGAAATAGCACCACATTCTATACATGTATTCGTCCAAATGACTGAAAATGATATCCTTTTGTGATCCATTTATAGCCTGGATCCTGTTTTTCAATTTCCCCCAAAAACCTTCAATCGAATTGGTATGAGTTACAGTGACAGGATAGACGAAATCATTGGAGTGGTTCACTCTATGGTGAAAGTAACCCAGAGATGACAGGGAATCTAGACTTTCCACTTGTCGGTATGCACAATTGATCCCCTTTTCACAAGTCGAGTTATAATAGGGATCAAAGTGTTCGCCTTCCTATCTGCTATCCTCTCAACAAACCCTATTCGAAGGGACATGTCATATAAACCGATAAACCAAATGTTGTTTGCTCTCTGACGACCCCGACTGTATTTCTTTTTTATCAACACTGTTTTGTCTACATGGACTACTACGTCCTCCACGCCTAACAGTGAAGTAATTCTGTCCATTTTCCATGATGCGATGTCTCTACAATGCTGATACCACTGGACTGTTGAGACAAGGCTATTCTCCGTCTCCGCATCTGCCGCTCTCACTGGCTGCTTCAGTACCCAATAATTGCAGATATACAAAATTTAGGTTTGAGACAGATGTGATTTAGCGAAAAAGTCCCTACGAAATATTAAAATTAGCAGCTTATACTCTCTAAAACTAACCCTTTTCCAACATATTCCACAACGATGGATAAATCCATCAATTGACCTCGAATAGCTTTTCAGAGTCATAACACCACCACAGGAACACTTTCTCTCCTTTCTTAGCAAGCCTAAGTCTAGGCAACACTGAACTACACTATCCTCCTCGAACTGCAAACGTAACCTTGTAAGGGCACGCATTGAAATGAATCAAGCGCTATACAACATTGAACTACGTTCGTGAATCTGATTGGATAATTCGACGTCATCGCTGATTGGTAGTTATTGGTGTCTAAAGTTTAACTTGGCCCGACAAGGGATACTTCTCACTTCACAACTAGGTAACGTGCGACAACCCTGTCACTCTCTACAAACTTGTCAGTGGCTGATATGTGAATCTTAGCTCAGAAACATACCACTAGAAAGACCACTCTCCCTGCCAGATCCTCTCTCGTGACAAGAGATAAGATAAAAGGAGAAGCCCTTAAAAGCCCTGGACCTTCTGCTAGCATGACGCTGGATGGCCTCGCTCCAGAAATCCTCAGAAACGGCAGGTGCAGCGTTCCTCTTATGCCTCTGAATTTATTTTCTACATCTACAGACATTGCTTGTGAAAAACACATGCATGACGTATGGCGACGGAGATGGCTGTAATCCCAGATGGCCCTTGGTGCTTCTGGAGCAATCTCGATTTTCCGACTACCTCGCACCGCTCATCTCATGCTGATTAGTTCCCCAAGGCTGCTAAGTGTCAAATTCAACTCCGAGGAACAGTTGGCCCTAGTACTTCAACAGTGGTACGAGACCAAGAGTAAATTGGGACGACACATCCGATGCTGCGAAAGCAGACCCTGAACCATAAGGAGGCAGCAAACTGGGACCTTAATACGTTCCCAAGCCTCAGTGACACTAGAGCGATGCGGTGCTGAGAATGACAGTCAGTGCCATCCAAGTGTCCTACCCGAATCCAAGGAAAAAAACAACGGAGCGGTCCCGTCGGAATCGGCCGACAAGCCCCAATATTAAGTCCCCTACCAGCAGACACCGTAAAGTCAACTACCCCACAACACGCTGAGGTTGTGAGACTCACGTCAGCTGCTTATATGATAATGCGAGAGGGCTAAGGGGGAAAGCAGGTGAACTCGGAGCCTCCAGTCATACCTGCTCCTTAAAATAATCATCCCTACTGAAACCTGGCAACTCCCACTAATGCGAACAGAGAAGTCAGTATGATTAGGAGAGACAGGGATAACAAGGAAGGGGGAGTTGCCATATACTTTGACAAACAACTTAAATGTGTACGTGCAATCGACCCACCACTTATTGAACTCCCAGACTCCATATGGTGTCATTTCACTGTGGGCCACACCAAGCATTTACCGGGTGGCGTCTACCGATCGTCCAACTAAGGGGTAGAGCGCAATCATCTACTGCTCAGTACCATCACAGGGATACGGAACTTAGGCTATGACCGAATCACTATAGCTGGAGATTTCAATGCCTCATCACTGAACTTTGGCGTGGGGTATGGTAGGGGAAAATTCGGCCGAAATCTACTGCAAACTATTCGAAATACAGGATTGACTGAGAATGTTGGAGACGACACTAGATGGGGCGCTGGTGGAAAGTCATCAAAACTAGACCACATTCTAACTAGCGACCAACTATTCGTCGAAAAGGTCCAGATCATGACTTCTTTGGGAGGTAGTGACCATGCAGTCATAGGATTCGATCTTGTTCTCCGTGAGCACTTGAAGTGGAACATTACTCGATCATGTTTTTGATTGCACACTAGTCAGTAACTAGTGTAATGTGTCTAGTCCTATCTTCGGTGCAGACTGAATTCTATCAGTCATGTTTGCAATGTGGCCAGCATGCTAGGTGGCTCGCCATTACGGTGCACTGTGAATTGTTGGTACTAGATGGTTGGAGGCAATCGGCAGGAAGCCTTGGACCTGGGTTTCGAGCTAGTTGTCACTTGACTGATAGAGTTCAGTCTTTACAATTCACAGTGCACTGTAATGGCGAGCCACCTAGCATGGTGGCCACATTGCAAATATGACAGATAGAATTCAGTCTGCACCGAAGATAGGACTAGACACATTACACTAGTTACTGACTAGTGTGCAATGAAAAAAAATATCCAATACAGTCCTACATGAGATCAGTCGCGAGCCTGAATAGCTCAGTGGTAACGTCTCTGACTGCAGCACTGGGCGACGCGGGCTCGAATCTCAGAAGGGACATCAGTTCCTTCAAGGTTGCAGATACGCCTTGCTGATGAGTGCCAACTAGAATGAAACCTAGGTCCAAGGCTTCCTGCCGATTGCCTCCAACCATCTAATACCAACAATTCACAGTGCACCGTAATGGCGCGCCACCTAGCATGGTGGCCACATTGCAAATATGACTGATAGAATTCAGTCTGCACCGAAGATAGGACCAGACGCATCACACTAATTACTGACTAGTGTGCAATCAAAAGTATCCAATACAGTCCTACAGGAGGTCAGTCGCGAGCCTGAATAGCTCAGTGGTAACGTCTCTGACTGCAGCACTGGGCGACGCGGGCTCGAATCTCAGAAGGGACATCAGTTCCTTCAAGGTTGCAGATACGCCTTGCTGATGAGTGCCAACTAGAATGAAACCTAGGTCCAAGGCTTCCTGCCGATTGCCTCCAACCATCTAATACCAACAGTTACTTGATCATGTTTGTGCTATAACAAGGCGGACTTTGCTGAAACGTGGAGGCTTTTGTATGATTCAGAATGGCGCTTAGCGTGGGATGAGCTATCTATGGATGAACACTGGGAAGTGGTAAAAAAGATTATTCACACAGCAATCTCGGATACCGTCCGCTTAGTCACAACGCAGCCAAAAAGAAGGTCATCATGGCTGAAGAGGGGTACGCAGCGTATTCTGCGAGCAAAGCGGAAGGCTTGGTTTACGTGGCGAATATCCAAGAATCAGATCGACTACGACGCACACGTGGAACTCAGGAACCGGTGCAACGTAAGAGTCAGGAGTGACAGGAAGTCATTTCACACTAACCTTGCCAAAAATCTCCTGATGAACCCCAAAAGCTTGTGTCGATTCAGGTCGGAAAGCAAACCAAACAAGCAGAGGGCATGCACCTTAGCGGGTTCAAAGGGTCAGTGCATCACTAGTCTGAAGGTGGCTGAAACATTCAGTTTAGCCTTGGCCAAACGGTTAAACAGCAATGTGGGTATTACTAGTACAAACCAAAATGGCGGCGCTACCATTTCATCCGAGGAAAAACCAGTGGCTACTCCCCAAATAAATCCGGCGATAGTCCTAGGGAAGCTACAGAGACTCACATCTGGAAAGTCCGCAGGTTGTGACAACACCAGGCCATCTGTCGATAGACGTGAACATTGAACGTTTGTTTATTGGAACTGGAAGCCATTGGTGGGCAAATGGAAGGCACGAATGGTACGATCGCGTGCAAGTTGGAGAAAGGCGGAAAGAGCACGAATAAAAACTTTGTAGTTGCCTTCACTTTAATTGCCAAACAATATAATTTCGTTCAAGGAATACTGGTGTTTTGGATTTAAGGTTGAAACAAATACATAGTCATTATCGGTTCAAAACGTCTTCATTACAATAGGAACTTAGGGCTAGGTTCCTTGACACCATCTGTTCTGAAACAGTGCACCGAAGCCCTTATGCGACTTGTTCCAACACTCAGTGGATTAGGGGAAACTGCCAAGGGAGTGGATTAGAGCCATCCTTTCTCCGATCTTCAAGAGCGGGGATAGGCGAAATGCCACTAGTTATAGACCAGTAGCTCTACTCCCAGTGGTATCAAAAGTACTGGAAAGTATTATTGATGATCACATCAGAGAGCACCTCGATAGGACTAACAGACTCCATGAAGCCCAACACGGTTTCAGGAAAGGCAGATGCTGTGTAACAAACCTACTATCAACTTGAGACGATTGGACACCATGCTGCGATATGAATGTTCCAGTCCATGTGGTATTTATAGACTTTGAGAAGGCATTTGACATAGTTCACTATGGCCTTCTCCTACACAAAATAAGTCAGGCAGATATAGGTAAGCTGCTTCTGTCATGGTTGGAGGACTACCTAGCTGAAAGGAAATTCTGCACTAAGAACAATCCAGTACGACCATCTTGGCACAGCTCGTCATCAGGAGTGTCGTAGGGTTCTATCCTAGGACCACCGATGTTTTGATCTTTATCACTGACCTACCATCCCGTCTAAGCTGCCCGACTTTTCTATTCGCTGATGACGTAGATATATGTGGGACAATAAAGTGTTCGGAAGACTCAGATAGGCTGCAGGCAGACCTAAAGCTTCTGGAAGACTGGACGGTGGCCAATGGTATGACTTTCAACTTGAAAAAGTACAAAGTAGTGAAATTACGCACTTGTAGGCTGCAGAATGCAAACTACACCCGTGCAATGGAAGCCTGTCCTACACAACGTCGGAGCATGACTTAGGTCTAGTTCTAACGGGAAAAATAGACACAAGCGTAAATTACACGGGGGACGTAGCGAGGGCATATGCGGTCATGCGCCTAACACATAGACAGCTAGGTGCACCCACTCCTGAGCTTTTTCTGAGGTTGTACGAAACATAAACAAATAAATGACTAAATTTATTTCCATAGTACAGTACATGAGGGACGCCAGTTTACAGGCATCATCAAATTGTTACAGAAATAGAAACACATAATTCAATCACAATTTACAGGCGGTAGCAAGATATGCTTTACATGTTCGCTGGAGATTGTACATACACATGATAAATGTTAGTCCCAGTAGTATATAACAGCCTTTTCACTTATATACAATCATTTCTGTGCACAGTTGGAAAAATCTGCTAGATTGTCAGTGAGTGCAACACATCAGGAAATACAGAAGTATTGTCTTCGCATTAACAAAAAACAGGTCTTTGGTGGATGGATTATAAGTGCCTGGAAAAAAATAAAGCTTGAAGTCAATTTTCATACATAACTTCGTTGTGTGCAGAATCCTTGAATTATGGTTCATTGATGTGTTATTTTGAAATCAGTGATATTTTTATCTCATTTGATCTGCAATGTCATTGTTGGGAGTAAATACATAAGCTTCAGACGCATTAATTGATGGATTTCTACTGCTTGTGGGTATTTTCTTAGCGTGAGGAAGGTTTATGATTTCAGCTGTTCCGACAGGAGTTGAGAATATTAACTGCTCAGCAACATTACTGATATAAGTTCATCACATTATCTAAGGAAAGGTGGGTTGCAGTTGGTGAGGGATATATGGTGCCCAACGAGCGCACATCTGTCCATGTGATGCTGTGGTGAGTTATACCTTTTTCATGTTGTCGGTTTATGTCCATTTTATTCCACTTATTGTGTTGGGTAGTAGTTTTAAAAACGAAATTTCTTGTCTGTTTGAGGATACGTATCTTAACCGTTAATGTTTTATCTAGAATTATAAATATAGGCAAAAAACAACAGGTGTAGTATTTAAGCTTATACATTAAATGGACCTATAATTTTGGAGGCCCTCAGATAGGCACTAGAACTACTATCTTTTGCAAACTCTTGTAGTTTGTAATTAAGCACCTTTTCGAAGGAGGCCAATGTAATTGCTTGACGCATTTCCATTGGTAGTTTATTCCATATCTGTGCATACCTAATGAAGTAAAACTTTTTCCTGGTGGCTGTTTTACATTGTTCGATAGCTACTGTGCCCTTATTGTGTCTTAGTTTGTAGTCAAAACGAAGATGGGATCCGGATTTTCAACTCCAATGTGAAGTCAGTGCTACTTTATGGATAAGAGACTTGGCGCGTCATAAAGAGCATCTCAAACACACTACAGACCTTCATTTACAGTGGTCTTCGCCCAATACTCAAGATCAGATGGCCAGAAAAAATCAACAGCAGAGATCTCTGGGAGCGAACCAACCAGGAACCGACTGTGAAACAAATAGGCAGGAAGAAATGGAGATGGATTGGCCATACTCTGAGGAAACCATCAAGTGACATCACTAGACAAGCCATTGCTCGAGTGGAACCCGAAATGGAAGTAGCGAGTTGGTCGTCAGTGCAAGGGTGACTTGGAGGAGGTGATGTGAAGAGGAGATGAAAACGTGTGGGCAGACATGGAGCCAGGTGAAGACTCTAGCGGAGGACCGAACGCAATGGAGACGCACGGCTGAAGCCCTATGTTCCTCTATGAATTAAAGGATACAATAATAATAGGATCACCCAAACGAAAGTGTTCCTCCATTGAGTGGGTATAGGCTTCCTCGTGGAAATCCCAGAAGGATAGCTCACCGGAGGGCAAGGAACCAGGTATGCTCCCACTTCTTTTCACTGAGGGTTTGCCGTCCCTGGAATTCCTTACCGGCAGATGTAGCTATGGCACCGTCTGTGGACGCCTTTAGGCGAAGGCTGGACAATCATGCAGCGACACAAGGACTGCGTCCAAATGGCCTGTCCCCTCAAAATCCCATACACTATTCATGGGTAGACGACTAAATTTGTCGCTTTACTTCCTCACATTCTCCCACGTCTTACTCTCCTGATGACTCTAACTACTACACTAACACTCATTATTATTACTGATATTATAAAAAAACTAAAACAATAATGACTGTACAGATTTAACTTATAAAAAGTTATGCTTTCGTTCCTAACATCTACAAGCCTGCTCAGTTTCTTGTCAAGATGCTACCCCATGGGCCATACACAAGTTCGCCAGATATCCTGCAGGTAACCATATCCAAGAGGTTCTAATCCTTCAAGCCACTTCTCTCTGAAATGTCACTTATATACTTCACGATAATCTTTCTACCTAATTACTATTATACTCTATTTTATCTCAACTTCCTAGGACTTTAATAAAGCTGAAATTTACTTTTTTTCCCATTTACACTCTTCTCTCGCATAAAGTTCGGTTGCTCTGATGATAAAAAACAACACTCATGTTTGAGAATAAATATATTTTCATAGAAAGCGTCATAGTTTTCCATGGTGAGACTAGTATGGTTAGCATCATACATTGCAAATAAGTGTTATCATTTCAAGTAGTACACAGCTTTTTCTTGTATTTATCTTGTAAATACACTTCCAATAATGTATTATTCATAATTGCATGCGTGATTCGTTACATAAAATTTATCTTGTTGTAATCCTTGCACAAGTCCTCTACTACTTCCATACCTATAACTATTAACTCTCATATCAAATAGTTATGGTTAACCAAAGTAAAAAGCAGCGAACTCAATCCCCTGTAAAACTGATGACTAATTTTAAGTCGTTGATTGCTACATCAAGCAACATACTTCCCACAAATGGTTATAGTGAGCCACAAAACTCACTTGTATGTCGTAAGCGTCGAGCTGAAACTGAGGATAAAACTATACTGACAGCTAGTATTAGCACTACTCCCAAAAATTCAGTACCCTCTGCTCATACAGAAACCCTCCCTACACCTTATGTGCTTATCGAAAAGCTCCAGCCTTCAAGCTCTGTTTCAGTACTATCTTCAGAAATAGAACTTCTAAAGTTGTCTATAGGAGAACTTAAGGCCGAGTTAAGGGACTTAAAAAACAATAAGTCAGTAGATCCTGGAATTTCCGATACCAATACCAAAATCTCCAATTTATCAGGTCAGATCAGTGATATCAGACTGCAGGTCTGTGAACTGACACCTTTAACTATTCTCATGAAAACTGTAGACCTTAACAAACTTGACAGTGAATCAGTATCTAAGGTGGATAACCTAATTAACTTTGTTACCACAGAAGTAACAAAACGACTAGATGCTAAATTAAATGCTATTGTCTACAACGTTCCGGATAATGAGGCACTAAAAAAGGTACAGCGCATCCTACTTAGTGAGGCCAAAATGCCCAACTCCAAGACTAAGTGCTACAGGCTGAAGAAGAGTCAACATGACAAGTGTTGTCCTATTCGTTTTCAGTTCGAAACACCGGCTGAGGCCAGAAAATTTACCCACTCCCAACACACCCTATCGCAAGCCAGAAATTACAAACTAATAAAGGTTGCGGTGGACAAGACCGTCATAGAAAGGCGCGTATATAATTATCACACTGAGTCTAATTCTGGAATAAACAATAGGACATTGCAAGCAGCAATTATACCCAAACCTTTGAGAGACACCGTAGAATCCACCGCACCACCCCTCTCTAACCACACAGAATTATCTTCTCAGAGAGCGACACCAACCGAAAGGCCGCTAAATTGCAATCAAATAGCCAATAAAACTATACCACCTACCACCGTAGATTTAGACATGTCACTAAATAATCCAAGAAAAAAGTCAAAATCCCCCGAAATTTGACCCTATCCTCTCCTAGCCATAAGTCCATTGGTAAAAAAGAGAAGAATATGACCCCAAATCATGCCAACAACAACAATGGCAGTATAATTAAGCCCACATTCCCCACGGTCAATAGTATTGGCACCCACAACGTGCGAAATAGCACCATGGCCCACACTGATAACCAACGCCAAAACAATGCCACCCTCAAGAGTACAAGTGACAATAGTCAGAACTCGACCACCAACAACTCAGGGCACTCACAGTATGGCACGCTAATAAATTTTGATCGGATATACGGTACAAGTCTGCCGGGAACTAACCCACAAAGCAGTACATTCGAAACCCTTACAAGGACACCACTAGTACCTAACAATAGGTGGAATAATAGACCATGGTCTTCACAAGGTCCCAATCATTTTTTATCCCCTGCATCCCTGTCAGCGTTGAAAAAACAGCTGGTAGGGATGCTAACACTCCTAAACCGCTAGTGCTGGCTCCCCATTTGCATGAATGTAGGAACAGTCTAGTTCGCCCGCATCCACTAAGCACACTTGGTACATGCACAAGTTTAGGTCAAATAAAGATCCCTACCCCCGTTTCTAGCTTAACTAAAAATAAAAATGCCTTAGCCTATAGCACATCCAGTACTCCAACGCTCAATTCTTCACCGAAAACAGCACACACCAACTCGATAGACATAGTTGAACATGATGCTGAAACTCCTCTTAACATAGGATCGTCATGTCAAACAGTACTACTGGGTGCTGAACCACATTCGGGGCTGATTAACGAACTTAAGTACTTCAAATGCTATTTCAAATCTCATCTTTACCTAATCCTCATAAATGCTAGATCCGTTCTAAATAAACTACCGATACTCAGAGCACTCACAGTAATATACAAACCCCCTATAATTGTCATCACTGAATCCTGGTGTAACTCGAACATAATGGATGAAGAGATAAGCTTAGATAACTATACACACTTTCGGTGTGACAGGGAAGGTGGTAAGGGAGGGGGTTGTCTCATGTACTTTCTGAATACACTTACTGTATCACAGCTAGAAAGTAGTACACTTAACATGCCTGAGACTTTATGGGTTAACTTACACTTAAATAACGCAATAGTATTAATTGGATGCACCTATAGAGCACCTGGCACCTTTAGTAATTACGAGACCCAACTTATTAATACTCTAGAACAATTATCCACCCTCCACTACGATCATAAGATCCTATGTGGAGACTTTAACTTACCAGAAATCAACTGGGAAATACCCACAGGTCCAACTAAACTTGATAAGTTCTTAGGCACACTGGATATACTTGGCTGGAAGCAGACTGTCACAACCCCTACAAGAGGTAATAACGTACTAGACTTAATCTTCTGCCACAATATAAGTCCCCTTTCTACCCTAGTAGGTTCTGAGTTTTCAGGGAGTGACCACAAAACAGTGCTGTGTGCACTGCCACTTCCGTCAAGTAGCAATGCAACCCATACCCCTACTTCACAACAAATAACTTACAGGAACTACAGTAAGGCAGACTGGACTCTAGTAAAGTCAATGCTAAGATCCTCAGAATGGAGTGAGTACTTCTATACTGATAGCCTCTCGAAAGCTCTAGACATCTTTTACTATAACTCCAACACATGCTTAGATGCTGTCATCCCATTTCAAACACTAAAGTTTTCCCCACATAGAAAGACATTCATAAAGCCAAAGGATCGTAGGAAACTGAAAAGACTGTCAACAAGTTACTTCAGGCGACACGACTTTAGTACACTAGGGTCAATACTTAGTACTCTTAGCTCCATCTCGCAAGCTCATAACTTGCGTATGAGAAATGAAGAATGCACGGCACTAGCCAGCACCACCAGAGTAGGTGCTCTCACAGAAATCCTAAAGAAACGAATGAATCGCCAAAGCCATAAAATTTCTCTCCTTATAAACAAGGGCAAACTATACAGCAACCATGCAGACATGTGTGAATTGTTTAATGAGACGTTTGCAGCTAACTACCTTAAGCCCACACGTCGACTTCTCGGTTTACAATCTAAAATAGAACTCCCTTCATCTTCAACGCTGAAACAAATCACTACAGTTCATTTCACTTACTCTAATATTAACCAAGCCGTTATTACTCTTAAAAGCTCTAGTAGTGCCGGTTTTGACGGTATACCATCGTATCTCTATAAACACGGTGGTTCTGACATTTCCGTTTTATTACTTAAGATTTTTACAATGTCCCTAGAAAGCCAAACCTATCCAGATAAATGGAAAACGACATTTATAGTACCTAAACACAAATCCGGATCAAAAACTGAAGTCAACAACTATAGGCCAATCAATATTACACCCATAGTATCTAGAATCATTGAACGAATAGTTAAAGATGATATCCTCAAACATATGCTCAGCTGCAATATTCTAAGTCCCAACCAACATGGATTCCTAAAATCCAGATCATGCATGACATGTCACCTTGACTTCTTTAACTATATAACTAGCAGCCGAGACAAACAACAACTAGTACTAGTCATCTACTTCGACATATCCAAAGCCTTTGACCGCGTTGACCATTTGCTTCTAATAAATAAGCTAAACTCTTTAGGAATAAGTAACCCATTATTAGGATGGATTGAATCATTCCTTAACAATAGGTCCCAAGTAGTTAGACTGGGTTCTGTAAACTCTAAACCTAGTCCAGTCACTTCTGGAGTAGTTCAAGGTAGCGTCTTAGGCCCCCTTCTATTCACTCTATATGTCAATGACATATGCAGCTGTTTCTCACTTGGCAAACCATTTATCTTCGCAGATGATCTTAAAGTAGCTTACACATTCCACTGTGATGACTTAGGATACTTTCAGAAAGCTGTTCAGGAAGAACTAGATCGAGTAACTGCATGGTCCTCCACATGGAACCTAAAATTCAACCTTAAAAATGTGGTTGGATCTGTTTCGGTGCACCCTCAATAAATATTAAACTGGTACTTGAATCTCTTGACTTGCCTAAACTCCAAAGTGTTGTTGACCTAGGACTCAGGTACTCTAGTGACTTGACATTTTCCGAGCAAGTGGCGACACAGACGCGTAAATCGGGGATGCTCCTAGGATGCATACTCAGGAATTTCCACAACTACGAGGCGAAGCTATTATTATATAAAACTTGTGTCAGACCACTACTTGAATATTGTCCATTTATTCTCAGCAGCACTCGCGTAAGTGACAAACTTAAAATAGAAAGTGTCCAACGATACTTCACGTCTAAACTACTAGGATTTGACTGCGAAAAGGACTACACATCAAGGTGTATAACTCTAGGTATCGACCCACTCTGGATGAGACGACTGAGCATTAACCTAACATTCTTCTTTAAAGTCTTGCATAAAATATCATTCTCAGACAGCAACGACATACAGTTCTCACCGGAAAGCTCTTACAACCTTCGTAACCAAACGTGCACAGTATCTAGGAAGAACTGTAAGACAACACTCCGTGCAAACTTCTTCATAGTCATGTACTCTAAGATCTGGAACAGTTTACCCCTAGAAATAAGGACCTGTGACTCTATTATAACCTTCAAACGCTTGCTATATAAACTGCTTCATCCAAATGACTATGCCAATCACACCGCACCACTTATTTCCAAAACGCATGAGCTATTAGAACACTATAACGCCTAGACTCATTACTAAATATTACGACACTAAATAAACTCTAAGACTTCGCAAAATTACATGAAAAACAACTAGATTATGGGTAGTGTTTACTATACAATGATATACATTTATAAACATTTATATGTACATAAAGTAATAATTTTCTTTCCATATTTACATACTTTATCTCCCTGCTGAGCGTAATCTTCTATGTACCTCCTGGTTGAGGTCGAACAACCCAACATCTAAACTGAAATGACCATTTGTGTAAATTCAAACTCAAATTCCATGAACGATCCGATGCAACCACTTGAAAACGCTGGCCAACATTCTGTACAAGGAGTATTCTTGATCTGAAATAAAGAAGCAACTGGTTTTCAAACAGTTATCAATGTGCAAGTATTGGTTTTGTAGGGATTTGGTTTGATTGCATGGAGGATTTCATCATGAGCTGACATCAGTTAGAGAACCACTGGAAAACCAGCTGGGAGTACTGGACAGCTGTTTCGTCCTAGTTTGGGACTCTTCAGCAGTACGCGCCCACCGGGATTCGAACCCAGGACCTTCTGGTTACGAGGCGAACTCGTAGACCATTGAGCCACTGGGACCCGATCCAATGGTCCTTGAATTCTAACTTCTGCCAATTCACGACATAGCGCGACCATTTCGCAATGTCTTCTTCGATGAGTAACTGTCCTCATGTTCAACCTGCTGTACCCTACTGGTCACGGCTTCCCACTAGAACCCCAGGTTAACTGCCTGAATAGGGCCAGTCACTAGTGAGCATCAGATTAATTTGCAAGTATTGGTTTTGTAGGGATTTGGTTTGATTGCATGGAGGATTTCATCATCAAACCAAATCCCTACAAAACCAATACTTGCAAATTAATCTGATGCTCACTAGTGACTGGCCCTATTCAGGCAGTTAACCTGGGGTTCTAGTGGGAAGCCGTGACCAGTAGGGTACAGCAGGTTGAACATGAGGACAGTTACTCATCGAAGAAGACATTGCGAAATGGTCGCGCTATGTCGTGAATTGGCAGAAGTTAGAATTCAAGGACCATTGGATCGGGTCCCAGTGGCTCAATGGTCTACGAGTTCGCCTCGTAACCAGAAGGTCCTGGGTTCGAATCCCGGTGGGCGCGTACTGCTGAAGAGTCCCAAACTAGGACGAAACAGCTGTCCAGTACTCCCAGCTGGTTTTCCAGTGGTTCTCTAACTGATGTCAGCTCATGATGAAATCCTCCAAGTTATCAATGTATTACTCAACTTACATGTACAGTCTGCCATGCTGACACAAATGGCGCAAATGGATAGTTCTAGAATTGACCTCATTTGATGCAGTAAAACAATCTAACATTACCTTATCTAATTTTCGTATCAAAGATGAAATTTCTTTCCTATTATAAAACTACGATAAGACTGCTGACAAAAATGGAATAAATACATTATTGAATCAAAATAATACATCAATAAACTTTATCTCACGGATGCTGTTCACAACAAAGTTTTATAGGAGAATTGACTTCAAGCTTTATTTTTCCCAGATATTTGTATCACATTCATCTGAAGTCTGGGTTTTTTGTTAATGCGAAGACAATATTTCTATATCTCTTTATGTGTTACACAGACAGACTATTTCGCAGACTGTTCTGACTGACTCTAATGTTAGATTGAACAAACAAACTGTAATTTATATAATAACTTATCCATGCCTGTACATTTGGTATGTTCCTGCAAAAACAGGAATAAATATATATATAAATCTCGAGCCATCAAATTGCATATTGCTGTTCCTGCAGAGTTACAGTCAAATCTGTGTTGTCTAGCTCTAGGTAGATCTCGCTTGGGTTAGTATAGTGTGGTGTTCTAGGGCCACTTATATTTATTATTTTCACTTTATTTTTACTTTATTACAGCTTGATTCTACACAGTATTTTGGCGCAAGTATGGAATTCTCAGTATGATATGTGATATTGGTAGCCCAGATTTAGCAGGCCGACCATTGATATCGGGTGCACGTCGGCCGGGAATCAAACCCCGGACCATGCGTATGGTCGGCGAGCATCCCAACTGCTGAGCCACCCACGCATTAATACTATTTGTGACTGCTTCACCTCAGGTAAACCATTCCTATATGCTAACCAACTTAATGTCATCTACTCCTGCTGTGGTCATGGGTTAAACGATAAGATAATTTATATTCATCTCGAACTAAGCAGTCTTTCGTGGTGGTGTTGTAAGTCTTGTCTGAAGTCCAGGACTAACAAATGCGCCTGATTTTGCATTGGTGACAGCAATCTTAGCCTAACTTCTGAGAAAGATGACCAAACGTTAAGCGGACCTAACTCGGTCGTAGTACTCAGCAATGAATATCCCCTCTGAAAAACCTAACTGTAATAGGTTCAAGACTTATAGGCTTCTAGGTTGCATCACGGGCGAGGATAAACGTTATCGTGATATATTATCGCGCACTGTATGGGTTATCGCTTTCACGCCTATAGAGGCGTTATAAGCGTTTATTTTTGTGAAAATAGATTATATGACTGGTTTCAGGCTTCTACAGCCGAAAAAAGCAATATTTTCCAGTATTAATAATATATATTTCCTATCAATGTAGGACACACCACTTGTACAGGCATGGATAAGTAGGTGCTGGTATTAATGGGTAAAACTGTCATGACATCCCAGAGGACGTATTACTTCAAAGAAGTCATCGTGTATAAGAAATTTAGCATAGAAAGACTATTATTTGCGTTTTAGGGCCGTAAAGGTTTGTCATTTACTAGTTTTTTGAGGATATTAAGGTTGTAAATTAACTATAGGCAATGGTTGTTTTCATAGCAGTTATTCTATGATAATCAGACATTTGAAGGAGAAATAGCCCACAGACATAAGTTAGATGTACATTTTGAGGATTTCAAACACTTTTTTATTGTTATCCATGATGACTGAAATATTCCATAACACATCGAAGAGATCATGCGATGAATGAGACAATCTGCCGAATTTCCTGGTGATTATATCCATTTCGATGAAGTTCCTAGTTAAAATTGCTCAGGCGAACATGTGATACTATTTTAATTTAAATAGTCACATGGAATTTCAGGAGACCGTAATTGCTCAGTGCATAACATTGCATCAGATTATGTTGATAGCATTGTGCAACTGGGCAAGAAGAATAGTATAGATGGTCCTTCTAAAATGTCAGACTGCTTCAAATTAAAATCAGCTTTCTGTGAAATAGTAGCTAGCAGCTGCGTTCTACAACTACTAAACGTGTTACTTAAGTTATATTAGTCTTAATAATTATTCATTTTCAGATCACCAAGATATTCTGAGATCCTTAATGAATTACTTGAATGATATGGAAGGTGCACCTATGGCTCATGTTTGTGAAGCATTTATCATTAAACAAGTAATCTGTAGGGATTTTGTGATGTTCAGGTTACAATGCTTGAGTGTATGTAGTTGCTGCATGCTACTGTATGTGAAAAGACAGTTGGTGAAAGTGAAGATAGAATAAAGTTTCCTCTAAAGTTACTATGAATGGTGAAAACTGTTGATAAGGAACTGCATCAAAGGAAAAAATTCCGAACGGCTAGAAAATATTACTGCAGTTTCTCAGGATGCTGTTCTCCTCCTGAAATACCTTTCAATTATGTGAGGTAATAGCACCTACCCAAAAATACTGTGCTCATTGTGAAGGGTTTACAGTTTAAATTTTATGATAATCCGTTGTAATTGCTTGTACAATAATTGAACAATCTAAACTTTTGAAAAAGTATCAATTTACGATACTTCACGATTGCAATTTATAACACAACTTATTGTGCCCGTAGAAATGTCATGCATTCCTTGTGAACACCCGTTTATACGACATATTAAATTATTATTTGCTTGGTGCTATAATTTAGGAGAGGAACAATGTGTGTGACAGTGAAAACCGCAGAAGAATGCTGTCATGTGCGTCGGTGGCACAGTGGTTAGGACTCTCGCCGACCATGCACATGGTCCGGGGTTCGATCCCCTGCCGGCGCACACCCGATATCTATGGTCAGCCTGAATTTGGGCTACCGATATCCATGCTGAAAATTCCACACTTGTACTGAAAATACGGTGTTGAATCAAGCTGTAAATCAAAATAAAAAAAATTAAAATAAATAAATAAGAATGAGAAAGGAGAATGAACCTTTTTCGGCAAAGGTAGGCACAATCGTAGCGGTACGTCCAACGTTTGCGTTACATTTTTGCGTGATTCGTTACATAAAATTTATCTTGTTGTAATCCTTGCACAAGTCCTCTACTACTTCCATACCTATAACTATTAACTCTCATATCAAATAGTTATGGTTAACCAAAGTAAAAAGCAGCGAACTCAATCCCCTGTAAAACTGATGACTAATTTTAAGTCGTTGATTGCTACATCAAGCAACATACTTCCCACAAATGGTTATAGTGAGCCACAAAACTCACTTGTATGTCGTAAGCGTCGAGCTGAAACTGAGGATAAAACTATACTGACAGCTAGTATTAGCACTACTCCCAAAAATTCAGTACCCTCTGCTCATACAGAAACCCTCCCTACACCTTATGTGCTTATCGAAAAGCTCCAGCCTTCAAGCTCTGTTTCAGTACTATCTTCAGAAATAGAACTTCTAAAGTTGTCTATAGGAGAACTTAAGGCCGAGTTAAGGGACTTAAAAAACAATAAGTCAGTAGATCCTGGAATTTCCGATACCAATACCAAAATCTCCAATTTATCAGGTCAGATCAGTGATATCAGACTGCAGGTCTGTGAACTGACACCTTTAACTATTCTCATGAAAACTGTAGACCTTAACAAACTTGACAGTGAATCAGTATCTAAGGTGGATAACCTAATTAACTTTGTTACCACAGAAGTAACAAAACGACTAGATGCTAAATTAAATGCTATTGTCTACAACGTTCCGGATAATGAGGCACTAAAAAAGGTACAGCGCATCCTACTTAGTGAGGCGAAAATGCCCAACTCCAAGACTAAGTGCTACAGGCTGAAGAAGAGTCAACATGACAAGTGTTGTCCTATTCGTTTTCAGTTCGAAACACCGGCTGAGGCCAGAAAATTTACCCACTCCCAACACACCCTATCGCAAGCCAGAAATTACAAACTAATAAAGGTTGCGGTGGACAAGACCGTCATAGAAAGGCGCGTATATAATTATCACACTGAGTCTAATTCTGGAATAAACAATAGGACATTGCAAGCAGCAATTATACCCAAACCTTTGAGAGACACCGTAGAATCCACCGCACCACCCCTCTCTAACCACACAGAATTATCTTCTCAGAGAGCGACACCAACCGAAAGGCCGCTAAGTTGTAATCAAATAGCCAATAAAACTATACCACCTACCACCGTAGATTTAGACATGTCACTAAATAATCCAAGAAAAAAGTCAAAATCCCCCGAAATTTGACCCTATCCTCTCCTAGCCATAAGTCCATTGGTAAAAAAGAGAAGAATATGACCCCAAATCATGCCAACAACAACAATGGCAGTATAATTAAGCCCACATTCCCCACGGTCAATAGTATTGGCACCCACAACGTGCGAAATAGCACCATGGCCCACACTGATAACCAACGCCAAAACAATGCCACCCTCAAGAGTACAAGTGACAATAGTCAGAACTCGACCACCAACAACTCAGGGCACTCACAGTATGGCACGCTAATAAATTTTGATCGGATATACGGTACAAGTCTGCTGGGAACTAACCCACAAAGCAGTACATTCGAAACCCTTACAAGGACACCACTAGTACCTAACAATAGGTGGAATAATAGACCATGGTCTTCACAAGGTCCCAATCATTTTTTATCCCCTGCATCCCTGTCAGCGTTGAAAAAACAGCTGGTAGGGATGCTAACACTCCTAAACCGCTAGTGCTGGCTCCCCATTTGCATGAATGTAGGAACAGTCTAGTTCGCCCGCATCCACTAAGCACACTTGGTACATGCACAAGTTTAGGTCAAATAAAGATCCCTACCCCCGTTTCTAGCTTAACTAAAAATAAAAATGCCTTAGCCTATAGCACATCCAGTACTCCAACGCTCAATTCTTCACCGAAAACAGCACACACCAACTCGATAGACATAGTTGAACATGATGCTGAAACTCCTCTTAACATAGGGTCGTCATGTCAAACAGTACTACTGGGTGCTGAACCACATTCGGGGCTGATTAACGAACTTAAGTACTTCAAATGCTATTTCAAATCTCATCTTTACCTAATCCTCATAAATGCTAGATCCGTTCTAAATAAACTACCGATACTCAGAGCACTCACAGTAATATACAAACCCCCTATAATTGTCATCACTGAATCCTGGTGTAACTCGAACATAATGGATGAAGAGATAAGCTTAGATAACTATACACACTTTCGGTGTGACAGGGAAGGTGGTAAGGGAGGGGGTTGTCTCATGTACTTTCTGAATACACTTACTGTATCACAGCTAGAAAGTAGTACACTTAACATGCCTGAGACTTTATGGGTTAACTTACACTTAAATAACGCAATAGTATTAATTGGATGCACCTATAGAGCACCTGGCACCTTTAGTAATTACGAGACCCAACTTATTAATACTCTAGAACAATTATCCACCCTCCACTACGATCATAAGATCCTATGTGGAGACTTTAACTTACCAGAAATCAACTGGGAAATACCCACAGGTCCAACTAAACTTGATAAGTTCTTAGGCACACTGGATATACTTGGCTGGAAGCAGACTGTCACAACCCCTACAAGAGGTAATAACGTACTAGACTTAATCTTCTGCCACAATATAAGTCCCCTTTCTACCCTAGTAGGTTCTGAGTTTTCAGGGAGTGACCACAAAACAGTGCTGTGTGCACTGCCACTTCCGTCAAGTAGCAATGCAACCCATACCCCTACTTCACAACAAATAACTTACAGGAACTACAGTAAGGCAGACTGGACTCTAGTAAAGTCAATGCTAAGATCCTCAGAATGGAGTGAGTACTTCTATACTGATAGCCTCTCGAAAGCTCTAGACATCTTTTACTATAACTCCAACACATGCTTAGATGCTGTCATCCCATTTCAAACACTAAAGTTTTCCCCACATAGAAAGACATTCATAAAGCCAAAGGATCGTAGGAAACTGAAAAGACTGTCAACAAGTTACTTCAGGCGACACGACTTTAGTACACTAGGGTCAATACTTAGTACTCTTAGCTCCATCTCGCAAGCTCATAACTTGCGTATGAGAAATGAAGAATGCACGGCACTAGCCAGCACCACCAGAGTAGGTGCTCTCACAGAAATCCTAAAGAAACGAATGAATCGCCAAAGCCATAAAATTTCTCTCCTTATAAACAAGGGCAAACTATACAGCAACCATGCAGACATGTGTGAATTGTTTAATGAGACGTTTGCAGCTAACTACCTTAAGCCCACACGTCGACTTCTCGGTTTACAATCTAAAATAGAACTCCCTTCATCTTCAACGCTGAAACAAATCACTACAGTTCATTTCACTTACTCTAATATTAACCAAGCCGTTATTACTCTTAAAAGCTCTAGTAGTGCCGGTTTTGACGGTATACCATCGTATCTCTATAAACACGGTGGTTCTGACATTTCCGTTTTATTACTTAAGATTTTTACAATGTCCCTAGAAAGCCAAACCTATCCAGATAAATGGAAAACGACATTTATAGTACCTAAACACAAATCCGGATCAAAAACTGAAGTCAACAACTATAGGCCAATCAATATTACACCCATAGTATCTAGAATCATTGAACGAATAGTTAAAGATGATATCCTCAAACATATGCTCAGCTGCAATATTCTAAGTCCCAACCAACATGGATTCCTAAAATCCAGATCATGCATGACATGTCACCTTGACTTCTTTAACTATATAACTAGCAGCCGAGACAAACAACAACTAGTACTAGTCATCTACTTCGACATATCCAAAGCCTTTGACCGCGTTGACCATTTGCTTCTAATAAATAAGCTAAACTCTTTAGGAATAAGTAACCCATTATTAGGATGGATTGAATCATTCCTTAACAATAGGTCCCAAGTAGTTAGACTGGGTTCTGTAAACTCTAAACCTAGTCCAGTCACTTCTGGAGTAGTTCAAGGTAGCGTCTTAGGCCCCCTTCTATTCACACTATATGTCAACGACATATGCAGCTGTTTCTCACTTGGCAAACCATTTATCTTCGCAGATGATCTTAAAGTAGCTTACACATTCCACTGTGATGACTTAGGATACTTTCAGAAAGCTGTTCAGGAAGAACTAGATCGAGTAACTGCATGGTCCTCCACATGGAACCTAAAATTCAACCTTAAAAATGTGGTTGGATCTGTTTCGGTGCACCCTCAATAAATATTAAACTGGTACTTGAATCTCTTGACTTGCCTAAACTCCAAAGTGTTGTTGACCTAGGACTCAGGTACTCTAGTGACTTGACATTTTCCGAGCAAGTGGCGACACAGACGCGTAAATCGAGGATGCTCCTAGGATGCATACTCAGGAATTTCCACAACTACGAGGCGAAGCTATTATTATATAAAACTTGTGTCAGACCACTACTTGAATATTGTCCATTTATTCTCAGCAGCACTCGCGTAAGTGACAAACTTAAAATAGAAAGTGTCCAACGATACTTCACGTCTAAACTACTAGGATTTGACTGCGAAAAGGACTACACATCAAGGTGTATAACTCTAGGTATCGACCCACTCTGGATGAGACGACTGAGCATTAACCTAACATTCTTCTTTAAAGTCTTGCATAAAATATCATTCTCAGACAGCAACGACATACAGTTCTCACCGGAAAGCTCTTACAACCTTCGTAACCAAACGTGCACAGTATCTAGGAAGAACTGTAAGACAACACTCCGTGCAAACTTCTTCATAGTCATGTACTCTAAGATCTGGAACAGTTTACCCCTAGAAATAAGGACCTGTGACTCTATTATAACCTTCAAACGCTTGCTATATAAACTGCTTCATCCAAATGACTATGCCAATCACACCGCACCACTTATTTCCAAAACGCATGAGCTATTAGAACACTATAACGCCTAGACTCATTACTAAATATTACGACACTAAATAAACTCTAAGACTTCGCAAAATTACATGAAAAACAACTAGATTATGGGTAGTGTTTACTATACAATGATATACATTTATAAACATTTATATGTACATAAAGTAATAATTTTCTTTCCATATTTACATACTTTATCTCCCTGCTGAGCGTAATCTTCTATATACCTCCTGGTTGAGGTCGAACAACCCAACATCTAAACTGAAATGACCATTTGTGTAAATTCAAACTCAAATTCCATGAACGATCCGATGCAACCACTTGAAAACGCTGGCCAACATTCTGTACAAGGAGTATTCTTGATCTGAAATAAAGAAGCAACTGGTTTTCAAACAGTTATCAATGTATTACTCAACTTACATGTACAGTCTGCCATGCTGACACAAATGGCGCAAATGGATAGTTCTAGAATTGACCTCATTTGATGCAGTAAAACAATCTAACATTACCTTATCTAATTTTCGTATCAAAGATGAAATTTCTTTCCTATTATAAAACTACGATAAGACTGCTGACAAAAATGGAATAAATACATTATTGAATCAAAATAATACATCAATAAACTTTATCTCACGGATGCTGTTCACAACAAAGTTTTATAGGAGAATTGACTTCAAGCTTTATTTTTCCCAGATATTTGTATCACATTCATCTGAAGTCTGGGTTTTTTGTTAATGCGAAGACAATATTTCTATATCTCTTTATGTGTTACACAGACAGACTATTTCGCAGACTGTTCTGACTGACTCTAATGTTAGATTGAACAAACAAACTGTAATTTATATAATAACTTATCCATGCCTGTACAATTGGTATGTTCCTGCATAAACAGGAATAAATATATAAAGCGTTTAACTTTTACACTACTTTTATCTAACTTCAAGGATTTAAAAAATACACTTTATTCACTTACTTGAAGATGTTCGGTAATGTCAGTCAACCTGGTCACAGCAATTCCGCATCCCCGAAGTAATTACGAAAAACAATTGTGTGAAGACATTCGCTTATTTTTTTTCATTAAATATATTTAACATCCTGCTTATCATACTTTTCTTATTCTATCTGAGTGAAACTAAATTTGTCATCATGACCAGATGGAGGCCTGACCTATCAATGAGACCTGAGAAAGTAATTGTAGGCATAATTCAACGTAATCGAAATCTTACTAATATTGCTACAGCTCAACCTACTAAATTATTCATTTCGTGTAGACTTCATTTTACACTATACGTTAACACGCGTATCCATATGGATTGACATCACGCTTTAAGTGAAATAATAGTAATGCACTACATTTGAATACACTTAACCTCATACGAAATCGAACTCAAATGCAGCGCCTAAGTTCTATTCTTATTTTTCGAATACTGAAGGTAGGTATTTTTGTCATTGGTCCTTGCAGATATACCTATGACTAGTAGACGTACTGGCGTAACTTTAGGCAGATTTTTAGACTTGACTTAAGTGCTTACAATTCACCACCTATATCGATGGATAGTATTCCTACAGAATTGCACTTACGTATAGTAACGAATTCATATCCGAGGGAGCACCGGTCTAGCATGCCGTACTCCCAACGCAAACACACGAATAGAAAGACGACAATGTTAATAGGAAAAGTTTATTTTTATTGTAATACGAAAGTAGTTAATTTACATATTAAGAAAACGGTCCATTTGTGCGATTACTTCTCCCACGTAATCTGCGGCAACCACCTCTCCAAATTTGTCACATATTCTCGTCAGGCCCGCATTCATAAACCTCCTATTGGTTACACTGATTACATAATTATAGTTTCTACACGGAATATACGTGTACATTTATAAATTACTCCTTGAGGACTCCACTTGCTTTCTTCTGCTTTGCAGAGGTTTGTCTACTTTTTTCTCTCACCAATTTAGTTTCCATACCACTTTCCGAATGAGAATAAAGAATGTAGGTAATTTGCCACTTACAATGACAGATGATCTGCAAACATTGCTGGTCCCATGGCCTACAACTGCCTCGTGAATTACCTATTACCTTCCTTCGCTGCGCATCCTGGATTACAGTTGTGGAATATTGCCTTTATACCAATAAAAACCCCAATAACTACCTGTACAGCGCCAATAAATCTGGTTATTTGAGAAATAATGAAAATGTTCTGACGGTTGCATTTATAATTTCACTGACTTGCGTGGCGATAATTTCCGGCTCCTACATGCTCCATATGTCATTTTACATGTATTAGTTCTCCATTATCCTGGTTTCTAGTCGCATATGGACCTAAAATTACCTGTTGCTGTGACAACACTTCTTTGTACGTGTAGCTGGACACTTACTGCTATGGCGAGTCACTGGCATTTAGTATTGCTAATTACATTATTATCGTTGAATTGACGTCTCACGAAACAATTTTATCACCTTATGAATAACCTATCATAGCTATCCCCAGTAACGCAACTATCAAATTTGACGCGCATTTTGGTTGGATTTCTTCTCTGGAGATTCTTTGCATTATACTGTGCACGTAATTTCCGCCTGTGCAGAGTGAAATTATATGTACTATCCCATAGCGTTTTCTATATAAATTGTGCAAGTGAATAATTGAAGTTTTACCTGACGCCTGCTATGCACTTATGTTACCATACTTACAAGGATAGGTGGATAAAATACAAACATGAACCACATTCAACCTAAAGTCCTATCCGATTTTCCCCTTCAAACTTTTATACTTTAGTATTAAAATTGATTGTTTCATGGCTTCCAACAAGGGCGAAACATATTTTCCGCGTAAACACTAACCACAGCGTTCATTACCAGTACTAGTGAGATAGTTTTCAAGGCCTCTGATAGTGCCCCCTTGAGAACCATATTTATAAAACAGGCCATTACTCAGGAAACCTGGAACACGACACATTTTGCTATTTCATACAAGCAGATGTACAAATCTTCGTTCACAGATTTTATGTTAACTCAGTAGCAGACTTAGTCATGCCTACAAAATAGCGCGCTGGCTCTTACAAATATCTTCTAACTTTTTGAGTGGCATTATGATCCTTGATATCTCTCTACCCTTTTCGCTACTTCAACATCCTGTTACCACTAAGTGACGCTCCTTATGATACCGCAATCCATGTGTTTACCCCATCAGTGGGATCCTTATTCACCGGATTCCAGGCCCTTTTTCATCTGATCTAAAATTAGCGAACATTATATGCAAGCGTTCAAGTCCAACTCTTGCTGTTATGATTTTAACGCGAGTTGTATAGTCAAATTTTGTTATCTTGGAAAGAAGTCTGTGGTTAGAACTCTTAAAATACCTAACCACTCGTTATACTACTTATATGACATTAAGGATGACTTGACAAGTTCGACCGCTCGTCACCGAAAACGTCACGATTTTATTTGAGTGCATTCCAGAATGAATGACGTGATCGAAAGGAGTGTTTGAGAAAATGCGTAATCACTGAAAAAAGAATGGATGCTGTGAAGGTCACAGATAAGTCATATCTCAGTATTACTATTAGAGGGTTTTATGACGTTGCCACTTTTATATTTGCAATGCATGTGGAGAGGGACCTCAAGCTGGACACAGACGTGGTGATGCATGACATTGCTAGGCTACTCATTTACCGTACCGATTGACGAGCTCGAAGTAAAAAGGCTTGTGACTTGGTAGTACGTCCTGATAAGAATTATATATCTTTTACCACAGACGAAATGTCAAATTTGATAAACATGAATATTGTACAACTTGTTTGAAGTGACACGGGCTAGCAGACTAAAAGAGTGTGCTTGTAGGCAGCACAGCGAGGGAGCGTTCAAACGTAATGTCGTCAGACAAAGATTTGTGGCGTAGTGTCCATGTTACAAGTACAGATTGGAACAAAATCTGAAAACACTGAAGGTGCACTACAGGTTATCCCCTCTTTGAAGGTTGGTGGGACACCAGCGACCTTTGATTCGGGAATATAACAGGTCTGCAGTTAATGATTTGTATACCACTTTGAGAACAAGGAAGATTAAGAAGAATAAAGAAGAAGGCTGTAAAGGACAAAGCAAAGTAAAAGTTTAAGGTAAAGATACATACTATGAACATGTTGGGCAGAATAAAGTGGCTTCTGCCAAAAAGAAAGCCAAATAGAGTAAGCACAAAGAAAAATGACTAACATAAATCGTGAAAGAAATAAAAACTATTAAGTAATGCTAAATAGGAAATCGTTTAGTGAACAAACTCTGCGTACCTCTTGGGCCAGTGCACACGCCGACCTGCGCGTGTGACAGGTGCCTTACTGGAGGCATCAGGAGAATTATCATGAATCGCAGGAGGTTTAGTAGAGGAATCTTGACTCTGAATAGGTTCACAGGAGGTGTTTGAACATGCCGACTTGGAGGGTAAGGATCCTTCAAAGTATGACTCCTTGTGTCTGTCAGTTCTTACGGTATCTTGACTGACAAATCGTTAAATAACGAGGAATGTTCCTTTCCTACTAGGAACCTTGGAGGTTCATTATATTAGGGTTGTGAGGGTTTACGCGCGGCGTTGCAGAGTACGAAAACATGTGTAGAATCATCAAGTTGACCATCTACCTGCACTTTCTAGTTTTGAGGGCGTGTGGGAGATATTCGAAGTCGCTTCATAAAGAGTTTTAGGCTCTGAGTGTAACAGCGGACATCAGTAATACTTATTGATATAAGTATAAAACTTGGGCACCGTGGTAGAGCATAACTCCATTATGGATGAGATTTTATTTTGATAAATCACACAGTGTTGTACAGTAATATTAACTGATGACGTGATTTATCAAAATAAAATCCCATCCATAATCAGTAACACTTAGCTCGCAACTCTCAGAAACGATAAGCTCACCTGGTAAGCAGAGGTTGGTACCATAATACCATCTCGGCTGGAGTACACTGAAGATCAGCCCTGAGTGTGAGGCAAATGCTGGGAAGGACTATAAGAAGGGACCCTGTCTACCTAGGGTTACTGACTGCCATTAACAAGGCTTTCAATTGGCTATGAAAGCGCTTTACTGCTCCATTTGCCGATGGATAATACGCTGTCATCATGATGCGACTGCATCCCAGCAGCTCTAAAAGCTTCTTGAAAGTTGTTGATTCACATTGTTGCCCGCGGTCACTAATCACAGTAAAAAGACATCCGAATTGAGCAACCCATCGTTCCATGAACACGTGGCAGATAGTTTCAGCCGCCATGTCTGCGACATGAATAGCTTCTGGCCAATGTGTAAACCGATTGACACATTTAAGCAAGTACAAGTGGTCATTTGAAAGGGGGGTAATGGAACCACGGTATCAAGCTGTATATGGCCGAATCGGGCATCAGGTGTTGCAAAAGACCCAACCGGCGTGATATTGTGCTTGTTAACTTTAGAGGGTTGGCACTGCGCACAAGCACGCGCCCAACAATGCACGTCATAGTTAGGGACAAGCCAGAAATCTAGCTGATACCAGTTTGTCTTTTGCTTGTATACCTAGGTGAGAAAGATTGTGGAGACTGTCAAACACGGTGTGGCTTAAGGATAGAGGGACAGTAGGTCTAGGGGTGCTGGTGGACAGGTCATATAGGATGGTGCCTTCACTAATGACAAAAGGTATTCGCTTTATCCTAAAAGAAGTTTCCAGCAAAAGCTTACCTACTCTGTTTACTGAACTTCAGCCGTTTCGCTAAGGTCAATAACTTGTAGTACTGACATGTAGATTCGTGACAATGAGACTGCCACAGAGTTATCAGTGCTAGAAACGTGCAATATTTCTGACGTGAACTGTGAGACATAATCTAGATGTTGTATTTCGCTCGATGAGTACCTCCCAATGGTGGGGCGGAGGGCATAGGTAGGAGTTTTGTGATCGGTGGGAACGGCAAATTGCCGGCCCCCCACGAGGTGACGAAAATGTTTGATGGAAGCATAAGTGGTAGGCAATTCTTTACCGAAAGTGCTGTATTCCATTTCACTAGAGGACAGTTTACGGGAAAAGAAAGCCAGGGGTACCTATGAGTTATGCATATATTGCTGTAGGACCGTTCCTATGGCTGTGTCAGAAGCATCAACTGAAGCACTGAGCGGAAGGTTAACAGGTGTACTAATAATAATAATGGCTTTATTCCAAACAGTATTTTTGGTACAGGTATGGAATTTTCAGCGTTCATTACAATATTGCATCTAATTACCTCATAAATTTTTTAAGGATTTAGAAATATAAAGCAACAACAACAAAAAGAAAAAGAGAAATAAAAGAAATAAAATAAAAAAAGAACAGCATTACATTCACATATTTAAACAGTGCACCACAGGATACGATATATAAAATTAGTCTGTAATAGAATATATGAGCAGCAATATAATAGTAACAAAGAAAGGAGAACAAAAGCTAATGGGAACTATTTGTTAGAGTGCCGCAGTAAATTGATCATGTCATGCCTAACAGTTTTCTCATCACATAACAGCTGTGCCAGATAAGGTATTGTGGAGTTTTTATACTTAGTCGTCCTGGCATATAGCTTCCTATAGTTGCTTCTAGTTCTACCAGATGAAATGCAAGGAGAGAGCTGCGTATGGAGAGGGTGTTCGGGGTCTGACAATATAGAATTTGCTAGTTTCTTACATGACATTATATGTCTATCCACAATTGTGTTAACCAGTTGGTTTAACGAAATCCCACTTGTCCTACTGACAGCTTTTAGTGCCCTATGCAACGAAGCAAAGTCTTTCTTAAGTAGTCCAGGAAAGATTATTGGGGAGCAGTAAAGAGGGATGGGTAAAATACAGGAATTGACAAACTGAGAAAGCAAAGACTGCTTTATACCAGACTGCCTAAACTTCCTAACGTAGAACGTTAAGCGAAACATCTTTCTAGTCACTAGCAAGATGTGAGAGGACCAGGAAAGATCGGAGGAAATACTCAGTCCAAGGTACTTGACATTAGATGTAGTTTCAACCTCTATGCCGTCAATGATAGTGGGACCATGTGAGCTAGCTAGTTGTTGTAGAGACTATATTATGATATAGAACTACAGCGGCATCTAAGGTACACCTACTATGTTTATAGGCAAACTGGTTGGGGTCGTTAAAAGGCTTTAAAGAGGGTTCAAGATTAAGTAAAATAAGTCTTTCCATAACTTTTAAAAAAGGTGAGGTAATAGCAATGGGTCTAAACTTGACAGTAGGTCCACTTGTTGATTTGGGCACTGGAACAACCTTGATATTTTTCCATGAGTCAGGAATAAAACTTTTGGAAAAAGATTCATTGAAAATGTCAGTTAATGGGTAACATAAGATGTCAGCACACTTCTTAAGGATAACAGCAGGAACTCCATCAGGACCAAGGGACTGGGTAGGTTTGAGAGATTGAAGACACTTGAGGACATCATTCGTGTTAAAACATGAAAAGCAGTCATTATTTATACTATTAGATTTGGGAATCATCACATCTGCAGGGATACATATGAAGGATTTATTAAGCATATCAACATCGACAGAAGTATCATTCATTATTTGCTTACCACCTGTGATTTCCTTTAATAGCTTCCACATATTAGATGAGGATTTACATGAAAGAAACTTCTGGTTATAGAGAGCATTTAATCTTTGTAATTCGGCTTTAATCAAAGTGTTTATTCTCTTAACACCAGATTTATTTTTCATTTTGTATAACCTCTCTTTTTGACGGCGAAGCTTTTTGAGTTGAGATGAGGCGAAACGGTCGAACTTTAAGAAGATTGTCTCTTTAGGACAGCAAACATCAAGACAGAAATTGAGATAATGTGTTATGTTACTAATTGTGTTGTCAAGAGCTTGTTCAGTAAACAGGTCCCAGTTTGTGTCTTTTAACATTGTCCTTAGATTCTGTATGTTATCATGTGAATAGCATCTGTGTTGTGTTTTCTTTCCAAGGTGGGAGAAGACCCTTTTGTGCAGCTTTCCATATACCTTGGGCAATACTCTTATGATGCAGTGATCAGAGTTAAGTAGTGGGGCTCTTTTCCGAGCTTCAAATATTCCTATGCCATTTGTGAACACAAGATCTAGAATATTATCCATTCGAGTCGGGAAGTTGACAATGTTATCATGACCAAGTGAAATAAGGAAATTGTGATCACTAGAATTGAAATCTCCAGTAACAATAGACAACGAGTTTCCGAAGGAGGTGGCAGCAAAGGAGGTAAATTCATCAGCAAATAAAGACAATTCAGTGGAATTGCATCCAGGTGCAATATAAATGTTCGAGATGTATATGTAGTTATATTTTGACAAATGCTTAGGTCGACATTTGACGGTGAGGCAGTCAATGTTGTCACTAGAGAATTTGAAACATACTTTATTAGATGTACACCATTGTGAATTTATGAAGATGGCGACACCACCACGTTTCTTCCTAGAACTGCATCGATCTTGTCTGAATAGTTTGAAATCATTTAGATACACTAGATTGTCATCGTACAGATCGTGTAGCCATGTTTCTTGAAGTGATATGATCCCAGTATTTCGATATATAATGGAAGACACAAGTGATTGAAGATAGTTAATCTTGGCTGGCAGGGAGCGACAGTTAGTACTCATGATTGCAGGAACGGTCATAAATTGAATAGGGGTGTTTTTTAAGGCTCTTTGCCACCCGGCGTGATGCTTTTTTTTGTCTTTTTTATGGCATTTCCGATCAGTAGGTTTTAAGGATATTAAATACTCACGAGGATAAATAATCCGATTAGAGGACATATTAGAATAAAATTTAATTATTTAAAATAAAATTGGAAGTGAGCAATTAGATGCAATATGATTTGTAATGATTAAGGTATTTGGTAGCCCAGGATTTAAGCAGGCCGCCAAGGTCACATCGCAGCGTCTGCAATCGCCATCTTAATAGTTTTAAACGCTTTGAGAGCTTCCGTGGTGAATGTTAATGTCTTACTTTTCCCCTTTAGAAGATCAATCAGTAATAACAAAATGTGTGCGCACTGTGGAACAAAACGGCGATAGTAGCTCACCTTGCCGAGCGATGACTTTAAGGATGATGGTACAGGGGAGTTTTGGATAGTTTCTACCCGTTTATTTAACGGACGTATTCCATTCTTATCTATCCTGTTCCCAAGGAAAGTCAATGAAGTGACACCGATCTGACACTTTGCTATGTTGGCCGTTAATGAGTGTGTTGAAAGCCTGCGGAAGACTGTCTGTAAAAGAATACAATGAGTTTCTTCGTCCGGGCTCGCTACTAGAATATCGTCCAGATAAGCGTTGACAAAATCTAACCAGCACGAAACGTGAATAGAACGTTGAAATGCTTGCGCGGCATTTCGCTAGCCAAAAGGCATTCTGAGGAATTCAAATGGTTCAAATGGAGTAATCACAGCCGTCTTTGGAACATCACCGGGGTGGACTGGGATCTGGTGGTACGCCCGTGTCAGATCAAGCTTACTAGACACCGTAGCACCCTTGCTTGAGTGATGCTGTCAAGTCATTTATATATGGGACAGGGTACGGATCTGGGATAGTTTGGGAATTTAGCCTGCGGTAGCCACCACAGGGTCTCCAATCTAACCCGTTGTTCTTGAGTACCGCGTTCAGAGGTGAGGAACACGGGATGTTTGACGGTGGGATTATCCCTAACTCCAACATATGTTGAAAACTTTGCCTTAACGGTTCTGAGTTTCTCTTCAAGATAAGCGCCGTGGTTTTGCAAAGGCTGATGGGCCGGCTGTCATGATGTGGTGCGTGATATTGGAAGTAGTGCACGGGAGGCCATTATTAGGTTTAAATAGCTCGGCAAATGAATGTAATATGTCCAGGTATGGATTTGTCACTGCAAGTGTTGAGTAAACTGGTCTTAGGTAGGAGTGACAATACCAGAGATTGATAGTTTCGTGGTAGAACCAATAAGTTTGTGCCTGCCAGCATCCACCAGTAACTAACAGTGCTACGAGAGATCCATACCGATAATTGCTGTAGTCACCTCTGCCACAGTGAATACCCAGCGAAGGCATCGATGGGGGCTAGTACTCAGGTTCATCAACCGTCTGCCGTACGTTGCATGGGCGGACAATTCGCGACACGTAGCCCCAAGGACGTTGGCAGCTGTCGCTTTTCGTTGTTTGGTAGGATCACGCTTGCTTTTACCCCAGTGACCCCAGGAAGTGGGCCCAAGAAGTACAGTCAGTAACGAAGAAAATGCGACAGGAGAGTGGTTGGCCAGCGATGTTCGTCGCTATCATGTGCTGGCTTACAAGTTTCCCGAATTGTTATGGGTAAATGTGAAGGGTGTGGTGCACCTGCGCGCGTTGGCACCATAACGTCTGTGCTACCAATAAACTCTCTTTTGTGCGTCTTTTAACTTCGATCGTCTTTGCCGGCGTGAATTGGATTTGCTCTGCGGACGGAATGTGTCATCCCACGAAGAGTTTCGTCCACTGATCTCTTGTCTCAAGTAGCAAATTTCCTAGTACATTTGCCTAGTATCAAAACTAGGCGAATTATTTTGGGTGTGATCCTCCTGGCAGGAAATGTTTGAGGAGAGTGCTGCAGATACAGAGGTGGGTGTCCTTGTAGCCCCCACAGCTCTATCCGCTACTTCTGCTATTTCTGTTATAGATGACTTGTAGAAAGGTGCAAGGATACCTCGCACATTTAGGGATAGATGCTGAAGCCATAACTGTTTCATAGAGGCTTCGGCAATTTGGAAATCAGCTGCTAGCTGTTTCATTTAACGAAGTAATTGAGAGGGTGTAGGGTATCCAAATTAGACATCACGAAACAGTTCGTGCACCTCTTGCTGATCTGTTAGTGCGACGCGCTTAATGAGGGCGGCTTCGAGACGACTGTACAAGTTTGGAGCGGGATCATCCAGGACATCTGAAACGTCTTCCATAACGTTCTCTGGGAAGCCAAATATGACCAGGTTGGCTTTTGTCTCCTGGGCTTGAATGCGTAGAAGTGCGAATTGGGCTTCGACGTGTGTAAACCACTCTGCCGGGCGATTTACCCAGGAAGTAAGCAGTTGAAGTGTAATCGCCATTTCAACATGAACAATATCGTCAGCCATTTCAAGACAAGTTGTGGGAAAGGTAAAATATACAAACAATATAAAACAAAAAAATACCTTTACAAAAGCAGTAGTAAAACTGGGCGAGGTAAAAGGGAAAACAATACACCAAGTGAAATAAAATAACTGAAGTAAAACTTTTGGGCCTAGATGATGGAGTGAAGCCAGTGTAGGGCTCACCGATTGTAAGTTACTGTTTGTACTTAAGGTAGACTTTAATTAACCGCACTAACTAAAAACTTCTCCCCTTAATACCCTAACCAGTACTCTACCTAACGTTTACGTACCGATTAACGAACTCGAAGTAAAAAGGCTTGTGACTTGGTAGTGCGCCCTGATAAGAATTATATATCTTTTACCACAGATGAAATGTCAAATTTGATAAACATGAATATTGTACAACTTGTTTGAAGTGACACGGGCTAGCAGACTAAAAGAGTGTGCTTGTAGGCAGCACAGCGAGGGAGCGTTCAAACGTAATGTTGTCAGACAAAGATTTGTGGCGTAGTGTCCATGTTACAAGTACAGATTGGAACAAAATCTGAAAACAATGAAGGTGCACTACAAGTTAACGCGAAACTGTCGCTTCAAGGGAGACAAAGATATTAACACTATATTTCATCACTTGCGTTCCGAGGGGGACGCAGGGCTACTGCAGGAAATCTTCACCACGCTCGATTCTCTGCTGTCACCTTAAACTAACTCCGCGACTGCTAATGAGTTTTCATTTCCTCTTCAAATGACCTGCTACATGTCAAACTCAAACCCAAACTAAAATTATCGCTTAGCCCTACGGTCCCACTCGAAGTCTAGCCTGGAGTGTGGTATCACTTGAATATCTCCTCAATTCGCACGTTTAATCCGTCTCCATTTCCTTCCGCATATTTGTTGACCCGTTTCCTGCCTACAGGAGTTCCTTGCCTCTTATCTTTTCCTGCTGCCCAACTGTTTGGTCCTCATTATCGAGCAAGGGAGGGCATCCGTCGATGGAAGTTCGCAGTGGCCCGTTGGAAATGTTCCTGTTGACTCACGTGTCCGGCCTCTGGACCATATGGAAGCGCCTGGTGACCTGATATCGGCGTTAAACAGAATTCGTATCATTTTCTTTTGTACCGATTGCTGTAGGTATTCACACTCATCTCAGAGTAATAAGCGCCTGTCATGCCTTCCCAATACGGACTTTGACATCCTAATTCGTGCTGTCTGTAGACAAAATGATACCGTGAAGGCCGCATGAGTGGGAGAACTTCCTTTGGATTTCTTACATCGATGATGATCAGCGTTTCTTATAGGTTATCAGTCGGGTATTTTTATCACCTTTGTCTTCTCTGTTTGGGCTTGAAGTACTGCGTTTGCTGCCTCTGCTGACAATTTGTTGGCTGTCGCTCTTAAACCTTGAAGCTTGCGTGAGGTCGAGATCTTCTAAAGTCGACGTTGGTGTAATTTCTTCTCCCTCTTCACAGTCTGCTGGACATTTCTGCCCATCACATTCAGGAATACTTCTGGTGATAGTAGTCAGCCCGCCCTCACTTTGTAGGCATTACTGAGCCTTCAACTGTAAATCACCTAGCATGTTGCTTCATCACTTAGCTGCCGAATGAGATTTATAAAGTTTGCATTGCCGCACTCCGTAGCACGGAAGCCATTACAGGTTACTTCACTGTCAACGCTGTCAAAGGCCCCTTCAAAGTCGATGAATTTGTGGTGAGGAGTTAAATGACATTCCAGGCTTTATTAAGTGATGATGCGTAGTTATGGAATTTTATCCGCTCACAATCTTTCTTCCTGAATGGTGCCTTTTCCTATCAAATTCGTCCATTGAGAGTATCTTTTATTGTTTTTCGGGATGATGTGGCTTAATATCTTGATTGGCGTCAACGGGAATATGATTATATCCCAGTTCCTACGCAATATTAACTCGCCCTCTTTTGGGAACATGTCAAGCTACTCTTTTTCTAATCGGCGAGCGATATTCTTTCTTTCCATACCTTCTGCGGTGAGCGGTTTGAGCGTATCCACCATGGTCTTTGGCAAAATTATTATGTTACATTATGTTTCGAATAGGGAGAGTTTGTAATTATTAAAACATTCCGATGATTCGGCATATTCTGGATTAAAATGCAGGGAAGATAACCGGAAGGGAGACTTGAACCAGTGCACTGACTTTAATGGCACTCGCATACAGCTTCAAAAAATGTTATCCCCTCGAGAGATTCAAACTCATATGATCCAGTACTGCCTTTAAGGATGTTGTTACTCAGCGGTTCGAACCACGATTACTAATGACTGAATTATATCCTTGAGTCGTAGAATATGCTTATGCACATTTCCAACGTATTGATGTGCATTTCCTTAAGGAAACGAGGGAAAATATAATGAAGGATTAATTTGGACTCTGGACAGAACAGCACTGCGTCACGCGATTTCCTATCGGTTAACGTTTTGCTTAGACATCCCATATGAAGATGAAATATTATGCAATAAAGTAGATAGGCAATTCTACACATTGGGCAAACATTTTGTCCCGAAGGATGTTATTATTATTGTTATTATTCGCACATAGCAACGTTTAAGCGTCTTAAAAATCCACTCTAGGTCATTTAAAAAGAAAAGACATTCAGAGAAGAGTTTGTAGGGTACTGGTGGTGCTAGTGGTTAGCTACCCTGTACCAGCCCATAATAAACGTAGTTGACCTTGTTTCTCAGTGAATCAGCAGCCTAACGTGTATATACTGACAACAAAACGCAGATCAAAAAGATTCAGTTAATTGACAGTGTGCTCAGACGAGCAGTGTATTTGAATAGAATAAAAGGTTAAGATTAATTATTCAGGGAAAAGGATTTAGAAGTTATCTAGCCACTATGGCTGAAATGCTTACTTAGAGAATATTAACAGTGTTAGCAGCACGAGGAAAGACGATGTTCGAGCCAGTTCGTGGGTGTACCAACTAAAAGAGAAACCTGAAACACTGAAAAGTGTGCCACAAGTCACTCTTTCAGCGACATCATTCTCAAGCTGTAAAGTCGCATTTTTCTCAGCAACACGAGAGATGTTTTCAAAGAAACGGCATTAGAATTGTTAGATTTTAGATAACAATTACTGAATGCAGAATACGCTAAAGCAGCATGAATCAGACTTCTTCAAAAGGCTGAAGAGATGGTAACACTCATGTTAAATACTGAAATACTGAAATTCTCTTACTGAGCATAAAATGGGCCTCATTCGTTTTAGCGTAGGATATGGTAGTGAAGTGGTAGAGCACGTTGACCGCTTCCTTTGCTTGGGAAGTACCATCAGCCCCAACGGGTTGATCTCTGACGAAATCTCAGCACGAATACAGAGGGCTAGTTTCGCATATGCCAGTTTACGCCGTCTCTGACTTAGTAGACGTGATATCCGACTATCGACCAAATGGCGTGTGTACTGCTCAGCAGTCCGCTCTATCCTCCTTTATGGCTGTCAGACCTGGCCATTGAGAGCGGAAGATATGAAAAGATTAACTGTCTTTGATCATAGGTGTCTGCGTTCTATCTCCCATGTGAAGTGGCATAATAAGGTGAGCAATATTGAGGCTAAGTATCGGTCGAGTGCTAGGTAAGGAGGGAGGGGAAATCAATCGACAAGGCTGTGAAATTACATCGACTGAGATGGTTAGGACATGTGTTATGTATGTCTAGTCATCGCCTTCCTCGACGGGGAATGTTAGCTGATATAGGGTCAGGCTGGAAAAAAGCTAGTGGCGGTCAAACCAAAAGATGGCATTAGTCAATGAAATGCACAACAGTTAGTCTAGGCGACGTAGGAAGGTGTAGACTTCCTGTTTGGGATTCTCGGGACAGTAAAAACCAATGGCTGGAAACGATTGGTGACATGGCTCAAAATCGTTGTCAATGGCTAGCGCAGATGCATCCACTCCTTGTGACTTATGATTTCCAATGGAACTGTTTTGTTCTTCGTTATTACTATTCCTTTGTCTCACACCTCTGTTTACTGTCTCTAATATGCATTTGTTCTACTTTCTTCTCTTTCTTTGTGTGCTACAAGGAGGGAGTGTGGCGACTTGAACTGCCGCACATATGTGCAAAGTTCTATGTTGAAAACAGACAGACAGCATAGGATATGTAATTCTTTTGTTTTTAACCGTATTTCATTTCTACTCCTTATCACTACTGTGGTTAACTTGACTCTCGTTCAGTTTTAGCTGACTTTTACTCAGTCTACTCAATTGTATCACAGAATCGGTTTACTTACTTAATTTTATTTTATTTTCTACCCGACTCACTTTTTCCGTATTGAGTAATTGTCATCTGGACTTACAATTCTAATGACACATCTTTGGAAATATTCCTTTTATTGCTAGAAAAATGTACTAAATATATACGCTACTGTACAGCTTGAGAATGATATCGCTGAAAAGACTAACCCTTAGATGAAGGGCTCTTCTTTAATATTCTTACTTTGTGGATGTTTTGTACAACAGTAAAAAAAATAGATTACAAATTCAAATAGTAAGTGTCCTGAAATTTTTGGGCTTTCCGCCGTCAGTTCGAGACTGTCCCCATTGACTATCTGACTTATCTGCGCTTGGGTACACTTCAGTCTTCCACTGCGACTGCTCTCTACCAAGTAAGTTCTGTTCACTGTCTTCAGGAGGTGGGGATGTTCCTTAGGGAAGTGAAAGGGCAGATGCAATCGTCTGCAGTTTACGACTGTACTGGTGGAAATTTTGGTCTACCTAATGATGAGAGTAAGACAAGCTGGCTGCCTACTATCTAAAATGATTCCCCTAATTGCAGTAGACTGGATAATGCGACAGACAGTGGGCAGCGGCGGGCATCGAGAAGACAAGTGTAAAATGGACCCACACAAAATACTTGGAGGATCTCGACTTCATCGATGACATATGTCTGATTTCCAACAAACTGGAGGATGTGCAAGTGACAAGCAACAAGTTGACAGAGGAAGAAGCATCAAAGATGCGACTTCACTTCAGATGGACATAGAGAAAACAGAGGTGATGAAGATTCCTGGCCAACACCAACAGCAACAACAACAGACAAAAATCAGCCAGCATAAATGGGAGAAATATGAAAGAAGTAACCTCTTTTACCTACCGACCTATCTGGGAAGCATCGTTTGTGCGTTGGTGGCATAGCGGTTAGAACTCTCGGCGACCAAGGACATGGTTCGGGGTTCGATGCCCTGTCGACACACAAGTGACATCAATGGGCGGCCTGCTAAATTTGGGCTACCGGTATCACATGCTGAAAATTCCATACCTGTGCCAAAAATACGGTGTGGAGTGAAGCTATAATAAAAAAAACTACAGGCAGACGGAACTGATGAGGATATCAAATCGAGGGATGGAAAATCAAGACGAACTTTCGTTACACTCAAGTCTGTGTGGAGGAGATCAACAGCACTCCTCAACATGAAAAATAAGATCTATATTTTCAACTCCAATGTGAAATTAGTGCTACCTACTAAACGGATCAGAGACTTGGCCAGCGCCGTGCCACGAAGGGAATACTTCGGATAAACTACAGAACTTCATTAACAGCTGTCTTCACTTAGTAGTCAAGATGAAATGGCCAGCCAGAAAAGATGAGCAACAGGGATCTCTGGCAATGAACGAACCAAATTTATGTTTATATGAAAATATAAATAATAATAATAATTATTATTAACCCAGAAGGAACCAATTGTACAAGGAATATGCAGGGAGAAATGGAGGTGGATTGGCTGGTTATATTCTGAGAAAACAAACCATAAAGTGACATCACACACAATGCGGGCTATCACTGGAGTGGAACGTGAATGGGAAGCGGCGAGTTGGTTGTCAGTGTGAGGGTGGGGTGACATGGAGGAGGTGATGTGAAGAGGAGATGAAGGTGTGTGGGCAGACGTGGAGCCAGGTGCAAACGTTGGCGGAGAGCTGAACGCAATGGAGACGTTTGGCTAAAGTCCTATATTCCTCTAGGAATTAAAGGAAACAATAATAAATAATAATGGAGCTGGAGGACCCTGATTCCAAATCACTTATTGTGTCATGGGCTCTGGAGTCCGAAAAGATCGAATGGCGTATGAATCTGCTTTAGTCACTTGTAACACCATGGGAAGGCAGCTTCCGACGTTGCTCCATTGACTTCTGGATCTTACTTTAAGTGATGTTTATGACGTAACAGGTTTGTATTTCAGTAAATAAACAATAATAGACAATTTGTGGCGATTAATCAAACAACAAACACAAAGATTCTATCTACTATTATAATCATTATTATTCCCAAATATTCGTAATAATTTAGAAAAATATCAATCATATAAAAGAAAGTTAAAGTTAATTAGATTAATTCTGGTGTCTTTTTAAAAGTTATCAGATTTTATGGAGAGGCAGGGGTGTAGAAGGAGGCCAGATGAGTCGTGAAAAATATCCTGGCAAATAGTATTCAATGTTCAATGCTTCTCCAACCAACACCTGTACGTATTGAATAAGTAAATGAATTAGCTTCTTTATCATTTGGTACTTTAGGTAAACTAATATCTGTGCATGGTGATGTCAACCATTCTTCTTGAAGTTTCAAACGATTCTCCATCATATCATTATGCTTATAAGCTAGATGAATAAATAAGGAAAATTTTTGGAAGGGTGTATCGGTACAGTATCGATTGAAAGACAAAAAAACATGAAGTGATAAATGGCGCATGTTATTGAATCCATTCGAAATGAGGCGGTGAAGTCAAAACCAAAGACTTGATTATCCCAACGTTTGATGAATGTGAGCCACTGCAAACCACTTACATCAAACAGTAGTGATTGTGGCGAGAACTGGCCGCGAACAAGCCAAAATTGTAGGCAGAAATTCAAGTCAGTTTTACGTCCTGATCGGGGTCATAAGACAAAACAGTAACAAAGCTTAACCTTGAGGAGCTCAACAACCAATTACAGCAGACTTAACGTGTGCAAATACGATTCACAGATATGTGGCTTAACTTTCTGAGAAACGGTGACAAGCAGTACAGAATAACCTTGAGCAAGAAAACAACGCTGCTTCTCCACTTACAATAATTTACATAAAAATCCATGAATATCTCTTGATTTTTCGAATATGATTGGTCATCTGTATAGTGTGTACTTTTGTTTTATATAACTGAGCAATTGTCATGCATTTTATTTTATTGTTTTGAACCATGTTAGTTGTAAAGCGGTTGTAAAGAAACTACGAAATGACGATATCATCTCGTGAAATTTGTCTTCTAAATGCTTTATTCAAATATATGGTTCATGTCTGCGATTTCACTAAAAACAGCAATTTTCAAATTAGTGCTACTCTTGAGGCACACCTCTGATCGATCGTAATGAGGTCCAGTGTTATCATCGAAGGTGAAATAGGAAACCTAGGTTGTACGTGGATGCAACTAGAACATGAGGCTTTAAACTTCCGAATCTGTGTTACGGGGTGGGATTTTTAGCCTCATACGCTTAGATTACCCCATTTTCCGGGGGTTGCTAAAGGCTAGCAAACCAGACAGTTTAGGGAAGGCACTGGCTCGGAAATGAATGCGAACCACTGCGTGGTTTTCAAGCATTCTACCTTTGAACCATCGACATAATGAACACTTGAGAAGACTGTTTTGCCAACAGTGAGAGTGATTATAGAGATGTAGTGAGATAAACTTAATCGTCTGTGATTAACATTAAATTAGGCCTTAAAACTTGCTGACTGTTGACTTGATTTTAGGGTTGAAATTCTCATGTTATCCAGGTGCACCTGTTGTTACTTTCAGACTGAGCTGATCAACAACTTTTATTGGTTTATCAGCTTAACCATGTAGCTTTTTGACATTTAAATCGATAACTGTTTCTCACTGCGATACAGTTGCTTTCGAATGATGAGTCTCAGGCAAATATACTGCCAGCCACCATTGAAATATCGGTCAGTTGAAGATGATGTCATCCACATTCACTCAAAGATAAAAATGGAGATGGGGGTGGTGAAGTAGGGGATAAACTAACTCACTTAATACGCTGGATAACAATCGAGGTGATTCATCATGTCCTTGTTTATAGTAGTAGTCAGATTTGATCGTAGTAGACTGCGGTCGAGATTTTGAACTGGTTGATTTTGACGACAGAACATTCCTTTTAAATCCTGCCCAAAATGGTAAAATTTCATTGAAAGTCAATCGCATCGCTTCATCGAATAGATTTAAAGTGATTGGACCTTTATGATCAGTTTGTCGGTGTATACGAGCAATTAACCGATTGACAACTTCATTTGGTAAACCAATCTGAAGTTAGGGAACAAAATGCATACTGTAAATAATTGTTGAATCTGTACATCATATCTGTAAGCTTTATTCTAAAAATGACCTATATACACCATACAGAAGCGTCAGAGGAAAAGTTCAACAATAGTGTCCAAAGGGATACGAACATGTTAGTGACCTTCAGTCGACCAATCATGAAAATGAGGAACTTTTGCACAAAAATTGACGTATATTTACAAGAAAATACATGGAAACACATTAAACAGGGTATCTTTCTCTGCCACATGACTTAAAAATACATCCCAGTTATGATGAGGAGTATCAGTGGCTAAGTTAGATTAGTTTCTGTAAATGGGTATTCACCGAGGTGACTGAAGATGTGCTGTTTTTGTGAACTGTTTATCTCTCTTATGTTGTTGTGCAGTCTTCCCCAAAAGCCCTCGATTTAATTACTACGGTTTCCAGTAAGAGGATCAACGACTACTTTCCGAAGAAAATGTGGATAATAAAAACAAATAGAAATAAATGTCATCAACTCTAAATCTATCCATTATCGTAGCCCTAACCTTAATCCTAACCCTAATTACAACTCTTATCATAACCGTAGACCTAACCCTAATCCTAATTATGACCCTGATCCTAACCCTAACCCCAATACTTACCTTAACCCTAACTAATTTTTAACATATTGTCGAAACAATACTTAAAAACGTGATCTGGGTGAAATTCGCTCCTAAGTTGGTGAATAGTGTTGATATTTCAGTTATGATAATGACAGGTGCCGTTAGCCAACGACTAGCATGAGTTCAAGGTCATTGGAGCGTTCACACTCCTGAGACGCTATTGTTGAACTTAGCCACTTCTGAGTAATTTCTCTCATGATACTTACTCCTAGACAAGTTAAACTATAAGCACCAGTAAGTACCAATGGAGTGCGACCGCACCAATGGCCTTGAAACATCCACTGAGTAAGTTTGTGAAACCTGGTAAATAATATTGTCATCATCAATAAAATATGTTTGATGAGGTGTTATGTTATTAAATAGGTTATCTGGCAAGTTTCAGTTTAGGTTTAGGAAAGATTAAGTTAAGGTTTAGACTAAGGGCAAGTTAGAGTTAGTTCAATCTATAAGGTCGACATTAGGGTTGATTCGAGTTAGAACAGGGTTAGTTTTGGGATATTTTCAGAGTGTGGTTAAGTTACTCTGTTAATACTCTAACCCAAAACTGAGAGATGTTTTTGTCAAATGTCTGAGAAAGATACCCTGTGTAACAGTTTCATGCCTTTTAATTGATTATTTTCACGTTTATATGTGTATTTTATGTGCAAAAATCGCCTTTATTATTTGGTTGGTACTTACTGGTGCTTAAAGCTTAACTTCGCCTTACTCGCTCATATAGAATCTTCAAGCAGAAAATATTCATCAAAAGTATATAATATGGCGCAATGTTGTTCTACGTGAAACAAGACGAGATTCTTCCGTCACTTTCTTATTGAAGTACACAGTGATAGGTTGTAAATCGATAAAAAAATTTACTCAAGGTCATGTTGTGATTCAAGGTCAAAGATGGAGGATTTAAACAACGACAAGAAACCAAGGAAAAGTAGATACATTCTGCTGAATAGGTATTTAGGTAGCCCATTGTGGTTTGAGCAGACCGCCAAGATGTATATTTATGAAATGATGATTGCGGAAAACGAGCTAGAGGGTACTCAGTTCAGACAATATTTCTTTGCCTAGTAACTCTTCGTCTTATCATATTGAGGCAATCTGACTCAGGTTTGTTTACGTTTTGAGAGGAACATAGGGTTATAACTTCTGAAGTTTCAGTAGCGGTACTGTCGTTTACCGGGTTTAATGTTGACTAGGCGAGGTTTAGGGGTATGCCTGCTGGGAATCGAAACTTGACTAAAGTCTGGACTGGGTCGTGTCCCAGTGGCTTAGTGGTCTACGAGCTCTCTAGCCTTGTAAACGGAAGGTCCTGGGTTCGAACCCGTGTTTGTGGGTGCGTATTGCTGAATAGTCCCACACTAGGACGAAACAGCTGTCCACTATCCCCAGATTTTCCAATGGTTCTCTAATTGATGTCAGCTCATGATGAAATCCGACAACCAGTTAAGCGAAATCCTTACAAAACCAATACTTGAATGCATATTTCTTCTATCAGTTTATTGTTTTTTCTAAGTTCTGTATACTTTCGGATTTTTACACGTAAATTAAAAGATTATATGTGTAAATAGTAACAGCAAAGAATAGATACCACTGTCAAATGACCTTGAACCAACTAATCATATTCTTCAAGGTGAGATGCGGCATTTTAATTTAAAAAGTATATTTACAAAAGTCTAGTATCAAAATGAATCGTAAAGTGTATACGCCTCTAATATACTGCAAGAAAAAGTCCCATGTTTTATTAATAGTGATTATTGATATAGACACACTTTTAGGCGTCCAACAATTGCCATATTTCTTGACTTGAAGGCGGCCTTCGACTCCGTGGATCGAGACGTACTATGGTAATGTTTGACTGTGAAGGGAGTGCCAAGAAAGTACATTGCACTAATCAAGGCACTCTACTCAAACTCACGTAGCCGTGTAAGGGCTTATGGGGAATTGTCATCTGAATTGATAACAACCAGTGGTGTCTGTCAAGGATGTCCACTTTCCCCTTTTCTGTTTAACTTCTTCATAGATATGCTAATGGAAGTATCCTTAACTGAACTTAACGACTTAGGAATCGACTTGTTACCAGGGAATAGTCTTACGGACTTAGAATATGCAGATGACATAGTCCTGTTAGGGGAAGACGCTGACAAAATGCAGAGTCTTCTGAACACCCTGAGCAGCAATCTTCGTATGTTTGGCATGCGATTCGCCCCTGTGAAATGTAAGATGCTGCTACAGGACTGGACTACGTCAACTCCTAGTTTAGTGACAGGGGGAGAAGTGATAGAACATGTTGACCACTTCACCTATTCGGGAAGTTGTATCAGCACCAACGGATTGATTGGTGACGAAATCTCAGCACGGATCCAAAAGGCTCGAGCTGCTTTCGCTAACTTACACCATCTCTGGCGTAGGCGTGATATCCGGCTATCAACCAAGAGACGTGTGTACTGCTGAGGAGTTCGCTCCGTCCTTCTCTTTGGCTCTGAAACACAGCCAATACGAGTTGAAGACATGAAAAGGTTGGCTGTTTTTGATCATAGATGTCTACGATCTCTTTCTCACGTTAGGCGGTATAATAATATAAGTAATGTTGACGTTAGGCTTAGAGTGTTGGGCAAAGAGGGAAAATCAATCGAAGAGGCTATAAAGTTACATAGATTGAGATGGTTAGGTCACGTGCTGCGCAGGTGCAGGTTGGAAAAGAGTAAGTGGTGGCCAAACAAAAACATGGCATCAATCAATCCATGAAATCCTTGACAGTTAAACTGAGTCAGGTAGGGAGATACAGACTTCCTGGTTGGGGCCCACCCTCGGGACTCTAAGAATCAATGGCTGGAGACAATAGGTGACATGGCTCAAAATCGTTGTCAATGGCTTACGCAGATGTATTCAGTCTCTGTAATCTTTCATATTCCTTTCTACCATTACTGATTCTGTTTCACTCTTATACTTGTCAAAACTCTATTGATTCTCTTCACTCATTTTCTTGTCTACCGTTGTGTGCTATTTGGAATGTGGCAACTCGGACTGCTGCAATTCGGTGCAAAGTTCTATGTTGAATCCAGACAGACATTGATATAGGCCATTCTAATCCACTATTTTATACGTCCAAAATTCTTTAATAGAACTTGTATGAGTAATAGTTTTACGATCCACCATCCCTGATGAATGATTGACTTTATGATGAATATTATATCCTGATGATGATAGACAGTTACACTGATCAACATTTCAAATGGATGCTGTCTATGTTCTTGGTTGCAATCTTCACTCCTATTCCACTCCAACCTCAACCCTAATCTAGACCCTACCTTAACACTAATTCTAAATCAGAGTAAAACTTACAACGAAGACTATGGAAAAGCATCCTTAGGGAATGGTAAGCAATCTGACGGATTGGCTGGTTCAAGGTCGTTTGACTGTGGTATCTATTCTTTACTCTTGCTTAATAGAAATTTTTCTTTACGAGTTTGACCACGGATTGATATTAGTTTAAGAACCATTGAAAACCAGGGAGTACTGGACAGTCAGCTGTTTCGTCCCAGTTTGGGGCTCATCAGCACTTTGCCTTGTAACCGGAGGGTCCTGAATTTAAATCCCAACCTGTGAATGCGTACTGCCGATGAGTGCCAAACTAGGATAAAACAGCTGGCTGTCAAGGATTACCTGGTTTTCAATGGTTCATTGACTGATATCAGTCAAACTCGTAAAAACAAATTTATTCCATACAAACCAACTCTTGGAGATATAAATTTTTGTTTACTCACTTGTATTTGTGGCGGAAAAACAGATTCTAAAAATGTTTGTAAAATGCATAATACTTTTTTCTTTAGTAACCCGTGTTCAACATGACCACGATGAAGTTCCTTGGAAAAAAAATTAAAAAGAGAAATTTTAGTTTAATTAACAGAAAATATTTGTATATTTTGAGGTGGAAATAAAACGACGATAATTTTCTTTGCGAAGAATATTTCTCCTGATTCTCTATACAATTGTATTTATGAAAGTTTGAATAAGGCATGTAGAAGACAAATTTCGCGAGATTGTATCGTCATTTCGTAGTTTCTTTACAATCGCTTTACAACCAACATGCTTGGTTCACAATAATGAAATTAAATAAAATGCATGACAATTAATCAGTTATATTAAACAAAAGTGTACACTAAACGAATGACCAATCATATTTAAAAACTTCATGCAATTCTTCCCATTAATAAACTTGAACAAAGCAAGAACAACAATTGTACCAGGATAATATGAGCTCATCTTTTATTATTTCGAGGATTCTTCTCAACTGGTTACAACCTGAACGATGAAAAATATGAATTACATTACATTAAAGATTTGAACATACTTTTCCACGATCACAAGGAGTAATTGGTAGGAAGTAAAAGTAACATTAGTCCGGAATGATTTAACTAATTAAGGTTACAAACACTGACTATTTATAGAATAATTCAAATGAACTGTGATCAATATTTGACAGTTTAGAAATATTTATAGAATAATTAGGCAATTAGGCTTGGAAACAAAAACAAGCTGTCGTATATATTTTTTCACCAAGGCAGTGCAAGATTCACCACTGTCTCTTTCTGAGTACATAGATTTGGTTTAAGTCGTCTGATAGCAATTGCTTCAGCAAAGCGTAGCAAGTTAGGTTTCTTTTGCTTGTTGATTATTTTGAATGACTTCAAGTTGCATCTCAAGTACTAAAAGTCTTGAACGGCGCCCATCCTAATATTAAGTTTACAATGGAGCATGAAAAAGAGGAGAAGTTCCACTTTCTTGACCTGGGTATCCAACGAGATATAGACGGCAAAATCATAAGGTATATACACAGAAAAGAGACCTGGAGGGCGGTTTATCTTAACTTCAAAAGTTTCTGCCCTATAAGTTACAAAAAAGGATTGGTGAGAACATTATTTGATTGTGTAAGGAAGCTGTGTTCAGAAGAAAAGATTGAGGAAGAGCTATCCATTGTGGAGAAATGCCTACGCGACAATGGTTACCCACAAAAGTTCATTGACAAGTATGGGAGACGTCATGTTGAAAAAGTGAAAATCAGCACAGTAGATAAAAAGCCTATCTTTCTGCAGCTGGCATTCAAAGGTGATGATACTGCCAGTAGAATAAGATGCAGACTGAACGCTGCCCTGAAAAGAACATATCCAGCCGCGAAGCTTGTATGTGTTTATCAAACAACTAGTTGTTTGAGACAATCAAAAGTGGACAAATACCCACCTCATGTTACCTCCAACTGTGTTTACCAATTTACATGTACGTGCCAAAGCACCTACATGGGAAGAACAGAGAGAAGGGTTATTGTCCGCATTTCTGAACACATACCAAAGAACCTGAGACTGAAAGGTCCACAAGCATTAAACAGTGCGATTGCGCGTCATCTATTAGACACTGGTCATAATGTAGACAACTTGAAGTCATTCAAAATAATCAACAAGCAAAAGAAACCTAACTTGCTACGCTTTGCTGAAGCAATTGCTATCAGACGACTTAAACCAAATCTATGTACTCAGAAAGAGACAGTGGTGAATCTTGCACTGCCTTGGTGAAAAAATATATACGACAGCTTGTTTTTGTTTCCAAGCCTAATTGCCTAATTATTCTATAAATATTTCTAAACTGTCAAATATTGATCACAGTTCATTTGAATTATTCTATAAATAGTCAGTGTTTGTAACCTTAATTAGTTAAATCATTCCGGACTAATGTTACTTTTACTTCCTACCAATTACTCCTTGTGATCGTGGAAAAGTATGTTCAAATCTTTAATGTAATGTAATTCATATTTTTCATCGTTCAGGTTGTAACCAGTTGAGAAGAATCCTCGAAATAATAAAAGATGAGCTCATATTATCCTGGTACAATTGTTGTTCTTGCTTTGTTCAATCATATTTAAATAGATCAATTAGTCAGTTCATGGTAGGCGAAGGTGGAAGTCTATTGTCTTTTGTACACACAGTTTAGGATATTTGTGATAAATCCCCCAAAGTGCTTCCATCTCCTTCAATGACCAACCTTGAATTAGAGTTATGTGATGATGAGATAATTGTGAAGCAGTCATTAATAATATTGATTTTGTGACCTGACATTAATAAGTGCTTTGCAATGGATGATGCTGGATTTCTATACAGATTAATTGTATTTGGATTTTCTATGTGTTTTAATAACCATTTAAGAACATGTTCTTTTCGACGACCACATTGGAACATTCCATTGGTTCTACCCATTTATGTATGTTACCGCAAGTGCAGATGAACTTGTACGTACAGTTTGAAGTAGAGTCCATAGAATTTCGTCCTTTAATCGTAGATACAGGGATCGGAAATGTTTGGCGTGTGAGGTAATGAGATGCGGCATAGAATGTGTATTTGATGGCTGACTGAAGTCTTTGAGCTAACTGTCAACTGCATAATCTGGTCACCCTGGAATGGAGTAAGTTAATAAAGATAGCTTTCTTTGATACAGAAGCTGTCTTTTCTAGATGTGGTCTATCCTTACTGTGACAATTGATAAAGTAGGTTTTCTGGATAACTATTAGCTGATGAAACTGAATGTATATGTCGAAGCTCATCCATTAATGTGTCACTCGTCCATATTTTGTAGGCCCTTCAGAACAAACATTGAACTAGGGAACGTTCATACCGGATAGGAACAAAACTGGTGAAATGAAGATATTGTCCACTCCATGTCTGTTTACGAAAAATAGATCGCTGAATCGTCTCATCGTCCCTTCCTAGTCATTGTAATATCCAGGAAACCGAATTTGTTATTCGATTCGAGTTCGGAAGTCACACTTGGATATTTGGATGAATATTATTACATAGAGTAATAAAATTTTCAGTAGACTTACTGTTGTTACCAATAATGAGTGTGTCATCCACATTACGTTTAAATAGCATAAATTCTCCTAGCATTCCCTGGAATTTGTTTCTCAAATTTCAACATGAACATATCTGCCAACAGGGGCCCAAGAGGGCTCCCCATCGTAATCCCATCTATTTGTTTGCATTTCTTTTCTTGGAAGGTGAATCTGACATTTTCTGTACACGTTAAGATAATGTCTATGATATAAGTGACAAGGGAATGCTGGACGACTGTTTCATCTTCCTCGTTTGAAACTCATCAGTATTACGCGCCCAACTCTGGAGTTCGAACCAAGGACCTCCAGGCAACAAGACAAGCTCGTAGACGATCATGCCACTGGAACCCAACTCAATGACCATCCCACGAATTTCAGCTTTTACGAATTCGTGATTTTAGCGTAGCCACCAACGGGTGACTTCACTGGCGAGTACCTGTCCTCACTACCGACGGTAGAGACCCGACTGGTCACGAATTCCCATTAAAGACTCCAGGCGAATTCATCCTGTAGCCAATCACCACCAGCTGGTGTCAGAGTGATTTCCATGAGTTAGTCTGTAGAGATTTGATTTATTCCATGTGAGACCAGTGACTGATGTCGGTTAAAACTGCGTTTGAAACTCAGTGGGTGCGAACTGATGATGAGTTCCAAATTAGGGCGAAACAGATGTCCAGTATTCTAGGCTGATTTTCAATGGTTCTCTAACTGATATCAATCCATGGTTAAATTTGAAAATTAGACGTGTATAATAGACTGCTTGTTAGGTAAACATAACAAACTTTAATAGCTACAGTTATGCAATAATATATTGAACTGTCTACTAACAATGTTGATTTTTCCCCTAGCCAGCTGACTAATTAATAGACAATAAATACACACTGATATGGTAAGTCGATGGTTCAGTGGTAAAATGCTCACCAATCACTAACGTCATCTTGGTTTCATTACCAGTCGATGCAGTCTTAATGCTTGATTAGACGGTAGTAAGGCCGGTGAAAAGGGAAGATTATACGGTGTGAGGTTATTAATCCCAACTCGTAAAAACAACACCCCTGCCGTTTCCACACAGAAAAGCCGGAGGTATGGTATACATATTTATAATAAAACTTGGAATACGCAGAACATTGCATAACAATGGTCCCAAGACAACAGGCGTTTGCAAAACAGCATAAAATCGATTGCTTCTCTGTCTGTTTAACTATTAGTCAAAGTTAGCAGACAGTAAATTTCAACTGGCCTATTATCCGGACAACATGTTCTATCCACTTATTAGTTACTGTAATTTATTTCAATATAGATTACGACAAAAATCAACAGATGAGTTAGAGAATTGTTGAAAACAACCAAGGAGTCCTGGATAGCTGTTTTGTTCCCCCATTCTGGGACTGTTTAGCTCACTAGCGACTGGCCCTATTCAGGAAGGTAGTTAACCTGGGGTTCTAGTGGGAAGCGGTGATCAGTAGGGTGCAGCAGCTTGAAGGTGAGGCAGTAACTCATTGAAGAAGACATTGCGAAGTGGTCGCGTTATGTAGTGAATTGGCAGAAGTTAGTATTCATGGGTTGGCCATTGGATCGGGTTGGGCCCCAGTGGCTTAATGGTCTGCGAGCTAGCTCGCCTTGTAACCAGAAGGTCATGGGTTCGACCCGTGGCGGTGAGTGAATACTGCCGAAGGTCCCAAACTAGACTGACAAAACAGATGTCCCGTGTTCCCTGGTTCTCTAACCGACGTCAGCTCATGATGAAATCCTCCAACCAATCAAATAAAAAAGGATCCCTACACAACCAATACTTGAAAATATTTAGCATTAAGTGCCCACAATCCCACTAAAGATCGAACCTAGGATTTTTAAGTTATGACATTTTAGCTTTTATGTTATTATTCCTTTGGGTTCCGGGTGAAAACTAGAGCTCCGACAACACATCTACACTTTGTTTTGTTCTTTGCTATCCTCTTCATCTGGGTCCACGATTGGCCCCAATCTCTCATCTCCTCCAAATCGCACAATCTCCTCCATGTCACAGTTGCACGGACGACCTACTGATCACTTCCCATTCCGATTCCACTCGACCAATGATCTGCACTGAGGGTCATGTCATTCGACGGTCTCCTCAACGTATACCCGATCAACCCATCTCCATTTTCTCCTATATATTTGTTGAACAATCGGCTCTTGTTTGTTGGTTTGTTGCCAGACAGCCAGAGTTTCTTGTTGCTAATTCTTTCTGGCTGGCCGGCTGTGCATTTGATCTTCAGTATAGAGCCAGCCAGAGGAGTCTGCAGTGGCCTGTTGTAAGTGTTTTTCGTGACACGCTGGGCATATTTCTAACCCATAAAGAAGAAGTGACTGACTGACATTACATTTGTGTTGAACAGAATTCGAATCTTGTTATTTATGCTGATTGCGGTTTCAGGTTGGTTGATGAAGGTCTATTCTACCTTTCCAATTCTGTGTGTCTGGCTGGCTTCGACATCTCCGTCCATTCCGCTGGTCTGTGGTTGAAACCATCCTTCCTGGCCAGATAAGTGAAGGAAGTAGCCTCTTTTAAATCTCTCCCATTGATGGTGATTGGTGCTGGTTGGTATTGTTGCTGTTCGTTGGTTATCTTCATCACCTCCGTCTTATCAATGTTTACCTGGAGTCCTCGTCTAGCTTACTTGCTCGCTAGCTTTCTAGCCGGTCCCAAGCCCGGCTAAAGAGGGAGGGTTTGGACGTGGGACTAGCGACCCTATCCCACAAAATTAATCAAATTACTACAGAAACTTCAATGCACTATGACATTTTAGCTACCGAATTAAAATTCACTGAGTTAGGAATCCTAACTTCTGTCCACAGATCCCATTCTTTCAATTTATTAAGCAATACCAGGAGCTCCCTGTGGTCTTGTAACTAGTAAGCGTCCAAATACTGCATTACACAGATGTATAGCTGATTGATAGATATCAGACCCAAATAACAGTTCCAATGATATCGAAAGTTAGTGTCAAAGTAATACATTGTCATCAAAGTAATAATAATAATAATAATAACAAAAGTAATTCTAGACTATGTGCATCAGAGGAAAACTGAGAGAATCTATTGTGTATTGTGTAGAGTTGAACATTTAATTCTAAAAGCCCGCTAATCTCTTCATTTAAAAATAAACAAAGTTGTGCACATAATAAACACACGAATAAATGAAGTTTCTTTTCTCACAACATAAAGTCATTAGACAACAAATTAGACAAAGTGATGACAACAGATAATTCACGAAATACACATTTATTTGTCGTAAACTTACAATGGGTGGTGGTGATGGTGATGGTGGGGTAATATTTACTGTTAATCACATGAAAACCTTACAGAGATAAATAGGGAAAAACATAAGGGATGAAATAATCTCATTATTGTAACTATTATTACGCAATACTATGATGAATAAGCTGTTTGTCAGCATGTCACCTAGATTTCAGTTCCCTTTTTTTCCTATGGAGTTAAATTCGTAGGTCGTAGTACCTCAGTAGTACTATGGTGATAGCTGCCTGCTAGCCAGAATTGTAGACAACAATTTACGTTAATGTCTACGTCCCGAATCGGGGGCATGAGAAAAAAACACAATAACAAAGCTTAACCTTAAGGAGCTCAACAACTAATCACAGCTGACTTAACATGTACAGTTAGGATTCGCAGAAATATGGCTTTACTTTCTGAGAAATGGTCACAAGCAATGCATAATAACCTTCAGCAAGAAAAATACCAGCCGGAAGACGTTGCTTCTCGTCTGACAATAATATACATGAAAATTTATAAATACCTCTTGATTTTCTGAATAAACAATCTGTTTCCTGGACCTTGTCTTCTGTCGTTACAGTTCAACCGACTAATGATTCAGTTTGAGTGAAGCAATAACAACAGTAAAACACATGAAGGAGGACCTAAAGAGGATGCATCCTCACATTAACAATCTTCCAGTGATTTAAATAATCTTATGACTTATAGGTTTCTACATATTGTTACCATTGTCACCCAGTAGGAGTCACACCCAGGATCTTTAGGTTACACTGAGGAATTTGTTGGAATGATTGCTGTAATCTATGGAGTTTTCAATTACTTCTAAATTGAATATATGTAGTAACCATTAAAGTTACAATTTAATTCAAACGCTAATTGGTTGAGTATAACTCATTGACAGTATACAAACGAAATCACATCAGTACCCTGATGTTTATTGCTGGAGAAATCTGAACGACCAACAATATTGAAGATGAAATAAGGAAAATGGGAAACTTATGACATGACAACAAATATCTAGAAAAGTTTGTTAAAGTCTCGGTGAGGAGAACAGATGGAGAGAGAGGTATGCTTGCCAATGTGTAGAAGAAACGTATATATAAATGATTTTACCATTCAATGGAGACACAGCCACTGAATGACTGGCATCGAAACTCCTAAGAATACTGACTAAAACATTCTTCTCCAAAAGACTATGTTTAAAATACACCACCCATTGTATAATTCCAATGCAGGTGAAGGATAAGCTTCCGAGTCTAGCCACCTTGATATGCCTCTATAAATTTAACTGTTCTTGTGGAGAGGTAGGTTGAACAACTTGTCAAGCACACTGTCGCCCACCTGAGCATTGTCCAGTGTGGTTAAGTAAATGGAGTCGTAAAGTCAATCAGGAGTTCCATATTTTCGGCACACCCTGTGGATATGGATTACAAGATTGATGGAAATTCCGCCTATACAGTTCTTTATAAGATGTCAAATCAATTCTCTAGAGTTTGTACTCTTTCGATTGCTAAGCGTAGCTAAGGCGATTGCCGTAACATGTTTATTGAATTCCTCTCCTTATTTCTTATGGTCTTCAAAGTAGATCTAGAATACCTAACTTTTCCGGTGATGCTGGATAACTATGAATAGTTTTTTATATTTGTATTTATACTACTAATTTTAATATCAGTAGTATGGTGTGTTAGAATTGCATATTTTAGTCTGAGTTTCACAATTTATTGTCATTATTATTCTACTCACATTCCCCCTGATTATATTTGATTCGACTGACCCACATTGTTTCTGAAATGTCTATGACTGGTAGCTTACTATGTAACTGTAGTAAGCCTGATGAGAATTTACCGAAAATACGTATCTGACCACTTGAATCTTGTTACAAAAATAACTTAAAATGTTAACATGTGTGGAACTTGGACACCGTGGACACTGTATGCGATTCCATATTAATTAATTTATTAGATATATCACACAGTCAGTGAAACAGTATTGCTTTACTGGATGACAACAATTCATACACAGTTTATTATTATTCATAATCATGTGAAATGTTACTCTGTATAACCCTGAAACTTGATTTCTTTAGCTGTCTTTCCCTCTTCCTAATTTTCTCAGGTGTAGTAGAATTTTACAGATGTCTAGGTGGACAGGTTTTGAATGATTTATACTGCAGGTTATTTCAGTTGATTCGACAGATAAGACTTCTTTTATCAATCTCTTCCTCCACCCTGCTGTTACATTAGATTTTAAGACAGTCAGCTTATCTCATCCTATTGTATGGTTGTGTGTGACTGCATGCGGTGTAGTTCTATGGCTCAGCTGTCCTCCCGACTTATCTTATTAGGGTCAATTAATCTAGATTTCGCAGAGCTTTTGTGCTCCTCTAGTCTGATTTCAATAAACAAATTAATATGGATTATTATCTTAACTCTATTTGGTTAATGGTGAGTAGCAGTGGGATCCAGGATGCGAATTTCACCCCAAATGAGAGTCGTCAGCTAGTGGATGTAAATGCAGTCCCCGGTAAGTGATGATTTTCACATTGATGTGTCTCAAACAGGACGAAATGCGGATCCTGGATTACAATGATAGCCACCACTAACAAGGTAATCCTCCGATATCGTCGAAGCGTCTGTTCTAGAAGCTGATAAATTGACAAAGACCAGCCACATTTCGACCAAGTAAATCGACAGAGTAAACAAAAGTTTGATCACAAGAAGAAATCAGTTAGAAAACCGTTGAAAAACCATGGAGTAGTGGACGGCCGTTTTGCCCCAGTTTGCAACTCTTCATCAGCACGAAGCCATCAGCAGAGTTCGAATACAAGACCTTCCAGTTAGTGGGCAATCATCCAACCATTGAGACCTGATCCAACTATCCATGAATAATAACTGTTGCCAAATTAAAAAAGCATACTAAGACAACTCCTTTGAGTGCCCACTGCTGAGAAGTCCCAAACTAGGGCGAAACAGAAGTCCAGTTCTCTTTCTCTGGTTTTCCACTAGTTCTATAAATGGTGTCGGCTCGTGACGAAACCTGTAATCCCCCAAATCCATGTAAGCCAAAATTCAAAAAACAAAACAAAACTAAAACTGACTTTAAAAAAATATTATCTTAATACAACCAAGGGCTTTGGTGATTCAAAGGTAAAGAATGCTCTCCAACCACGCATGTGGTCTTGGGTTCGATTCCCTGTCAGCGGACTCCCAAATCTCGCCAGACCGGCAGCAGGGCAGGTAAAGAGGGAAGTTTATGCGTGAGGCTAGTTATTCCACCTCATAATAATAAAAGACAACTACCAACGAAACTTTACAGCTCTAGCATGAATCCCTATATTCCAGTGGGAAGGGAAAAGGAATTAAAATTACAGAAATAAAAAATATCAACCAATCAAATCAAATTTAAGGTTAGAAGAAGAAGGAGAATAAAACGTCTCTTACTCACTTCAAAGCGTAGTGCTTCAATATGAAATATTAAATCTTGGTCAATGAATGGTGAATTCTCCTTAGCACCATAATCAACTAAATATTGATAGAAAAGAATTAAACGAAAATCAAATGGTTGGAAAGCAGCACGTTTCAGCAATCTTGTTAATTCTTCTTTATCTTCTAACAATGGTCTTGTTTTAATTGAGAATTTCTAAAAAGGGGGAGAACCAAAATAAAGCAGGAGAGTGTGCAATACTGAAAGGATGAACATTTCTACCTTGTTGTAAACGATTTTGAATAATTTTATTGTTAAACTTATACTACTTATCTTTAAAACAGTAGTGTCAGTTGTGTTTCTTAATTTTTAACTGTGTCTTCATTTGCTAATGAAGTTTAACTCACTCGATGTATTACTAAACTATTAAATGTCAAAAAAGCCTTAAACGTGGACTAGTCAAGACTGTATACTATAGAGCTAGGAGATTAGAGGAGGAATTTATGTTTCTCCAAAAGATGTTGAAAAGCAACGGTTACCCCCAAAGGTTCATTAACAAGTATGCTAGATCTGAAGTCACAAATGTCGAGCAAATAACAGTGGGGAAAAAGCCCATCTACATTCAGCTTGATTATAAAGGTGAAAATAGAACAGCAGTTGTCAGCTGAAGACTGAGAATGCCACTAGAAAGAGCCTATCCTGCAACTAAGCTGGTCCCGGCCTGTCGAACAACATGCTCTTTGGTACAATCAAAAAATCGATAGATATCCTTCTCATATTAATTCCAACTGTGTATACAAATCTACGTGTATCTGCGGGAGAAGTTACATTAAAAGAATAGAAAGAAGCTCATACCTAAGATTTTCTGAACATGTACCAAAAAGCTTATGTTTAAAGGAAATAAATGCTTTAAGCAGTGCCATCGCCAGGCATCTCCTCGACACAGGTCATGAGGTGGACGTCGCAAGATCGTTCAAAATTATCAATAGGCAGAAGAGTTCAGTTCTTCGCAAGTTTAACGAAGCAACTTCCATCAAGCACCTGGAACCCAATTTATGCGTTCAGAAAGAAGCGGTTATCAGTCTTTCTTTGCCCTGCATGTTAAGTGGATATTTTCATCCTCTCTTTCATTTGATTACGTAATGCCGAAGGTTTCCATTGTGTATGATCATCAGTGTTCGGAATAAAGTGTTTAGTATTATTATATATATTATTAATGTATGCATATATTGATTGATTTTTGATTAAGAAATGGACTCTGTGCAAGTATTTTGAAATTGTTTCTGCGGATATACTTAATAATGCCTTTGACCTGTAAGCAGGTGATGAGAAACCAACAAAATAAGCAATGATGGTACCATTGTATTCCTGCAAAAACTCTTATTCTTGCTTTATTTTCTTATAGTTGAACATTATTTGCCGTAAATATACTTTATTCGTGTACCCATCCGTTACTGTTGAACATTGTTTATCCGTATCCCTTTATTCTGTGTCTGGCATTTGCGCACTGCCTGAATAACAGGTGGATCGCCCAGTGACACACAGCTCTGCTGTTTTTACTTACTGACTCACGTTGGCTGTGCTTTTTGACGGCATTAGGCGCCACAGACATCTCACAATTGGGGCTTGTATATGTTATATTTCATATTTTATGTTTAATGCAGTACCGCTTTTTAAGACAAATCATGTGTTTTCCGATTTTATGCATCACTCAACGTGTGGTCTTAATAATCGCTTGGATTATTGTCTCGAATTTCATTTGGAAGAAATTCACAGCTTGTCCGTAGATTCCATTAACGTAAACAGATAGAATTTGGGCACTGAGGTAGAGTATAATTCCACTATGGATAAAAATTATTTTGATAAAGTCACACTGTGTTATACAGTAATATTTTTACTAATGACAACGTGGCGAGAACAATTTATTACTACTCATAATCTCATATCAAGGCACTGCTTACACAACTTTCTGACTTCGTTTATATACATGAGTAAATAATTGACTAGACATATGAATGACACAAAGCATATATCAACCTCTCATCAAGAGAACTAAGCTCTAGTGAGATAAAAGTGGACGAGAAAGGACTAAATTTCAATGCTGCAGTGTGGTGAGAGAGCTTTCTGCTAGCCAAAATTGGCAGACAGCAATTTACATCAATGTTTACATCCCAAATCCCATTCGAACAATGGCCTGGCTCACGATATCATTCGACAGTCTCCTCTTATCATGTAAACGATCCATCTCCATTTCCTTCTACATATTTGTTCATCAGTAGGTTGTTGTCTGGTTACTTCCCAGAGTTCCTTGTTACTAATTCCTTCTGGACGACCATTAGATCCTCAATATGGAGCCAGTGAAGTGGGAAACGGTTGATCGAAGTCAGAAGTAGCCTGTTGGAAATCCTTTGCGTCACAGGCACTCGAAGTTTACGACACATAGAGAAGAAGCGACTGACTTCACATTCATGTTGAAAATCCGAATATTATTTTTTATGCTTCTGAGGCGAAGTGCACAAGATTTCCGAACTGGTTTCAGGTCGATGAAGGCGTATCTTACCTTTCCGATTTTGGCTGGCCACCTTTGACATCTTCATCTGTTCCGCTGACCTGTGGTTGGAACCTTGTTTTCTAGCTGGATAAGTGAAGGAAGTAACCTCTGTTATATCTCTTCCGTTGATAGTGATTGATGCTGGTTGCTGTTGTTGATGGTTGGTTAGTTATCTTCATCTCCTCCGTCTTCTCTATATTCGCCAGGAGTCCTGTCTTCGCTGCCTACCTCTTCAGCCAGTTTTTTGGTTTTCGCCTGTTTGCAAGTCTTTGATTTTGTGTAACATTAGACATATATCATCCACACGCGAAATCCAGATCTTCTAGAGTCTTCTTATCTGTCAGTGCGGTGTATTCCTGACTCCTCGCTCCAAACAGTCTGACGCATAATCCAGTCCACCGCAATGAGGAACATCATTGGTGATAGTAAGCAGGCGGCCTTGTCTTCTGTATTCAGCCCAAAGGTTTCGCCGGGTTTTCTGTTGTGGATCACTTGAAATGTGACATTGTCATATTTCCATCTGTTGAATGAGGTTGATGAAGACTTGGGCACTGCACGCCGTAGTGTTGAAGTAGTTTGCAAATTACTTCGCAGTCAATGCTGTCTGTCGAAGGCCTTTCCGAAGTCGGTGAAATTGGGGCAGAGGTTTGACTGTCATTCTATGCTTTGTTCTGCGATGAAGATGAGTAGAGTTGCAATTTGATCAGCACATGATTTGCCTTTCCTGAATCCAGCTTGTTCCGGCTAGCAGAGTTCTGAATCAGTTCTGAAGAATAGTAATATTTTTTCTTAAAATACTTCCCTACCTATTGCAACGATGAATTGGCTGTTGGTAACAGACACGTGCTGAGGAAATCGTTGAATAACATCACGAGCCAGGCCCTCTAGTCAAGCCTGAATGGGAGAAAAGGAGTTAGGCGCGTAGGTCCAAGGGTTACATGGAGGAGATCGTGTGAGGTGGGAGTAAAAGCCTAGCGGGAGGGATGGGGACTATCATGGAGCAAGCGAAAGAGGAAAACTATACAGAACAAAGTTAAATGGCACTGTGCTACAGAAGCCACATGTCCCACTCGGAACCCAAGGGGATAATAATATCAATAATAACACAATCACCGAGGTAGCAATGGTTTTTTTTTTGAATATTGAATTACCTGTTTAGTCTCTCCAATTTGACTGGCACCTGTTTTATTGGGCGATCCAACCAGAGTGGCTAGATCAATTTCAGGCATTTGACACAACTGGGATAGTGTTAAACCAAACTGTTTAGCTGTCACCTAACAAATAAAGTAAAATTAAAATTAAAAATTATTAGAAATATGCATATCGAAAACAAAAAAATAGAAGTGATAAAGAACGTAAAACAGCAATAAGTATGTCGGTGGTTCAACTATGGGATACATGCATTCCACGCTTTTTGGTTCAGGAGTTGATTACCAGCAAACATCATCCTAAACCTCACTTAGTTTACTAGCCAGTAAGTAAGCTCAGAAAATATGGTTGAGATATATGGATGACACTTTCACAGTGTTGAAAACAGAACATATCTCTCTCTAGCTTCTTGACACATATAAACTCACTAGTAAAGGGAATAAAATTCACATTTGAGTCGGAAAACGAATAAGGAGAATTAGCTATGTTCGATTGCAAAATCAAACGAACAGAAGAAGGTAAACTACACACTAGTGTTTATAGAAAACCAACGCATTCTAATAGATATTTAGACTTAAATTCATGTCATCCTTTAACTGTTAAGGCAGGCTTAGTTAAGTGTTTAACACACCGAGCAATGGCACTAAATAGTACAACAAAAAACCTAAATGATGAAATAAAACAAATAGAGGAGGCGTTGGTGTCAAATAACTAACTATCCTATAAAACTCATCAGGAAGATCAAAAGCGGTCAAAAGTAAAATAAAAATAATGGTGAAACTAATAGTGATAACATAAATAAGAAAGAATATAAGGCATTTACAGTAGTTTTACCATATAAGGAAGGCACATCTGAGACCGTACGTAGGATTCTCAATAAAGCAGGAATTAAGATGGCATTCAAACCTGCAAACTCACTCAGGCACAGGCTCTGTAGGTTAAAGGACCCAGTTGACCCAATTAGACAAAATAATATAATTTGCAAAATACCCTGCAATGACTGTGAGGTCAACTACATAGGTCAGACTAGTAGGTCAGGAATAGTCAGATTGTCAGAACATAAGAATTTAGCTAAGGCTAGAATGACTGTCCCGACGAAGATAAGTAATTTAGAAAACGGCTCAACGATTTCACTGCATATATTGACACACAAGCACACAATAGGGTTGGTGGGACAGAGTTACAATTCTAAGAAGTAATATAGATGGATGGAGAGAGAGAGGTTGGTTACTGAATCTTTGTTCATCGGATCTAAACCTGACACATGCAACAGGAATGATTCATTACTCATGACGGAGATATGGAAGATATTATTACCACCAGTCAGATCAGAGGAGGATAATAAATAATGTTAAAATGTATTTCAATTCACGTTATAACATCCTAACAAGTTACTTATTTTGACTATAAAAACACTCGTCTTATTTCCCATCTGATTGTATTTCGTCAGTAACACTCATATTATTGTTATTATTTCCGAATGTTCATTATCTTATATTGACTTTATTCAAATGTTTAATCATCAGTCTTTACTCATGTGTACAAATGAAGCAAGAAAGTTGTGAGAGTGAGTGACTTGATATGAATATGAGTAGCAATAGTTTGTGCTCGAAACGTGGTCGCATCAGTTAATATCACTGTATAACAAACACTGTGTGATTTATCAAAATAAAATCTTATCTATGATGGAGTTATACTCTACCACAGTGCTCAAGTTATATATTTATATCAGTAAAAGAGGAGGGGTGAGTTTAAACGTTTTCGAAGCTTTCGACCCCTTTCCGTGAAAAAAATATGCAAAAATGAGTAAAGTCAAACTATTACAATCCATGGGCTACGAACGCACAACTGACCTTGAACCGACCATTCAGAAAACCTTGTGGTTTTTACATAAAAATTACGTTTACTTTTACAAGAGAAATACAGACAAAATAACGATAAACAAAACATTGAGCAAAGAATATCCTTTCCGATAATTTCCTCTTCTGGCTTATACAATTATATTTATGTATATTTATATACATAGAATATTCTAGAATAGTTGTCATTAACAATATTGGTGTTTTTTAATTAATATCGATTTGTTAAGTAAGATCACCATGGAATTACCACAGTTGGCTAAAGATGCATAAATTATAATAAGCATAAAAATCTAACTGCAAATAGAATATCAAATAAAATTAAGGAAATTTCCACAACAAATTGAGGATCATTCGAACTTAGATAGCCAAGCGGTAAGGACAGTGTCTGAACCAGCTTCTTTTGAATACATAAGTTAGGCATCTTAATGTAGATCCCAACTGACAGCCTCAGCAGTATGTGTTAGACGACATCTTAAGGTGAAGTTAAGATTAGTTGATATGCGGTAGATGACTTTGAAAGCTGCGTCGTTATCGTCAATTTTGTCTTCTGTATCCACAATATGAGATGGAATAGAGCTATGAATGGATTTTGTTTGTCCTTTACTTAACCACCATGGAGCATGGTGTTCGAAAATCTTACGATAAACACACCTAATTGTATGGCCTATGTAACTAACTGGCTCCACAGGAGCAATCAAATCTGTAGGTACACATAGAAGAGGCGAAATTAAGTAGTTAGTAAGTCTTTAACTCCTGAATGTGAAATACGGGGGTAGTTTTAAGAACACAGTGTAATTCAGCAGCGCTGAATGCTCTTTTTACCTCATTCCTTAGGCATTGTGTTAATACCTCACTGATTTCATCCCCAAGGAACTGAATTTGTTAGAATGCAGCCGTTTTAGGAGCGATTGGTAACTTGGGCTGCCTTGATTTTTGACTCACATTCTTATCGATGAATTTTTCTGGGTAATCGTTCTCACTCAGCAACTGTTTCATAATATTGAGCTCTTCATTAAGACATTCATCGGAGCAGACTTCTCTTGCTTTGTAGACTAAGCACTTTATCAGATTGCGTTTGTATTTCAAGGGCACAAAGCTGAAAAATATGAGTATACTGACAGTCAACTGATGTAGGTTTTCTATATACACTTCTTCCTAGTGTACCGTCCTCTTTTCTAGTCATAAGGCCGTTTAGGAATAAAATACTAGAGTATCTTTCTTTCTCGATGGTGAAATTTTGTCGCAAGATGAACGTCATTAAACAGGTCGAGGATGTTCTTTGCTTCATTATCACTTTTCAAAATCAAAAATCTATCATCCATGTACGGACAGTAGAATTCTAGTTCATCACCTGCGTCTTTCAAGGCCCATTTTCTAGTTTTGCAAGGAAAATATCGGCTATACATTTTTCTTTAACCTGACTCATAAACGTTTTCCAGGTACAAAGAGGAGTGTCCGTTTTTTTAAGTTATACTACTTACTCTACATGTATTCATGTATTCATTCCTTTGATATCCAGCTATTGACCAAAGGACGTGTGTACTCCTCCCTAGTCCGCTCCGTCCTTCTTTATCGTTGTGGGACATGAAAAGGCTAGCTGACTTTGATCATAGGTGCCTGAGTTCTGTCTCACGTTTGAAATGGTGTAATAAGGTGAGCAACATTGAGGTTAGGCGTCGAGTGCTAGGTAAGGAGGGAGGGGAAATCAATGGAGGAGGCTGTGAAGTTACTGGGTTAGATGGTTAGGACATGTGTTATGTATGACCAGCCATTGCTTTCCTCGACGTGCAGTGTTAGCTGACATAGAATGCATCAGGTAGGAAAAGAGCGAGTGGTGATCAAACCAGAACATGGCTTCATCATTCAATGAAATCCACAAGATTTAGTTTAAGCCACGTAAGAAGGTGTAGACTTCCCGACTGGTTGTGATCCTCAAGTGGGTAAACACCAATGGCTGGAGACAAGTGGTGATATGGCTCAAAGTGATCGTTCTCAATGGCTGGCGCGGATGCATTCACTCCTTGTGACTTATAATAACCAGTAAAACAATATGGTTCTTCGATATTACTATTGTTTTTGCCTGATATCTCAGTTTACTGTCTCTTTTTTATATTTCTTTTCACTTTCTTCTCTTGCTGTGTGCTACATGGAGTGTGGCGACTTGAACTGCAGCACATCGGTGCGAAGTTCTATGTTGAAACCAGTCAGTCGGTCATTTATCGAAGTGACTCAAGATGAGATCTTTTTGTGACCCACTCATCTCTCTTATCCTTTTTTTTCAGTCTTCTCTGAAAGCCATCCTTTTAATCAGTACGGGTTCTAGTAAGGGATTGAAAACTATTTTCTAGAAAAATTCAGACAGTAAAAATAAAACATCCTGATCCTAATCCCAATCCTAAATCTGGTCCTAGTCCTAATCTTAATCCTTACGCTATCTCTAATCTTAACCCTAACCGTAAACGTAACCCTATCAACGCATTATCCAACACAGTAATTAAAAACAAGATCGTCATGGAATTTTCACCTCAGTTCCTTATTAGTGGCGCTACAATAATAATAGGTCCCTTTATTCAACGACTAGTATCTGCTAAGGGTCATTACTGCGTTATACTTTAACTTGGCTCTCGCTCCTGGAACTTCAATGCTTAAAGCCTTATTCAAGTGTTGGTTTGCAGGGATTTGACTTGGTTGTTTACACGACTTCATCATGGGTTGAAATCAGTTAGAGGACCATTGGAAAACCATCATACTATGGTGGACAGGCATCTTGTCCTGGTTTGAGACTCTTCATCAGTATGCACCCACTGCAGTCGGGGCTCGAACCCAGGATCTTCTGGTTACAGCAACTGCCATCGGATAATCAACTGACAAAGTCATTTTCTCAGTCTGTACAAACATATATATATATAAAGTATACAGGGTATGCATCTCTGATTTGCTGCAAAAAGAAGTCCCAATTTTCCATAAGTGTGTTTATGTACATTTCAAACCAATGCTGATGTGAAAATCCATCTAACTGACCGTATATCATACAATTTCAAACCCTTAGTGGCCCGGAAATACTTCAAAGGAGTCATTATCCGTCCGCTTATACAGGCTTTAGTTCTCCACATAAACTCATTCTCCATACAGTAGTCAAAAACCAAATGCGGGTTGAATTTTGCCACAAAGGTTCAGAACAGCATACGTTGGTAATGGTGAGCGATCCGAATGGTTTATTCAAGGTTATTTGGCTGTGATATTTGCTCTTTACTCTTCCGATATGTACAGTAGGTTTGAATACTTATAACAGTAATAATAATGATGTGAATTGCGACAAAATATCTGTGATTATAAGCATGGTTCGATATCAGGTGGTAAAACACGTTATTAGTTCACGTTAATATTTTAATTTTCACCACGGATTGATATTTGTTAGATAACCATTGGAAGACCAACTTTGGAGTACTGGACAGCTGTTTATCCCTACTTTTGGGGACTCATAGACAGTATGTACCCACTATGAGGGGTCGGCACATGATTATCAGGCCTAACGTTTACATAGTGAAGTATTACTTAATTGAGTTAATGTGGTTAATAAAATATCAAAGATTAGAGTACAGGGATGTGAATTAATCGATAACAGTAGAGGTGATCATCGTTATCATAATAATAACAAGTATAAATCCGCTCAAGTGTTAATATAATCTAGGTAATGGTGAGTGTGCAGGTAGAATGTGTATACTAACCAGTTGGGGTAGAGGGTAAAATAACTATTGTCGCCTAGAGATTAGATAATATAATAAATTGCCAAACCGGGAATAAATATACAACTAGAGCACAGCATGATATTGATAATACAGTTGACATTACAGATAAAATCAAATCGGGAGAGATAACTATTTTAGGTTGGGAGCAAAGGCCAAGGGAGGGAAAAGGATTGAACAAACTTTTTCTGAACACAAAGACTAGGTTGAAAAATGATTATGGCAACTGTCTCAGCTATGTTTAGCGGAGGAAGACGTACCAGCCTAGGGAGTTGAGGTGACACCCCCGTATAGAATTGTAAAGGGTGAATTTTTATCAGTCTTGTGCTCGCCATCCACTAAGTATGCCAGTATGGAACTTCTGATTAAAACAAGACATATAAGCTAACAATATTGTTTTCAATTAGATCTTCTTCAGGCTTTACTCTAATTTACATAGATTTATATATAAAATTTTAACCAATGACGGTGATTTTGGGAATCAAATAATAATCTTAATAGTCTTAATAATAATAATAATAATGTGGTAAATGTTTTGAACATAGTTAATAACGATGATTATAATGATAACAAAATATTGATAATAAGGTTTATGCAGGTGATAAGAATAACAAAGATAGTATATGTATATAAGTGTATAAATAAATTGGGTCAAATCTTAAAAGGTGAAGTGGAACGATAATCAGAGTTTAAATAAATATTATAAGAGTACAAAGGAGGTGGAAAATAAGAAAGGGTGGGAGGGTTTTTGAATACAGTTCACCTAGGCCAAGGGAGAGACAAAGGTTGAACAAACTTCTTTTGTATGCAAAGACTAGGATTGTTCTCTCGAATTTCCATAGCTTCGGCTAAGTGTAAAAGACGGTTTCTGATTCCATTCGAAAGACTCGATGGAATACGATAGATAACTTTGAAAGCACTATTTTTGTCCACTTGGTGACCGCTATCAATCAAATGAGCCAAAATAGAACTTCGTATGGATTTTATTTGACCTTTTCCGAACCATGAAGGAAGATGCTCATTAATGCGTTTGTTCAGCTGTCTAGTTGTTCGCCCTATATAGCTTTCTCCACAGGAGCAACTAAATTTATAAATACACATCTTATTTTCCACCTCCTTTGTACTTTTATAATATTTATTTAAACTCTGATTATCGTTCCACTTCACCTTTTAAGATTTGACCCAATTTATTTATACACTTATATACATATACTATCTTTGTTATTCTTATCACCTGCATAAACCTTATTATCAATATTTTGTTATCATTATAATCATCGTTATTAACTATGTTCAAAACATTTACCACATTATTATTATTATTATTAAGACTATTAAGATTATTATTTGATTCCCAAAATCACCGTCATTGGTTAAAATTTTATATATAAATCTATGTAAATTAGAGTAAAGCCTGAAGAAGATCTAATTGAAAACAATATTGTTCGCTTATATGTCTTGTTCTAATATTATAAATGGGAATATTTAAAGACTTCTGATTAACTTTACAACTCCTCTACCTAATTACGTTGGACAATGCTTCAGAAAGCGACGATGGGCTTGACAAATCATTCTACCTATCTACGTAACTGTCTCTTTCCACAAGAACAGTTAAATTTATAAATGCACACTGAGGTGGCCAGACTTGGTAGCTTACCCTTATACAAGAAGTGGCGAATTTTAAACACAATGATACTGCAAAAATGTTTTAGCTAATATTTTTCGGAGTTTCGATGCCAGTCATTCAGTTGCTACGTCTCCTGTGAACGGTAAAGTGATTTTTATATACGTTTCTTCTCCACAGTTTGCAAGAATTTCTCTCTCTCTGTTCTCCTCATCGAGACTTTAACAAGCTTTTCTAGATATCCGTTAACATATCATACATTTTCTATTTTCTTTATTTCATCGTCAAGAATGCCGGTTGTGCAGATTTTTCTAGCGCGATACATCAGGGTACTGATGTGATTTCATTTGTATGTTAGAGGAGCAAATGATTTGAAATGGGTGTATTGTCCAACGCATGACTTTTTCCAGAAAATACCCCTCTGAATACAGCCACTTTACCTTCTGTTAGCGGGATATCAAGAAACGATTAGGTATCGTCTTTTTGTATCTTACATGTGAACTAACTGTGTGAGTTTGTCATATTGAACGTTTTGAGAAGGACCTTGGTATCGATTCTATTACTATGAAAGATGAAAGTTTCATCCGTATATTTAAAGTAGGACGAGAGTTCGCTGATTACGTTTTCAAGTGAACGATTCACTAATTTTTCCATAAACGTATCGGCTAAGAAAGAACCTAGAGCAGAGCCCATTGCTACGCCCTCCACTTGACGGTAGAATTCGTTGTTAAAATGGAACTGCACATTCATAGTACAACGGAGTAGCATTTCCCCATAGTCTTTTAGGCGGTTAACTTACGTCCATATCATTTTCTATTAGACATTCACAGATGAAGTCGATGGTCTCTAATAAATGGACATTATTGTCACTGGAAACGCCAAAATAGCTGTTATTATCAATTCTGGTGTTGTGTTGTGTACCTTGTGATATCATTTATTGTTTTTTTATGTTGTCAAGTAAATTAGATTCAGTATTGTACCATATAAATGCTGACAGTTCCGCACTGTATCATAGGTACTGTTTTGGAATAAAGCAAATTATTATTATTATCATTACTATTGGAGAAACTTACATTTAAAAATTCATTGAATAATGAAGACAGAGCATTCAAATGATAATCTCGAAGACCTTTCAGTGTAGCTGAAGATGGACGATCTTTTTCTTGATTCAATCGTTTTACAAACTTGGGCGGTAATTCAATTGGTTTCTCACATGGTGTGGATAGATAATTCCTAATTAATTAGTAGTAATAATAATAACACTAATATATATATGTATATATATAAGTAATAGTAATAATCTTAAGCACGAATTGTAGTACTATAAAACCAGTTTTGCTTTCCATTATTTGGTTAATGGTAGGTAGAAGTGGAATACAGCAGTTTAATATATGCGTAAAACTTGGCCAGCACTGTGGCAATATGTAACTCCATATTAGATTTGCAATTACTAGTGTTCTCTGAGGTGGTTGGTTTAGTTGCGGAGCTTTCGTCGTCCTTCTGCGCAAAATCTTCAGCACCGTATTTAGCATAAAGTGAAATGATTTAAATTTTCCATGAGTGATAGAAGTGCGTCTCTTGGTAACCATCATTACATATGTACTGATGATTTTCTATTGACTTGGATTTTAAACTTTCTCGTCACACGACTTACTTTTTATTAGTTGGTATATTTCGTCTATATTAACGTGCTTGTTAATCGCATATTCGTTTGAGTACCAGGCTTCTAGGAATTCCCTGACTGCCTTTTTGGTGTTTCCTCTCTTTAAAATTTCGACATTATCTCAATCAAATTGATGTCCATAATTATCTATATGTCTTGATATGAAAGAATATATATCATGTCTTTTAACAGCTGATTTGTGTTCCTGGATTCTGATTCGAAGGGGAGGCCCACAACTAAACCAACCAACCAAGAAAACACTACCAATTGTAAATCGTCCACCTGAGCTACAAATCTTTTCTATTATTCCACATTAGATTTTTTATTAGATATATCACACACAGTGAGTGGAACAGTATTATTGTGTTCTGGATGACCACACTTTCCGAACACAATTTATTATTGTTCATAGTCATCTCAACTATAACTACACATCTTCGAAACTTGAGTTTTATAGTCCAGTACTTCCAGGTTTTCCAATGGTTCGCTAACCAATGTCAGCTCATGATGAAATCCTGTAACCATTGAAAACCAGGAAGTACTGGACAGCCAGCTGTTTCATCCTAGTTCAGGAATCATCGGCAGTACGCACCCACCACAGAAAAGTTCGAACCCAGGACGTTCCGGCTACAAGGAAAGCTCGTATACCATTCAGCCACTGAAACCCAACTCAATACTTAGCCCATGAATTCTAACTTCTAACTAGCGCGACTCCAACCAATGTCGTCGGTAGGACATCCATCCTCGCACTTGACTGGATGGACCTCACTGGTCATGACTTCCTATTCTATCGAATTCTCCCTAGAAGTCTCTATCGTTTCATCCGAATGACTTCATAGGAAGGCAGTAGGCTGTCAAATTTTCACCTATCTGACACTCTGTTTTCGTATGTTAAATTGTTGAACAAAATACAGTGCAAAATATTCTGCACAATATGAGCAACAATTTTATTCAGTGTGAACTTTTCCGTTGACTGACTGGATTGAAGTGCTCAGCCTTAGCTTGACATGTCGGTTTCATTGTGCAGATGCTTCGACGATTTCTGATTACATTTAACTTGAAGTAAATTGGTGAATGGTGACTAGCAGCAGTGGAATCAAGAACAAGGCACATTTCATCCCATTTGGGATTCTTCAGGTGGCTCTCGTTGTCCAAGTGGTTCTATGGAAAACGCTTTGGAGTTTGAAACTATGGGAACTGGGACAGCACCATTTACTGGAGAATGCAGGTACATCCAGATGACGAGTCCCAAATAGAACGAAATGCGCCTTGTTCTGGATTCCGCTGCTTGTCACAATCCACCTATTTACTTCAAATATGAGTAATAGTTTGTAAAAGTATAAATTCTAAGGTCCTTTAGGAGTGATCTCAACTGATATCCTCTGCTTAACAATAATGAGTAACCCCGTGAGAACTTGCGTCATTCTGACTGTATGAATTAATGACAGAAGAAGAACATGTGGTATAGACAGTAGGGTCCATCACGTTAAAGTGAAGGGAATCTTCATCGGTGGCAATTGTTGTCGGTAGCTCTATATCTCATATTTACAGCATGTCTTATGCTCGACTCACTGCGGTTTCGTGGATATCTACTGCCAAAGAGTCTGGAGCTGGGACGAAATATCTCTCCAGCTTTTCCTGATTTTCAATGATTCCCTGACTGATATGACAAAGTCTACACTGGAAATTTAGAGTCAAAAAACAGTTTGTTTTTCAAAAACAGAAAATGGTTTCCACCCCCAACCCCCAACACACCCACCTCCATACCTTCGTTTGAGTTAACTTACGTATAAATACGATTTGCCTTATCAATTTTATGCTTCATTTTTTCCATATTATTAAACTGATTCTTTGACATGCTTAAATATTGACCAGCATCTAGAATAAACGCCAATTGATTGACTGTATTTAAATTGACCTCGGCTTTATTATTCGCCAATGTGTGAAGCCATTCTTGAAACATTGAAATCAACCTGTTTGTTAAGTTGTGAGACAGAAACATTTAAATTAAGAGTGATTTTTATTGTTAGTAGTATATGAAAGTGAAAAAGGTTATACGTTTCAAATAAATTATGATAGGAGAGGTCAAAATTGATCTAAGAATAGAACTTGTGTATTGTGGTAGAGTATAATTCCATTATTATTACTATTATTGTTTATTTTGATTACAGCTTGATTCCACACCGTATTTTCAGTACAAGTATGGAATTTTCAGCATGGATATCGGTAGCCCAAATTTACAGGCCGACCATAGATATCGGGTGTGCGTCAGCAGGGGATCGAACCCCGGACCATGTGCATGATTGGCGAGAGTCCTAACCACTGTGCCACCGTCGCACATTTCGATTGAGAAAGACAGACCAGAATTCCAGTATAAAATGATATCATCACTATTCTATTTCACGGGTTCTCATCAGCTAACTGCAACCCACCTGCCTGAAATTACAATGGTTATAAATAAAGGCAATAACGTACTTCAATGTTTGAAAGGTAATAGAGAAAACATTATGAGATAAAAGCATCCGGAATATATAAGTATTACCATTTTTAGTTTGAGTCACCATCAATTTATATGATGTCACCTCCAACTGCATTTATGAATTCACGTGGCCTGCGGCAGCTAGTCCATTGGAAGGACAGAGAGGAGGCTTTTTATCCGGTTTTTAGAGCATATTCCAAGAAACTTATACTTCAAAAGGAACCGGATATTTACAAATTGCAATTACTAGACACCCACCATGTGGATACGAGTCATTTTATCGAGATTTTCAAATCCTTCAAAATATTAAACATACAAAGGACAGTGAATTTACTACGATTTACTGCTGAAGCAATTGCAATCAAACGTCTCAGACCAAACAATGTTTGCATACAGAAAGAGAGTGTAATCAACCTATCTCTCACTCCCTTATTATTATTGTTTCCTTTAATTCCTAGAGGAACATAGGGCTACAGCAACGCGGTTCCATTGAGTTAAGTTCTCTGCCAGTGTCTTCACCTGGCTCCATGTCTGCCCACACGTTTTCATCTCCTCTTCACATCACCCCCTCCAACTCACCCAACCTCGCACTGACGACCAACTCGCCGATTCCCTTTCGGCTTCTAATCAAGGGCTTGTCTAGTGATGTCACTCACTGGATGGTTTGTTTCCTCAGAGTATGGCCAGCCAATCCATCTCCATTTCTTCCTGCATATTCGTCACACAATCGGTTCCTGGTTGGTTCGCTCCCAGAGATCCCTGTTGCTGACCTTTTCTGGCCATCCAATCTTGAGTATTGAGCGAAGACAACTGTTAATGAAGGTCTGTAGTTTGTTCGAAGTGGCCTTCGTGATACGGCGCTGGCCAAGTCTCTGATCCGTATAGTAAGTAGCACCGACTGACTTCACATTAGAGTTGAAAATCCGGATCCTTTATTTTTTATGCTGAGTGCTGTTGATTACGTTGATTTATCATCCATATTAGGGATTTCATCTCATTGAGCAAGTTTTCAATATTATGAAGTGCAACCTTTTTTGAGGTGTTATGTGAACTTATAAGCTAACACTGTTTGTTTATTAGATTTCTCTGTTTTCTGTCTTCTCTTCCTGTCCCCCTCTTTTTCTATTTTGAAAGCATGTAAATCGATGGTGATTCAAACTAAAATGTGCTGTAATGCTTATAATATTCCGGATGCGTTCATTTTATAATGTTTTCTCAATTACCTTTCATACATTGAAGTACGTTATTGTCATTATTTATAGCCATTGTAAGTTCAGGCAGGTAGTGGTTTGCACTTAGCTGATGAGAACCTGTGAAGTAGAATAGTGATGATATCATTTTATACTGGAAATCTGGTCTGTCTTTCTCTATCGAAATTTATCAAGGGAACCAAATGTATAAAATCATTACTATTGTTATTATTATTATTACTGTTCCCTTGGGTTCCGACTGGAACAAAGGGCTAAAAAAGTACACTTCCACTTCATTCTATTCTCCATGGTCCTCTCATCAGCTAGCCTCACGATTGCCTATTGTCTCTCGTCTCCTCCAACCCTTGCCCAACTCGTTATTTCCTATTCTGGATCCATTCGATTGGTGGGCTTGTGTGGCATGTCATTCTACTGTCTCCTCAGTATATATCCGATCCATCTTCGTCTTCTTCCGTATATTTATTGAATAATAGGTCATCCATTGGTTCGTTCTCACAGTCTTTTCTTGATCTTCAGTGCATATTCGTTGGATTATACTGAAGAGGCACCTTACTAAGGCTCTGCAGCAACTGAATATCTTCTCAGAAGATATTCAGTTGTTGCAGGGCACAGTGACAGCTAATCTACTGAAGCTTCATGACCTAAATGCTATAAGTAAAGATAAATGGGAGGAACCTGAAAGAAACAACCTCCTTTAACTGCATGGGAAGCATCGTCTCAACTACAGACGGACGGAACTGGTGAGGATATCAAAGTGAGGATCGGAAAAGCAAGACAAGCTTTCACTACGCTCAAGTCTGTGTGGAGGTCAACAGCACTCAGCATCAAAATGCAGATAAGATCCGGATTTTCAACTCCAATGTGAAGTCAGTGCTACTATACGGATCAGACACTTGCACTGCGCGTCATAAAGAGCATCTCAAACAAACTACAGACCTTCATTAACAGTTGTCTTTTCTCAGTACTACTCAAGATCAGATGGCCAGACAGAAAATATCAGCAACAGAGAGGGTTCTCTGGCAGTGAGCGAACCAACAGAGCGGGAACCGATTGTGAAACAAATAGGCAGGAAGAAATGGAGATGGATTGGCTGGCCATACTCTGAGAAAACAAACCATCAAGTGACATCACTAGACAAGCCATTGCTTGAGTGGAACCCGAGTGAAAGGGAAGCGGCGAGTTGGTCGTCAGTGCGAGGGTGGGGTGACTTGGAGGAGGTCATGTGAAGGGGAGATGAGAACGTGTGGGCAGACTTGGAGCCAGGTGAAGACTGTAGCAGAGAACCGAACGCAATGGAGACGCACGGCTGAAGCCCTATGTTCCTCTAGGAATTAAAGGAAACAATAATAATAATAAAGATAAATTTGAATCATTAAAACCATCAGATTGTAAATTCCCGCATGTGTATGGCTTGCCAAAAATACATAAACCCAATAATCCCCAAAAACAATTCGTCATCACATTAAACCTTCCTTGGTAAACTTTGTTTTGATACATACCATAACAGATGTACTATTATTTTTGTTATTTGGTTTAGCGATCTTCATTGTCATTTTGACTTTTAATATGTCCTTTTAACTTGACCTAAGTCTATTTTCTCACCTCTTACCTCTTTATTAATTTCAAATATATTCCTATGACAAGTCCGTGTGTGATCAGTTTGTTGGAAATGTGTAGCGCAAATATGCACATTACACGATTCAGACAAATTACGTGTTCTCATTGATTTATCTAAATTCATAAAGGGAACTAATTGTTTTATATTATTATTGTTAGTTTCATCATTATTTTTATTTTGCTTTTGACCGATTTTGATATTCCTAATGAATTTTATAGGATAGTTGGTTATTTGTTACCAATGCCTCTTCTTCTATTTGTTTTATAATTCCATCAACCCTAATAGATTCTCACTGATCACTTTAGACAATTAGAGTTATGAATTCTTTTAAGTAAATGGAGAGAGAGAGAGAAGTACTCATGTTTTAAAATGTTTCTTCATTGTATTGGCAACATTGAATAAATAAATAAGTTAATGAATGTATTTGAAGTGATGTGAAATGCGATTCCATGAAGAACAAGGCATACAAACAAAACTTTTATAATCAATCAAATGCCTGGAAAACATCACTTCGTAAAAATTAATCACATACTCACTAGAGACTGGCTACAACGCGAAGTAATCTAGAGTTTCTGGTCAGCGGTTGTGACCAGTTGGGACACACCAGTGGCACAAAATCCTTACTTCAAAAAATCAGCAAGAGTTATAATTGATGACTCACTGGATACGAAACCAGTTGTAGGCGCTGAGTTCAACTCATTCTGGTTTTATGGACAAGTGCTACAACTGGAGGGTTTCAGACTAGAATAAAACAGCAGCTCAGTACTTCCTTGACTAGTTTTCATCGATTCTTTAACTGATGTATCAATTCGTGATGTAACTTGAATACCAAAACTAGTTAGTGCATGAAAGTTGTTCCATTAAAGAATCGAATTGACAAAAAATAAATAAATAGATAAATAAATAAATAAATGAAAAAACGTCTGCAGAAGAAATCAAAACAATACTTACAACTTATTACTAATCAATAATTTTAAATTCGCCATCTGACTTGAACTTTTTCTTGACTGAAGTTCTTGTCGATCGTCTAACTGATGTTTTTTCAATTCATGATCCTCTTCATCTGACTTTAAATATGTCGTTATTATTCAGACGAACAAATCAATAAATAACAAAATAGGAGTTGGATTAGCTTGATATGTTCAAGGATTCAATATACAATATACACTGTTTCATTATGAATGGTTATTGATGTTAAACTATCGTTTTGACTACAGACAGGCGGCACGAATGAGGATGCTGAGGAAGCCAGCCACCATCGGACAGAGAAAGGCAGATGGGTATTCGGTAATCTAAACATTTCGAGTGGGGAAATTTAACCGTGGTTTCTTTTGGAAATCACATACAGTATGTGACCTGCTTCATATCATCATAAATAGTAATCAAGAAATCGAGCGTATTTGCATGAACACACATATACTACTGATTTACTAAGATGAGTAGTTGTATACTACTGACGTCAACCAGTAGAGCTTGCTAGCCAGCCACATCAAGGTAATTTAAACACTGGACAGCCCGAGTTTGCCCAAGTAGCTTGCTAGCCAGCCAGAAATCGAGGGCTTCCGACTGATTCGGCTACCTTTTTCTGAGCTGAGTGAAACCGGGACACGCCTGATGAGCTCGTCCCAAACCGAGTGAAACAGTCGTCCAGTGCTTAGATCACCTCGATCTGGCTGGCTAGCAAGCACTGCTGTAACCATAGAAGACTAGAGACTAGGTAAAGGAATGCATTATAATAAAGGTTTTCTTGTATTTCCCAATGAATGAATGAAAAACAAAACGATATTGTTGTTTTTACTGACGTTTCGCTGTTTAATGCTGCTGCTAATGACTTTATCAAAATGGTATTAATAAACCAGAATTTACAAAATCTCAGCTTATATATAACAACCATAACAATGACTTAATCATCGCTCCTCAGTATGGGGTCATTTTTCGTTGTCGAATCGGTCAGTTGTTAAAGATAACAAAACTACGTGTAGATTGTTGGATTTGATAAGTGTATAAAATTATAAAAGCACCATATGTTTACATAATGAAATTGCTTATCACATTCGTGTTGATTTTGTCACTTCATAGGGGAGGAGGGTGTTGTAACCGGGTCTAATTCTGTCTTAGTTCATCATTCCTGTTCATTAGGCAGTTTGGATTCCACTTGACATGAACTGCTTCTGGTGATGTTAGACGTTCTTTGTGATTTCTGAAATTTTTCTGGGTGGTGATTTCATTATTCATAAGTAAAAACACAGTTTTTGTTCAGCGAAGAAATTTCTTTTCAACGACTTCATTTTCAAGCTGTACAGTCGTATTTATATTACAGAAAAGGTCATTAAGTGGCACTAAATAATTGCTCAGTCAATATACATATATGTGATAAGGATAACGATTATTAAAATGTTATAAGGGGTAGAGTTGAAGTGGATAAATTACAAAATTATTAAAGATTGTTTTATAAGTGAATTGAAAAATGTTTTAAAAAGGTCAAGTGTTGTCTAAAAAATTTTATAAAATAAAAGTACGATTACGATAAGAATGAAGATGTGAAGTGGAAAGAATTCAAGTGGTAAAATAAAATGAAGTAAAAACTAAAAAGAACATTACTGAACAAAAACTGTGTTTTTACTTATGAATAAATGGGTATTTTTCGTGATTTCATTATTGTCAAAATCAACTTTGTGGCCTGATTCCATAGCTTGTAGACCTATGGCTGATGATTTTTCAAGCTTTTCTAGTTCAGCTGGATTTCTCAGTGGTTTAACAGATGCTGTATGGTGTTCATAAGTTCCATCTTTATCAGTCTTTTATATGATGCTACAGTCAGTCAAATGTCATCGATGAACACCCAATTCATGCAGCCAGTGGTCAATTCCACTGGCCTCAACTTCTTATTACAACTTCAGGAGATCTAATACAGTCAGCAGTCTACCGAAATATTCATGTTTTAATAAATTAGTTTAATTCTAAAATAAGACAAAAATGTTTCCTTAAAATAACCCACCTGATTTGAATCAACTTTGATAAGTCCTGATAGTGAACTGTCTTGCTTCTAAAATAGACACAAAAAAAGGATTTAAGAATAAAGTTCCTATAGTAATGGCCAATATAACTTGCTCCACCAGGAGTGCACTTGAATTGGTAGATACAATTAGAAGTGGCTAGATAGTCTAGGTACTACATTTTTCAATCAAGGAATCATCATCGGTTGTGTAGCTAATATTAAACTGTTGATGATTTAAACATTCCCAGTAGGATAATTTTGTAACAGGATTCAAGCGGGCAGATACGTATTTTCGGAAAATTTTCATTAAGCTTACTACAGTTACATAATAAAATACCAGCTATAGACATATCAGAAGCAATGTGGACCAATAGAAACAAATAGAATCAAGGAGAATGTGAGTAGAATAATAATGTCAATAAATTGTGAAACTCAGATTGAAATATGCAAATATAACGCAGTATATTACTGATAATAAAGTTAGTAGTATAAATACAAATATAAAAAATATTCACAGTTAACCAGTGTCACTGGGAAAGATCAGGGTTGAAGACCATAAGAGGAAGGGAGAGGAATTGAATAAAATTTTTTATGGCAATCTCCTAAGATATGCTTAGCAATTGGAAGGGTAAAAACCTAGAGAAGTGAGGTGACATATTATAGAGAACTATATAATAGAGAAGATTTGTAGCTCAGGTGGATGATTTGCAATTAACAGTGTTCTCTGAGCTGGTTGGTTTAGTTGCGAAGCTTTCGTTGTCCTTCTGGACAACATCTTCAGCGCCATATTTAGCACTTTGTGCTATAGACGGAATTTCCATCAATCTTGTGATCCGTATCCATAGGCTGTGCCGATAATATGGAAGTCCTGAGTGACTTTACGACTCCCCTTACTCAAACACATTGGACAATACTGAAGAAGTTGACGGTGGGCTTGACGAGTTGTTCTGTCTACTTATGTAACTTTTTTTCTCTCCACAAGAGCAGTTACATTTATATGTGCACATTGAGGTGTCTGGACTCGGTAGCTTATCCTTCACCTGAGTTGGATTTATACATCGAGTGATGAGTTTTAAACATAGTTGTGTGGAGAAGAATGTTTCAGCTATTATTCTTTGGAGATTCGATGCCAGTCATTCAATGGCTATGTCTCCTTTGAATGGTAAAGTCATTTATAGATACGTTTTTTCTGAACGGTTTGCAAGCATTTTTCTTTCCCTATCTGTTTTCCTCACCGAGACTTTAACAAACTTTTCTAGATATCCCGCTGTCATATCATAAGTTTCCCATTTTCTTTATTTCATCGTCAAGAGTGCTGGTTGTTCAGATTTCTCCAGCGCTAAAAATCAAAGTACCGATGTGATGTCGTTTGTGTGCTGTCAATGAGTTATACTCAATCAATTAGCATTTGAACTGAGTCATAACTTTAATGGTTACTACATATATCCAATTTAGAAGTAAACGAAAACTCCAAAGATTACAGCAATCATTCCAACAAACTCCCCAGTGTAACCTAAAGATCCTGGGTGTGACTCCTACTTGGCGACAATGGTAACCATATATAGAAACGTATAAGTTATAAGACTACGTAAATCACTGGAAGATTGTTAATGCGAGGATGCATCCTCTTTAGGTCCTCCTTCATGTGTTTTACTGTTGTTACCGCTTTACTCAAACTTAATCATAAGTCGGTTGAACTGTAATGACAGAAGATAAGGGTCAGGCAACAGATCGTACATTGAGAAAATCAAGAGATATTTATAGGTTTTTATGGATATTATTATTCGTTATCATTAGCAGAGAATCAACATCTTCTGATTGGTCGTTTTCTTGCTGAAGGTTATTCCGCATTGCTTGTGACCGTTTCTCAGGAAGTAAGGCCATATATCTGGGAATCACAACTGCACACGTTAAGTCTGCTGTGATTGGTTGTTGAGTTCCTCAAGGTTAAGCTTTGTTATTGTGTTTTTTCTCATGACCCCAATTCGGGACCTAAACATAGACGCTAATTTCACTTTTAGATGCAAGCGAGACTTACATGCACTGGTTAGCTTGCATGGTTCCACTATCGTAGGAGGCAATGAAATTGAAACCATGTCGAATGTTAAATATCCTGAATTTTATATTTCCTCTGATCCTGATTCTCGGTCTTCCACATCATGTTAGTTTCTGGAAAGATATTTCGTTTAACGTTCTGCCTAAGGAAGTTAAGACAGTCTGGTATCACTCAGTCTCTACAGTTACATGTTATTAACTCTTACAGCCTTCTCTTCGTTTACTGCTCCCCTTTCCACTTAACCTTTCCTGGGGTATTTAAGGAAGACCTTATTACAATACGAAATCAGTAGGCTGACTGGGGGTGTCGCTAAGCCAACTTATTAATACTGTTGTAGACAATGGACACATTGATTCATACAAGAAACTGCCAGACTGAGAGAATTCTCTGTATACACAACTCTCCCAGTCGTGCCTCACATGAGGTGGGGGCAGTAGAAGTAACTATAGAAGACTTTGTGGTTGGATGACTAAGTGTGAAAACTCCAGAGGAGCTTATTTGTCAGGCACACATTTTATGCGGTGAGAAATGTGTGAGGCAGGACACTACTAACCTCCTGAGAAACGCTAAGTGAACTGCCCTTTTTATTCTTTCATTCGTTATTATAGCATACTTGTCAATATTTTCACTACGTCTAATTTGATGTCCATATTCTTGTTGAATAATATTGTCTATGTAAACGCCCTGTTTAATAACTACCCCTGTATTATGTAATTTACAGTGATTTACGTTGTATGGTGTTCACGATAAGTGATATCACTGATTCATTCAAGGTGATTTTAAAGGTTGTTCGGTTGTGTTGTTGGTTTTTCTGTCTGGTGAAAACTAAACAGCCACTGTTTTTGTCCAAGCTGTGGAATCTTCAGCAGTGTGCGCCAGTTATATCTTTTTATGAGTTGAATCTACATCTGTCAAGTCTCCCTACTCATTCACTAAGTGCCTAAAGATAAAACAATCGAATTTCTCAGCGATGACGATACCATAGGTGGGGAGGAGGTGGGGTTAATTAATCACTTCTAAGTAGATGTTGATTCGTAGTTTCAATGATGAAATCGACTGACATCTATTTGTAAACATACCTTTGGTTTCAATGCTTCACGTTGACGTCTTCTTGCTGCCAGGATAGCTTTTCGTCTCTCCTTCTCTGTTATTTTAACTTGTTCCAACTTTAAGCGAATACGTTCGTCTTTTTCAGCTGGTGTTAAATACTCCCAACTAGGTGAATGTTTTAAGCGAATTCCGGAAGCAGTAGTCGTAGTAGTTGGTGGACTATAAACAGAAAATCAATAATCAGATAGGTAGACAAATATATATCAGTTAGAGAACCACTGAAAACCAAGAAGAGCCGGACATCTGTTTTGTTCTTAGTTTAAGATTCTTCAGGAAGCGGTACGCACCCTTGGCTTTATTGAGGATCAAACCGAAGATCATTATTTTTTGAGGCGAGGATGTTGACCATCCAGTCATTGGGTTTAAATCCGATGGTGCATCAGTTCTAACTTCTGTATGAGCTGCTGAATAATATTCAACTTGCGGTGAAACAGATCTATAGTCCTTGTCTTTTATCAATGATGGTTCACTAAATGATGGATTAGTTCAAAATCTAACTTCAAATCGATAAAACTCCTGACCAGCCAATATTATTCAAAGTATACATTTATCACGGTTTTATCCAGGAAAAACACATATTCAGGTCACACTGTGTATGCAACCTGCTTCATGCCGTAAATGACAATCAATAATATTTTTCCTTTACTTTGAGAGTGGAACGTGGGGCTAGCTTTGAAGTTTTGGTAGCAGTAGTTCTACTTTTATGGGGTGGGTTTACTAGCCTACCATCCAACTTTCTCTCTCTACCGGCTTTACTAACGCCTTAGCCAAGTGTAGGAATTCGTCTGCTGAGGATCGAACCCCTGACCACATACTGCGTGGTTGGCGACCGTTCTACCGCTGAACCACCGACCCACCAAAAAGCTGGGAGTACTAGACAGTTATTTCGTTACATTTTAAGACTATTTAGTCGCACGAACCCACAACCAGGGTTCAATCACAGGACCTTCCGGTTACGAGGCGGATTTGTAGACCATCCTGCAACCGCTGCTCGTCATTCAGGAAAACAAGAATAGGTGAGTAGCAGTTGGAAATCACTCATATTAATCACTGGTACTTGTTAACCTCGATGTAAACTTTTGGGCGGATTAGGTTGTTCTCATCAGCGATATACCTGAATATGTTCAGAAAAGTGGACCATTTCAACCAAAAGGTAACAGAATGAAGACTTTATACTGAAGATCAAATGGCCAACAGGCCAGTCAGAAAGAATTAGCAACAAGAAAAAATCGAGATGGATCAGACGCACTCTGATCTGAATCTGTTCATCCCGAAATAAGTGCAACAGCTGTCTAGATGTTTAGACCATCACGTTTTAACTAGACATTGTTACTGTTTGAATCTGACAGTTGTCAACTAGTCATATAGATCATTAGTAAACAGGGTTGTGTCACTTCATTAAATCGAATTTAATGTGTTATGAGATTTGATATCGATTCTTGAAGAATACATTTGTGATCGGACAAGAAATTATATATATTCAGGTACAGTTTTCACACGTATGAACGAAAAACTCTCTTTTGATTACAAAAATCACTCCAATAGGGTGCAGCAAGTCGGGTGTGAGGACAAATACTCACCGAAGAATTGGCTAGCGGTCGCGCTATGTCGTCAATTGGCAGAAGTTGGAATTCATGAGTTGGCCATTGGATCAGGTCCCAGTGGCTTAATGGCCTATGACCTAGCTCGCCTTGTAACCAGAAGGTCCTGGGTTCGAATCCCTGTGGGTGCGTACAGGTGAAGAGTCCCAAACTAGGACGAAACAGCCGTCCAGTACTCCCAGGTTTTCCAATGGTTCTCTAACTAATGTCAGCTCATGATGAAAATGCTGTAAAAATCACTCCTTTGAATGAATTTGAATAATGCAAGAACAACAGTGTGGTTTGTGTAGAATAAAATGGTACCATCATCGGTTATTTCGTTGACTTCTCATCAGCTCAGTTGCGTACAGCCCAAAGCAATCATTATTTAGTATATCTACAGAAACAATTTCAACATACTTGCACAGACTGTTCATTTTTAAACAAAAAATCAATATATGCATACAATAATATTAATAATAATAAACATTTTATCCCAAGTAGTAATGGTCATACACAATGGAAACCTTCAGCATTACATAATCGGATGAAAGAGAGGGTGAAAATATCCAGTAACCAGGCAGGGCAAAGAGAGACTGATGACTGCTGTCTTCTGAACGCATAAATTGGGTTTCACGCATTTGATGGAGATCGCTTCGGCAAACTTGAGGAGAACTGAACTCTTTTGCCTACTGAACGATTTTTTGATGTCCACTCTTCATGACCCATATTGATGATATGCCTGGCGATGACACTGTTTACAACATTTGTTCCCCTTAGGCATAGGCTTTATGATACATGTTCGGAAAATCGAAAATGTGCCCTCCTTCTTTCTGTTCTTCCAATGTAACTGCTCCCACAGATACACGTAAATTTGTACATACAGTTGAAGTTAACATGAGAAGGATATCTATGGATTTTTGATTGCACCAAAGAGCGAACTGTTCTACAGATGGGAACCAGCTAAGCTGCAGAATAGGCACTTGCTAGTGACGTCCCCAATCTTTTGTTGACAGCTGCTGTAATATTTTCACTTTTATAATCAAGTTGAATGTAGATTGGCTTTTTGTCTACTGTGAATTGTTTGACATTTGAAACTTCAGATCTTCCGTAATTGTTAGTGAACATTTTCTTTTCGAGAAACATAAATTCTTCCTCTAATTTCTCTATAGAGCATACTCTCCTCGCTCTATAGTACAGAGTCTTGACTAGTCCACGTTTAAAGCTATTTGGACAAACGTAGCATGCCAATGTCGAGGTAGTGGAACTTTCCATCATTTTCATGTTCCATAGTAAATTCAATATTGGTATGTGCGATCTCCATCAAATGCGCCTGAAACCCAATTCATGCGTTCAGAAGGTAGCAGTTATCAGTCTTTCTTTGCCCTGCCTGGTTACTGGATATTTTCACTCTCTCTCTCTTTCACCTGATTACGTAATGTCAAAAGTTTCCATTGTGTATGATCATTATTGATCGGGATAAAATGTTTAATATTATTATATATATATTATTACTGTATGCATATATTGGCAGATTGATTGATTTTTGTTTAGAAATGAACTGTCTGTGCATGTCGAAATTGTTTCTGTAGATATACTTAATAATGACTTCGGGTTGTGCGCATGTGAGCTGATGAGAAGCTGGTGAAATAACCGATGACAGTACAATTTTATTCTGCACAAACCACTATTGTTCTTGCTTTATTGAAAAATCACTCCTCTTAAAGGGTGTAGAGGGATTTCTTCGCTAACTGACACAAGTTAGAACAACAGGGGTTAGTGCAGAATAAGACGATACCATCAGATTCATTTTGTTGGCTTCTCATCAGCTGCGTACAGCTTAAGAAAATTATTAAGTTTATGTGGAAAACAATTTTAATATACTTGCAAGTATTACAGAATACCAGTTAACAGGAGTAACTGATAAACTTAGCAACAATATAGTGAGTACAACTCAAATCACAGAAACAAGACACAAGCAAAATTACCCCATATTAAACGTGGGGATTATGTGATCAGAAGAAAGAGGGAATAAAGGCATTCAGTAACCAAGGGTGGGGGGAGGCAAGGAAAGACTGATAACTATTGCTTTCTGAACATCTTATTACGGCTTCAGGCATTTGATAGAGATTGTTTCAGGAAAGAAAGGCACCCATCCTACTCTCTGAACACATACCAAAATACCTACATCTCAAGAAAACAAACGCTTACTATAGTGTCACTGCCAAACATCTCATCAATACGGGTCATGAGGTGAACATCACGAAATCCCTTAAAATTATCAATTAACAAAATAGTTTAATTCTTCTCAGGTCTGCTGAAGCAGTCGCTACCAGACGCCTGGAACCCGATTTATATGTTCAGAAGGCAGCAGTTATCAGTCTTTCCTTGTCCCCCTTGGTTACTGGGTGTATTTGTTCTCTCTTTCATTTAATTACATAATCTTTGGTTAACACCCCTTCTCCCCTTCATAAAGTGTAACTTTCCTTGTCTCATGCTTCCTAGAAAAGTGAAGGAATTAACCTCTTTCAAATTTGTTCCATTGATGGTGATTGGCTCTTGTTGTTATTATTGTTAATTGTTGGTTATCTTCATCACTTTCGTCTTCTCCATGTTCACTTGAAGTCCTATCTTTGCTGCCTACCTCTTCGTCTAGTTTGTTGGTTTTCGCCTGTATGTCTTGTAGTCTGTGTGACGTGCGACATGAATCACCCGCGAAATCAAGATCTTCTACAGTCTTCTTATCAATTCAACATATTTCTGTCTTCTCAATCCCCACAGTCTGACGCGTAATTCAGTACACCACAATTTAGAATGTCATCGGTGATAACACGCAGGCAGTCTTGTCTTACTTCTGTGTGCACTCTGAACACCTTGCTGAGTTTTCCATTGTGGATTACCTGACACGTGACGTTGTCATATAGCTGTTGATGAAGTTGATTAAGATTTGGGCGCTGCCCTCCAAAGTGTTGAAATAGTTTCCAAACTACTTCACAGTCAACGCCGTCTGTCGAAGGCCTTCCAAAGTCGATGAAATTGAGGTAGATTGAGATTTGACCGTCATTCTGTGCTCTGTTTGAAGATGATGTTTAGGGTTGCAGTTTGATCAACACATGAATTTCCTTTCCTGAATCCAGCTTGTTCTGTAGGGCGGAAATCTGCGTCCAGTTCAGCTTTTATTCTCTCCAGGTTGACGCAACTTAGTATTTTACTTGGTGTAGAAAAGAGCATTATCCCATGCCTGTTCTTATAGAGTGAGGCGTAAGTCACCCTTCTTTGGTAGCCTGACAACATAGCCAGCCTTTCTTCCAATCGGTAGGTAACTTTCCTTCCTTCCAAACGTTTCACAGTATTGGCGTCATCGTGCCCCCTGCGATCTGTGGATCTGTCTTTAGTGCTTTGGGGGGGAATTTCGTCTAGTCCTGCTACTTTCCCGGCTGGTTTCCATTAGCTTGATTGCAATCAAGACTTCTGCTTTTGTCCAAGGACAAACCGAGGAAATAAATGAGGGACATAATCTCTTAATCTAAAAAAGACTCATCGTTTTCACCTTATACAAATTCTGTAAGTCTTCACACTGATTTTAGAGTAATAACACAGTCTCTCTTTCTTTTCCAGTCCTATCCCAGATGCCTTTGACTCCCTAACACGTGCCACCAGTAGTTGAAATGATGCTGCGTAGTTTAGATGAGTGAGTTAGAGAGAGACAATTTCATTGGCTACTACTGATCATACTAATTAATAAGTTAATGCCATAACTAGCTTGTTTTATTACTATGATTATTGTTCCCTTGTGTTCCTAGTAGAACATAGGGCTTCAACTACACGTCTCCACTTGCTTCTGTCTTCTGCTGTACTTTTCATCTGCATCCATGTTAGTCCATACTGTTTCAACTCTTCTTCACACGATCTCCTCCATGTCACCCTTGCACTGACGTCCCACTCGCCGCTTCCCTGTCAGATTCCACTCGAGCATTGGCCTGACGCGCGATGCCACCCAACGGCCTCCTCAACGAGTGTCCAATCCATCTCCACTTTCTCCTGCATATTTGAAGGGCGATTGGTTCTTGTTTTGTTTGTTCCCATAGCTTCTTGTTTGTGATTCTTTCCGGCCATCTGATCTTCAGTATAGAACGAAGACAGTTGTTGATAAAGGTCTGCAACAGGCTGTTGGAAATATTCTTTGTGACCCGCCGCCAAGTTTCTGATCCATCTGTATAGAAGAACTGACTGACTTGACGTTTGTATTGAAAATCCGAATTTTGTTGTTGATGCAGGCTGAGTGACGAAGATTTCCAGATTGGTTTCAGGTTGATGAATGTGTTTCTCGCCTTTCCGATTCTCGATTTGACATTCTCGTCCGTTCCTCCTGTAGTTGAGACAATGCTCCCTAGATAAGTGAGTGAATGAAGTAACTTCTTTCAAATCCCTTTCGCTGATGGTGATTGGCGCTGGATGTTTTTGTTGTTGGTTATTATTATTCCCAGTGGAACATAGGGCTTCAGGCTGTAGGCTTGAAGTTTCTGTAGCAGTGGTGGGCGTTGCTAGCCTCATGCCAACCCCAAACTTCCCTCATTTCCAGTCTTATTACTAGCTTAGTGAGGTAAAGGAGTGCGTTGGTGACCATGGATTGAACCTCGGACCACATGAGGTGTGGTCAGCAAGCATTCTATCGCTGTGCCACCCACGAACTTGTTTTAAGTACATATATAAATACACAAATACATACATACACACATTAACTTACATTTCTATTGGTTTGCGTTGTACTATTAAATTAGAATTCTCATCAAGGATTACGTCGAAATCATCAATTGATTTTGGCGCCAAATAATTTTCACTTTTACTTTTATGTGCAGCACTTTTAAAGGCAAATTAAAAAAAAAGAAAGTGAAGAGTAAATTCTGCTTTTTATGAAATCACTTTTTCCCCATACCGCTGAATAACTAGATCGAAATATTCTGACTATGTCGACATGTCAGCCGCCTCATCACGTACGCTTCGATTGTGTCGCTGAGGGTTAACATGTTGTGTACTTGGAGGATGGTAGCTGGCAGTAAGATTTAGTATGCCTACTTCTTTCTGTTTGTGACTCATCATCTTGAGGTACTGACAATCTCTAGTGAGACTGAAACCAAGCATCTATTGTATTTCAAACGCCATATGAGATGAAATGCGCGTCCTGAATTCTTTCATTAATCACTATCTAACAGGTAACACTGTGTCATAAATAGTTTACATTCCCATGATTATATTTTGTCAAACAAGCTAATACAATCTTCTCTAATCCGTAAGAGAGAACTACTAAAAACATCAGGAAGAAGTGAATATGTATTTCGTTCCACAATGGACTCTTCAACAGGACATATATATATATAAATCTTATACATTCTAAAAGTAAGTAACTCTTTAGACAATTTGATAAGCCAGTAACCATCACACGCAACAGAACACTGTAGAATACGATGAGTAGATCTCAGAAGTCCTACAAACAAACAAACAAACAAATCCAAATTTAGTGTTTAAACAATCTAATGAAGATATTATGATGATGCAATATGCAATGAAACAAAATGAGTAAATCTCGAATGATAAAAAGTAAAAATCCAATTGAGAATGTAGTTATTACTGTCTAATCAAATTGTTTATGCAATATCTCATCTTTTTATTGTTGCTACGCGTAATAACAGTTTCAATCACGAGAAACTTTGTTTACAAAGGATATATATGTATATATCGAGGATTGACTGTTGCACTCCATACTGGTGGCTTAATGCTTAACTAGCTCACCTTATAAGCTGAAAGTCATCAGCTTTATCCCCATAGGTGGATTGATGAGTGAATATTGCTGAAGAGTATCAATGTGGGATGAAACGGCTGTCCATTTTCCCCCTATTTCCACTGGTGTTCTCTAAATGAAGTGATCACTCTTGGTATATATATATATATATGGCATACACATCATCAAAAGCATTTCTGTCAGTGTCCTGCTGGAGACTTTTACTAACTCATGCGTCCCTTCTCATCTTCAATATTGAAGATCAGATGGCCAATCGGTTGGACAGCATGACTAACAAGGAACTCAGCAGTGAGGTAAATCAAACAGCAACCTGTTATCCACCAAGTATGCATAATAAAATCCAGATGGACTGAAGATACGCTCTGAGGATATCTTGAAGTGATATCACACAAGTGAGGCAGGCCGTTGAGTGGAAACCAATTTGGAAGCAACAAGTTTTCTGAGAGGGGTGAGTTGGCTCTGCGGGTAACATGGAGGCGATCAAATGAAAAAGAAACAGGAGCATATAATCATTTGTCGAGGAGGCAGATTGAAACGATAGAGGAGAACAGAGTATTAGACAGTTAAAGGCATTTGGCAGGAAGTCTTGGCTGCACTTGGGTTTCGTGCCAGGTGGCACTCACCACTCACCTTCTGACAGTCAAATCTGCGTCACCCAGTGCTGAAGTCAGAGACGTCATCACCGGGCTATTCAAGCTCGCTCGCGATTGACCTCGTGTAGGACTGTATTGGATACTTTTGATTGGACACTAGTCAGTGACTAGTGTAGTGTGTCCAGTCCTCTTTTTCTTTGGTGCAAACTGAATTCTATCAGTCAGTCAAGTTTGCAATGTGGCCACCATACCACTAGGTGGCTCGCCATCATGGTGTAATTTGAATTATTGATATTAGATGATTGGAGGCTATCGGCTACAGGAAGCCTTGGCTGTAGCTAGATTTCGTGCTAGTTGGCGCTCACCAGTCAGTCAGCAAGGCGTAGTATCTGTTATCTTGAAGAAACTCACATCCCTTCCTGCCGACTGCCTCCAACCATATAATATCAAAAATTCAAATTACATCATGATGGCGAGCCACCAAGTGGCATAGTGGCCACATTGCAAACTTGCCCCCATAGAATTCAGTCTGCACCAAACAAAAAAGGACTAGACACACTACACTAGTCACTGACTAGTTTTCAAAGAGAGAACAGAGTAGTTAAATAGAAATGTACCGTTGAAGCTCAGTGATCCACTTGGAACCCCCAAGGATTGAATAATGACAGTCAGTGGAATTTTTGTGCAAATTAAAAGTGAATATTAAGCATAGGTTAATAACCTATTATTATTATTATCATCAAAAGTCCTACTGTCTCCAGTGATTTTCTTGATCGCGACATGCTGGATAAAGCGACAGACAGACAGCGGCTGGCAGCGAGAAAACAGGCATAAAATGGACCCAAACAAAAAAAAACTTAGAGGATCTGAATTTCGCCGATACGATATTTGTCTGATTTCACACAAACTGGAAGATATGCCAGTGAAAAGCAACAAGTTAGCAGAGGAGGAAGCATCAAAGATAGGACTTCAGGTGAACATAGCGATGACAGCGGTGATGTAGATTTCTGGCCATCACCAACAGTAAAAGCAGCAACAACAGACAACAATCAGCACAAATGGGAGAAATCTGCAAGAAACAATCTCTTTTACCTACCTATGTATCTATCTGGGAAGCATCATCGTTTCAACTACAGGCGGCCGGAACTGACGAGGATATCAAGGCGAGAATCGGAAAAGCAATTTAAGCCTTCATTACTCTCAAGTGAGTATGGAGGTCAACAGCACTCAGCATGAAAATGAAAATAAGGTCCGGATTTTCAACTTCAATGTGAAGTCAGTGCTACTTACTATACAGATCAGAGACTTGGCCAGTGCCGTGTCACGAAGGCCACTTCGAACAAACTACAGACTTTCATCAACAGCTGTCTTCTCTCAGTACTACTCAATATCAGGTGACCAGAAAGGATCAGTAGCAGTGAGGGATCTCTGGCGATGAACGAACCAACCCAGCAGGAACCGATTGTGCAACAAATCTTCAAGAAGAAATGGAGGTGGATTGACTGGCCATACTCTGGGAAAACAAACCATCAAGTGACATCACACATGCCAGACCACTGCTCGAGTAGAACCCGAATGGGAAGCGGCGAGTTGGTCGTCAGTGTGAGGGTGGGGTGACATGAAGGAGGAGGTCATGCGAAGAGGAGACGAAAGCATGTGGGCAGACGTGGAGTCAGGTGAAAACGTTGGCAGAGAATTGAACGCAATGGAGACGTGCGGCTGAAGCCTTATGTTCCTCTAGGAACTAAAGGAAGCAATAATAAATAATATTATCAAAAGTGAAATATTCGCTTACTTACCAAGCAAATTGAAAAGCATCAAATTTTAAATATTCAATCCAGTAGGGATATAATTCATTTAAACAAATATTTTTTATTGGGTCAAATATTTTTACTGATATCGTGTCTTTTTTACATTGAATTGTTTGAATAATCTCCTTGACAACTGATAAATCAATATCTGTTCAATCAAACGAAACAAAGAAAGGTGCAACTGATTAATTATGAATACTCTTGCAACAGTAATGCGGGAATATATTTATATATGATTATTAATATTGTCATTGTGTTGGCGTCACAGCGGTAGGATGCTCACCAACCACGCAGGTGGTTCGGAGTTCGATCCCTGACCGACGCACTGCTGCTTTACCTCGCTAAGCCAGTAATAATACTGATAATGAGGGAGAGTTGGGCGTGAGGTTAGCAACCCCAACCCATAAAAATGAACATCACTGCTTCTGAAACTTCAAAGCTCTAGCTTGATTACGCCCTGTGTTTCACTGGGAATGCAAAGAAATAAAAAAATCATCCTTATTCGTCCCTTGGATAACAAGTGGAACATAGGGCCGGAATCACGCATCTAAATTGTCTTCTTTAGTTGAAGTCTTTTTTGAAAGCTGTATCCAAGGCTACCGAAGAGGCTTTCATTTCCTCTCCAAATGAACTCCTCCATGTCATCGTCAAACTCACTACTACCTCTTCAGTCTCCATTCGAGTCCCACTGGAAGACATATCTGGGGTATAATGTCACTTGAAGGTGTTCTTGGAACTTACATCCAGTTCATCTCTGTTTCCTTCTTTGAATTTACTGAGTAACAGGTTGTTGATTGGTTCACTGTACTGTAGAGTTCCATGCTGTTTATCCTTTTTGACCAGCTGCCACTCTGATCTTCAGTATGGAGCCACTTATGTGGGGAAGGTTTTTGATGGTGACATATACGCTGTTGGTCTCTGGAGCAGACAGAAGCATTAACTTCATATTAATATGAGATTAACTAAATGTTGTTTTCTATAGGTGGTTTGTAAGGATTAGATTTGTCTTTACGAGTTGATCACGGATTGGTATATCAGTTAGAGAGAACCATTGAAAACCAGCACTGGAGTACTGGACAGCCAGCTGTTTCATCCTAGTTTGGGAATCATAGGCAGTACGCACCCACCACAGGAGGTTCGAATCCAGCACCTTCCGGTTATAAAACAAGCTCGTATACCATTCAGTTCTAGTGAGAAGTCGTGATCAGTGAGGTCTATCGGGTCAATTATGAGAATGGATGTCCCACCGATGACATCGGTCGGTGCCAATCGCGCTAAATCATGAAGTGGTAGAAGTTAGAATCCATTGACCACTGAATCGGATCCCAGTGACTGAATGGTATACGAGCTTGCTTTGTAACCGGAAGGTGCTGAATTCGAACCTCCTGTGGTGGGTGCGTACTGCCTATGATTCCTGAACTAAGATGAAACAGCTGTCTGTCCATTACTCCAGTGCTGGTTTTCAATGGTTCTTTAACTGATATATCGATCCGTCACCAACTCTTATTAACTAAATGACTATTCTGAGTTTGAAGACCATGAAGGTATACCCAGATTGTCGAATCGATAAACAGTCATTTGCCATTATAGTTAGTCAATTAGTTAGAATCCGGCGATTTCCCTGAACAGATCTCTCATGCATGTCAGGCTGTGAGCTACACTGTTATTGTGTAAGGCCCTGAGGGGAATGTCGAGTGACATCACGCTCATTGTGGGTGACCGCTGGAATGGAAGGTGAATGGAAAACGACAAGTTGGGCGTATATCCAACGATGACATGCAGGAGATCCTGTGTGGAAAAGATGACAGACTATGGGGAATCCTGAGTCTAGATGTTGAAGAGGACTGCAGAAAATAGGAAAAAGTGGAGATTTGCTGATGAAGCCATATGTTCCACTCGAAACGCAAGGGAACAATAATAATGATAATACATATTTTAAAAATACACATACACACAAAAAGAAACAGGTGTATAATTACTTACTCAACTTCCATCGACTATCTGATCTTAAAAAGTTATTCACAATATACCAAGTTTTTGCTAACTTTGTAAAACGATTAGGCATTGGACTTAAATTCTGTCTTGTATAATCTTGTATAGCTTGTAGGAAACCAAGCATACGACTTTGATCTTCTAAATCATTTCTAAAATAAATCAATGAAAAATTAATCAATAATCAGACTGATATTAAAAATTAATTGATTGATAGAGGCTGGTAGTGGAATTTAGGATGTGGGCTTCGTCCTATTGGCGACTCGTCAGTTGGGTATACCTAAATTTTACGATGAGTTATATATATATATCATTCTCCGACTGAGACTCGAACCCAGAACCCATCATTTTCATATGCTAGAGCGTTACTCACCAAACCATCTGGATTAGTATATAACCCTCTGGTGTTTGAAGTTATAGGAACTGGGTTCGAGTCTGTGTGGGAACACAGTCGCTCACCGAGACGCAGGTACATTCAACGGACGAGTCCCAAAGAGAATGAAGTAGACGCCCTGGATTCCATTGCTTGTGACCATCGATCAAATAACATTATATCGTAAAAGCGTCCAAACTAAAGGCCGACGTGTCAGCAGAGACTGGATACTTCACTCCAATATAATCAATAATGATAGGAAATTCAGTCATATAGACAATGTATTGATTATTAATGAGTGCGCGAATTTCCAGTATAGAAGCGATATAAAATGCTGGATAGTGGCTAAGACAGAATGCAATCAAGGATGAGTATTACGTTCTATTTTCAACTCATCAGCTTGATATTACAGCATTCTAAAGATGATTATTCAAATGGTTAGCAGATAGTCGTATACACATTTCGACAAACATTATGAAAGTTTTTAATCCACATTAGGCACACTGTGGAATCCCCTCCATAGTTCTAGAATAGTGTACAAAGTGTTTGGAATCACTTGAGGCTATTGCAGTTAGGGAACAATTCATTTATAGGCCAGGATAGAATAAACTTTTGCAGGCAGGGATATCCTGGACCGACGTGAAGAATCTAGAAGACCTGGATTTCGCAGATGATTTATATTTGATGTCACACAAAATCGAAGACTTACAAGCGAAAACCGACAAACTGCTCGAAGAAGCAGCAAAGACGGGACTCCAGGTGAACATAGACAAGACGGAGGTTATGAAAATAACCGACAACAACATCCAGCGCCAATCACCATCAACTGGAGGGATGTGAAAGAGGTTACTTCATTCACTTATCTAGGGAGCCTTGTTTCAACTACAGGAGGAACCGACTAGGATGTCAACTCGAGAATCGAGAAGGCAAGAAATACATTCATCAACCTGAAACCAATCTGGAAATCTCCGTCACTCAACCCAGCCAGCATCAACAACAAAATTTGGATTTTCAATACAAACGTCAAGTCAGTCAGTTCTTCTGTACGGATGGATCAGAAACTTGGCTGCGGGTCACAAAGAATATTTTCAACAGTTTGCAAACCTTCATCAACAGCTGTCTTCGTTCAAACTCAAGATCAGATGGCCAGAAAGAATCACCAACAAGAAACTATGGGAACAAACAAAACAATAACCAATCGCTCAACAAATATGCAGGAGAAAGTGGAGATGGATTGGACACTCACTCGCTGAGGAGGCCGTTGGGTGACATCGCGCGTCAGGCCCTCGAGTGGAACCCGGTGGGGAAGCGGCGAGTGGGACGTCCAAGTGTGACATGGAGGAGATCGTGTGGAAAGAACGGCAGAAGACAGAAGCAAGTGGAGACGTGCAGCTGAAGCCCTATGTTCCACTAGGAACTCAAGGGAACAATAATAATATAATAATAGAATAAACTTTTGCAGAGTTCACAACAGAAGTTCTCTGTTGGACCATTTATTATCTCATCAAGACCAGAGATGATAAAAGTTGCATATATGCTAAGGGTTTTCCTAGTAAACAGTTCACTAACGTCACACTGAACCTGATGCATACATCAGTTCGCTAGCATAATCTTATAAATAACAGGCATGAAATACATGTCAAACACATGTTAGTCTTTCTCAAGGATGTTTTTTGGTGGACAGTACAATTTTCGGTATCGTGGTAAATACCCATTAGGATATCAGAGAGAAAAGAACAAGAAGTCCAGAAAGACAGATATCTTTTCAGCAGTATCATTCTCAAAAACAGTTAGATAATCGCATTTATATGCCTAAGTTTACATAGATACAGTTACTGTTTTTATTTAATCCCACATAATAACGAAGGAGGAGATTAAATGTGATAATAGTAATAATTTCCAAATTGAAATGAAAGATTGAGGGTGTGAATATAGATTACAAGGGGCGTAGATACAAAATTACACAGGATTAGAAAATAGCTGTCATCATCTCACTGAACCACCCTGTATCAGAAGAATTTGTAGCAGTGACTGCTTAGAAGAAGAGCTTCTATTTATCATAAATATCAAGGCTCAAATTGGATAACCAGCACGTTTCGTGGAGAAGAAAGTGAAGCTACACCTGAATCTGGACTTCAGGAGAGACTTCTTTGCGGATATTCTTAGGAGGAGAATCTGTAGTTCCCTAGAGAAGACCTTCCTTGCAATAATTCTAAGAGTGATATTCTCTTGTAACAACAGAAGACAAGAGCCATGCAAGAGATCGTTTATTAAGGAAATCAACACATATTTATAGATTTTAATGTACATTATTGTAGATTATTGTTAGTATAAAATACAGTCTTTTGATTGGTTGTTTCTCACAGAAAGTTAACCTTGCATCTCTTTGTGTCTGTGTCAGATCATCCATATGCTAACTGTATCCGTCTACGCAAAGCCTTTGTTCTCATTTTCTCACCACCAATATTGGGGACATAAACACTGAAGTCAATTACTGTCTACCAACTTTGGCTAGCAGCCAGCTCTCAACACACTCTAACCGCCTACTGCTTCGAAGCAGTTTGAAGAAAAAACTTCCACATATGACCAATCCAATGTGCATATATCAGTTCGCCTGCTCATGAGGAGTTAGGTAAATAAGTCGTTCTATGCAAGTCCTATCAAAACGTGTCAGAGAACATTACCAAGCATGACTGCAAAGAGGAGCGAGTTACTGGTTCAGTCAAAAGTGCCATAATTGAATACCTCGTCAACATACACACACACCTAGTCACAACATCTCAACTGATTCATCCATCATTCAGAGTCATATACAAAGTTAGCAAAAATCAATCAAAGACATTGTCTTCTCGACTTCTTTGTACTCCTGCAGAAGTCCTCGCCATATGCACAGAAAAGCTAGAGCTATATATATTCAAAATAAACAAGTCCAATCTCTACATTTACCATGGATATGGTTCAGTTTGACTGCTTAGCTTTCGTTTTACATTCCCTTTACTTTCTTTTTCATTTTCAGTTATAAAAAAACCTCATTATTTCAATTTGTTTCCATGCTCATCCCGTTTAAACTTGCACTCATCAAAAACTTACTTTTGCACATAACGCAGCTATTTTCTAAGCCCACTTTCATGTCAAATTGAAAATTATGATCACCCTTAATCTCTCACTTCACTATTTTATGTTGTATGTCAATGCTGCATACCAAGTAAGCGAAGAGTGGGTCGTTGATGCAAGTGTGACATGGGGGAGATCGTGTGGGGAAGAGATAAGAGAGTTTTGGAAATTATGAATCCAGCGGAAGAGGATGGCAGAAAATAGAAGAGAGTGGAGATGTGTTGTTAAAGCCCATTGTTCCACTGGAACCTGAGGGAACAATAAGACAAATAAATATAATATTATATCTCGTGTGCTCTAAATTTTCTATAGCTATTGGATTGATTTCCTGGGTCGCGGTCTTTAGTTCTACGCCGAAACTTCCCCCTTACTCCTGTCTTGAGAACTCGTGAAAGAGTTAAGTAGGCAAGGTTGGAAATGCACATCAAGCTCATTCAGCAGCAGAGTGGTTATGCCAAATACTAAGCGACTTATATTAGAAAGCCCACAGAAGCCTTTGAAATAAAGACAGAAGTAAGGTAAGGCTGACTACTGCTACCAAGGGTATTACAGATTGTGGTAGACTAGGTCATACAATAGACTATGGGAAACAAGATGACAGTTAAACCTTTCACTGGAGAAAAGACACCGGAAGTTCTGGATTAATATCACACGAACTAGACGATCTACAAGTGAAAACCAGCAAGTTGGTAGTGGAGACAGGCAGCAAAGAAAGGACTTCAGGTGAACACAGAGAAGAAAAAATGATGGAGATACCTAACCACCACCACCACCACCACCAACAACAACAACGAGCATCAGTCGCCATCAGTAGAAGAGATTTAATAGAACTCACCTCTTTCACTAATCTAGGCAGTATCCTTACAGCTACATGTGGCACTGATGAGGTTGTCAAAGGCAGGACTGGGAAATTAAGACAAACTTTCATTCATCGGTTGTACTCGGTAGAAGGAAAAATTTGCAAATTTTCACCACTAATGTTGAATCAGTGCGACTTAGCGAGCGCTACACCAAGAGAGTTTCCAACAGCTTGCGGAATTCGATTAACAACTGCCCTCCCTCGATATAGAAGTTCATATGTCCAGAAAGCATGAGCAACCAGGGGAACCAATCAAAAAAACCTGCTGCCCAAGAAATATGTCAAAGGAAGTGAAAATTGATTGAACAGATACGCTGAAGAAACTGCTGAGTGAGCCCACACATTAGATACGTTGTCGAGTGGAATGGGAATGGGAAAATCACTAATTGGGAGGGTGTCCGAGGGTGACGTGGTGGGGATAAAAGCACATGGGCAACCGATTTTTTATCCCTTAACGTTCCCAGGGGAATATAGGGCTTCAAGCTTCTAGCTAGAAGTTTCGACAGCAGTGGTATTTATTTTTACGGAATGAGGTTGCTAGCGCCATGTCAAACCTTAGAGAGGTAAAGGAGTGCGCCAGACTGTAGGGGATCGAACTCCAAGCCACGTATGGCGTGGTTGGCGAGTATTCTACTGCTGTGCCACCAACGCACACAGCCGTGGATCCAACTAAAAGTGAATGTGAAGAACAGGATGAAGTAGAGATGTGCTGCTGAAGCCCCATATTCCACCATCTAACTTGAGAGACAGAACGGAGATACCTGTAGCCAAAGATGTCGAACCTCTTTATAGTTTCGATTTTCAATAGCTATGTCTGGCAGCCATAAAAAATATATATTACATCAACAAAAAGCAGACATTACCTTTCTAAATAATACTGAAATGGTCCACCTGATGCAGCATCAGCATGTATTGCTGACAAACATTTCTTTATCAGTAGATTCAAAGAAGGAGTTGACTTTGAAACATCCTCTTCATTCGATGAAAGAGTTTGTTTTTGACTTGGTTGCTGTTGTTGTTGTTTTTGACGTCGTTCCGTTAGAATAGACTTCGCATTTAGATTTCTATTGAACAATTGAACATTCTTACTGTTTACATTTTGTTTTTCTGTTTTAAACTTAGAGGCGCATTTTTCAATTTTAGAATATTTCAAAAATTCATTATTAATATTATCATTATTATTATTATTATTTAAACCTAATGTTGATATGAATGATTCTATGACAACTGATGATTTTTGAAAAATATTGTTCAACATTTCCAATTGTGTAGTTGATCTGTTCAATGATTTCAGCTTTTTTAATGCTTCCCATTTGGAACCAGGAGATTTTTTCAAACCGATTACATCATTTGGATCATATGGGATTGTCCAGGAGACGTTTAATTTTTTGAAAAATGGAATTTTAGACTTATAATTCATTCGACTACTGCCATTGTGAGTAGTAGCAGTATTATTGTTGTTATATTTCTTTGAGAACCCACTGGACATTCGTGATATTTGTGTCATCGTTCTGCTTATCTGTCTTGTGGACGAAGATGAGGGGGTGGAGATCAGAGTGGATGATGGAGCTTTTGGTTTCAAACGTTGACTTATTCGATTTCTTAATATCTCACTGTTTAAATCAGATTTAATAAGACCACTATGGCTGACACCACAGGTGGTAGTTAGAGCATTTTTAACTGCTGTGTGATATATTTCTTGACTCCATAACTTTTCATCCTTAGAAGTGTCTCGGTTTTCATGATCACGTGGGGTAGAACTACTGTCTGCATCCTGTTCTTCTTCTTCCTCTTCAAATACTTCATCATTCTCTCCATTGTCCTCGTCTTCTTCTTCTTTCTCATCATTGTCGTCATCGGCGGCATATTCGTCTCTAAGACGCTCATCTTCTGCAGCATCATCGTTGTCATTATTTTGATCATCTTGTTCAACATCAGAAGTATTCAATGAAAACATTTCTGTATTGTTAGTCGACGAGGTCTTTTGACGCCATACTCTGGAGTACTTCCTACTGCCATCATCGACATCATTACCATCATCATCATCCCCTTTACCAAGCCGTGAACATTCTGATGGTATATAGAACAGCGTACAACCACCAAGCCCACTTGGCACAAATTGACACTGTCGAATTATCTTCTCCCAATGTAACAGCCATCTAGGTAACCAGTAGTATTTTAAACGTCGTAAACAATCATGCTGGACAAAATCGAACATCATATCACCCAGTTGGCATAAATAGGATTCTTCAGGAGGATTATATCTTGTCTTTATGGTCATAAAATAGTCTGAAATACTATTAACTGATGCAAACAATTGTTGGCGGGCTTTTGGTGTTAATCGAAGAAGATAACGATCTTCAAGATCACTGAAATTAAAGTGGAAAACAAACTGAATGTTTATGTCAAAAACAAAAGTAAATAGTAGGATTATTAAATTCTATGTGAACTTTCCTATTGACTGATTGGACCTTAGTGCTTGACTTCATGTGGATATATCGGCCTCTGGTGAAGATGTTGAGATGATGTCTGATCATTTAATTCCAAGTAATTTTGGTGGATGGTGACTAGCAGCAGTGGATGGAATCTAGGACAACGCACATTTCGTCCCATTTTGGACTCGTCATCGGGATGTGCTTGTATTCCTCTGAGTTTGAAACAATGCGTGCTGGGTTCCAGCCTCAGTGAGAACACTATCATTCATTGTGGAAAGCAGGCACATCCAGATGACGAGTTCCGAGTAGGATGAAATGGGCGATGTCCTGTATTCCACTGATAGTCACAACCCACCAGTTTACTTCAGATTATGGATTCGTATCAGTTAGAGAACCATTGAAAACCTACTGGGGGAGTACTGAACAGCTTTTTCACCAGATTAGTTTGGGACTTTTCAACAATGCATGCCCTTGATTCCACCAGAACCAGGACCTTAGCGTCATAAGGTCAGTTTGTCGGACAATTAACCGCTTGCTGATGAATTTTAGATTCCACCACTTCGTGATGCACATAACACCACCGCCGGACAGTGTCATCTACGAGTATTTGTCCTCATACCTATCTGACCCAGTGCACCCAACTAGTCATAACTTCTCACTAGAAATCCAGGAGACTTCACTAGTAGGCATCAAATTAATTTTTGAGTGCTGGTTTACAGAGATTTGATTTATTTCAAGTTGCACGACGGACTGATTCCGGTTAGAGTACCACTGGATGCCATCAGGAGGTACTGGGTAACTGTTTTGTCCTAGTTTGGTGTTATAATGGAGTTTCAAGAATAGGTTTTTTGTAGGGATTTAGTTTGATTGGATGGAGGATTTCATCATGAGCTGACATCAGTTAGAGAACCATTGGAAAACAACCACGGATTACTGAACAGCTGTTTCGTCCTAATGTGGGACTCCTTAGCACCACTCACCCATTACCATGGTTCAAACCCACGACCTTCTGGTTATAAGGCTAGCGAGCTCGTAGGTCATTCACCAACTGGGACCCGATCCAGTGGCCAGCCCATGAATTCTAACTTCTGCCAATTCCCAGCAAAACGCGACAGCTTAGCAATGTCTTCTTTGATGAGTAACTTTCATCAACTTCAACCTGTTGTACCCTACTGGTAACGGCTTCCCACTAGAACCCCGAGGTATATATATACATATATATGTATATCACTGTAATCTAATTGTTTTTTAAGATCAAAGTAAAAATTTTCTATTACCGAATTAAATCAAACTTCATTTTGATTCGATTAAAACCAGCACGTCCTTCGTTTCCCTCTTCACCTTCTCTTTCTTCTTCCTCTTCTTCTGATGTAATCATTTTAATTGCTTCACAATCCAACCAAAAATCAATAAGGTGTATACCGTTTGTAGTGACTAGATAAGCCATAAAATCTTTCATTCCATCACGCTGACAAAAATATCAATGAAGTGAAAAGAACAAACAAATCACAGTGGAGAAAAACCCCATCTACATCCAACTTGATTATAAAGTTGAAAATATTACAACAACTGTCAACAGAAGACTAAGGATGTCTTACACTTGAATGGATGGATATATATATATATATACAAATATCCCTATTTGTAGAATATTCAGCGGCTGTAGAGTTCTTCCGAAATTTGATGAATTCATCAAAATCCTGCTTTATTAACAACACCTTTTGTTGCTTGTTTTAAATTCACATTGAAAAAGAAATGTTTCAAATTCTACATTAGTATGTTTGTCATTCGCTGGCTGACTCATTTGAATACCAGACTTCTAGAAATTCTCTGGCATTACATTTGGTGTTTCCTGTGTTTAAAATTTCTACAGCCTTCCAATCATCAAACTGGTATCTATAATTATCTACATGCATCGATATGGTAGAATGCATATCGTGCCTTTTTACAGCTAATTTGTGTTCTTGGATTCGGATTCGAAGAGGACGCCCACTTTGACCGATGTAATGTTTATTGCAGTTCATGCATGCAACTTATTTTGTGAATGGTATTGATCTTGCCTTTTTTTCTGTTGGATCTTTCAGCCTGCAGAATATCGATGAACGAAGCGATTATGTCGGTTGTCTTGTGAGTTGTGTTTATTTCAAATGGTTTTTATATTCTAGCTGATATTTCCGGGATATTCTTTATATATATGGTAGAGTGAATTATCTTGGATTCTGTGATGGAGGTGGTGGGGGGGGGCGAGAACGACAGCCTCTCAATTAAATCAACCAGCTCCTGAGAGAACACAAAAGATATGTAACCTGATGAAGAGTCCCAAACGAGGACGAAACAGTTATCCAGTTCTCTTACTGTTGTGTCAGCTTTTTTTATCCAACCTAAAATCAATCAAACAAATCTCTACAATGAAATACTTGAAATTATTCTTGTTATTTGCAATTAAACTTACAGAAGACAGCAGTATCTCTTTCAATTGTTGCATTGGTATATTTTGTCTCTCTTCCATAGCTTGTATTTCATCAAATATAACCTGCATATCCTTTTCATCGTGTAGAATACTTTTCAAAGTAAATTCTGATGTAGTTGATTTTGTTTTACCACTATTTGGTGTTAGTATTTTCTGACTATTTGAAATTTTTGAATGTAGCTCTCTCAAACTGTCTTGAACAAATTCTAGGGTATTGAATGTTGTATTATTTCTTGAAGACGAAGGAGACGACGAATAATAAGAATAAAGTGATTTAATTGGTTCTGATTGACGACGTTGCTTTTGTTGCTGTTGTTGTTTACTGACAGCATCACTTCTTAGGCTATTTTCTTCACAACTAGTTTGTTCTAACAGGGGACTTGGACGGTTAGCATCGTTATTCATTCTTTGCAGAATACCTTCGAACATAGATAATCGTCTGTGCGAAAAAAATAAGGTTGGAAAATAAGAGAGGAAATTTTTTTTAAATGATTGATGTGTTGATGGTTGAATGGTTGTAGGTTCGAGTCCTACTTGGGGTGGGGTAGTGGTGGTGCTATGATCGCTTGCTTCTTTTACCAGTCGGTCCCGACTGAGGTTAACTCCTAAACCTTGCCTAGTATTATTATTATTGTACTACTGTTCTCTAAGTGCGTCGGTGGCACAGCGGTTCGGACACTCGCCAGGGTTCGATCCCCAGGCACGGACGCACTCCTTTAACTAGCTACGCCAGAAATAAAGCTGGTAAAGAGGAAAGGTTGGGCATGAGGTTAATAACCCCATCTTGTAACTTACCATTATGAATACTCATTCGTTTCCTACACTGCGTATACCTAAATATATGTCCATCGCCTGTTTCTGAACACCTCTGGATGAACATAGAAGAAGCACGACAAGAACATTTACAGGTAAGTGCTATCAACTCATTATCTAAACAATAGTTAAAAATGACATCGAAGTGAAGTTTGTACCTCAGCTGGTGCGTGAATAGTGTTCATACTGGTGCGAGAATAACTGTAGGTCCCGTTATCCAATGACTAGTATACGTCCATGGTCATTAGTGCGTTCACACTCCCGGATGGTTAACCTTTAATTTAGCCTTAAACAATAGTAATGGTATTAGTATCTCTTTTTAACCAAATTATGTACACCTTATCTTCAAAGCACCATTTGCACAGATCTTCCATGTTATTGTGTTACTTCTGGCCTCCCTCTTTCATATTGCGTTTCTCTGTGTTCCTTTCACGTCTCCCATGTATCTCCATAACGCTGTATCATGCGCCTTCTCTGACATCAAATGTATCTCCCTATTATTTACTGTTTTTATGCTGATGAATGTCACTTTATATACATACTACTGATAAATCTTATCAGTAGCGCTCGCCACAATAATATAGTATCATGCTAAATGTGCATTTTATTCAAGTGAAGAGAAAAAGACTGATGAGGACGCATCTGTTATTTACTGTGACACATATAGACTGAATGTTCAGGAAAAATCACACACTTTACATCACTGATGATTCTGCTGTTTGAAAATGATATCATCCATTCTGTACTAGGTACCTATTGCTCTAAAGCATCTGTCGGTTTTTAAATCCTTCCTAGTGGTATCACCTTCCTTCTTCTTGTGTCTTTTTATCAGTGACTTTTCTACTACCGCACGCACACACGCACATGAACTGTCACAATTTCTTCTGAGATGTTACTCGATATACTACTTAAATTCACTCATAAGTAGCAGATAGTCTAGTAGAAGACATAATTTCCCAGTTTGTTTATTCTCATGTTATTTGTTCATTGCATTCCAAGTGACACAGCAGCACATTTTCATTACACATTCAGTGACTGTCAGCAAACTTTCATTTCTTCTTCTTCATGTGATCTCCTCTAGGTCACTCTGTGGCCAAAGCCCAACTGCTGGCCTGCCAACCCGAGTTCCCGTCGACGGCTTGATATGTATAATGTCACTTGAGTGTTTTCTCAGAGTAATACCAGTCAACGAATTCTATTTCTGAACAAAGCAAGAACTACAGTTTTTGCAGAGTAAAGTGGTACCATCATCGGTTATTTCGTTGCCTTCTCGTCAGCTGCTTACAGGCCAGACACGGCATTAAATATATCTACAAATTTACATGTATCTGTGGGAGCAGTTACATTGGAAGGACAGAAAGAAGAAGGGCATATCTACAATATTCTGAACATGTACCAAGAAGCCTATGTCTCGAGCTGGGAACAAATGCTTTAAACAATGCCATCGCCAGGCATCTCCTCGACACGGGTCATGAGGTGGACGTCGAAAAGTCGTTCAAAATTATCAACAGGCAAAAGACCTCAATTCTCCTCAAGTTTGCTGAAGCCATTTCCATCAAGAACCTGAAGCCTGATTTATGCGTCCAGAAAGAAGTGGTTATCAGTCTTTCCTTGGCCTGCCTGGTAACTGGATATTTTCATCTCTCTTTCATCTGAGTGTGTAATGCCGAAAGTTTCCATTGTGCATGATCATTATTATTCGGAATACTGTTTAATATTATATATATTTTTTTATTTATTTTGATTTACAGCTTGATTCCACACCGTATTTTCAGTACAAGTATGGAATTTTCAGCATGGATATCGGTAGCCCAAATTCAGGCCGACCATAGATATCGGGTGTGCGCCGGCAGGGGATCGAACCCCGGACCATGTGCATGGTCGGCGAGAGTCCTAACCACTGTGCCACCGACGCATTTATTGATTGATTGATTTTTGAACTCTGTGCAAGTATGTTAAAATTGTTTTTGTTGATACATACTTAATAATGCCTTTGGGCTGTAAGCAGCTGACGAGAAGGCAACGAAATAACCGATGATGGTACCATTTTATTGTGCAAAAACTGTAGTTCTTGCTTTTTTCAAATTCATGAAGGGGAATAAACGTATGAAATTATATTTCTTTCTGCATATATGTTGGCTGGTTCACGGTTGGTTAGAATTCCTTTTTCCTTATATGGTGTGATGCAGATTGATAGGAAGCGGTCAAAATTGAAGTCGACAGTTTAAGTCAATCGCTGCACAGATAGAAGTGTTTATTTCTCAAATCTGGATTTAGTTTACCTTGTGGATAGGAAGTAATCTCATTGGACAAATTGTTCAGCCTTAAGCCAGTTGACAACCAATCAGAATAATCTATTCTCCTCTGACCTAGCCGAACTTTAATGGGGTTGAAAATGTGTAAATATGGTGTGTTTTTCTCTTATCTTCTCCTGTTACACTTGTACTTTCTAACCAGCTAACAATTTGATCTTCAGTATCGAGTATGACATGGCTGGATGTGTTTTATGGCTTTTAATTAGGTGGAAAACCCGTCCAGTAAAAATGTGAACCCATGATGTAATGATATCTAATAACATGGTTAATTCACATCATATCACATGAAGGGCTGTTTCCCGTATGTTATTTTCCCAATGATAATTAACAGTGAAAACCATGTTGAACTCGTCATCTGTTCTTTATGATTCACTAAACAATTAATTAATTAGGCACAGTTGCAGGGTTTCATCCTGAGCTGACGTCGGTTAAAGAACCACTGGAAAACCTGAGAGTACTGGGAAGCTGTTTCTTCAGCCTAGTTTGGGACTCTTCAGCAGTACTCACCCGCTGGGACTCGAACCCAGGGCCCTCCGATTACAAGGTGAGCTATATCGTGAATTGAAAGAATTCGGAATTCATGGGCTGACCTCTGGATCGGGTCCCAGTGGCTTGATGGTCTATGAGCTAGCTTGCCTTGCAACCAGAAGGTCCTGTATTCGAACCCTGGGGCTGGCTACGTGCTGATGAAGGGTCTCAAACTGGGACGAAACAGCTGTCCAGTATTCTGTGGTTTTTATCAACGGTTCTCTAACCAATGTCAGCTTATGATGAAATATTGCAACCAATCAAATTCAGTGATTAAGAATGATAATGAAACTGTATTGCATTTCGAGTGGAAAAAATGGCTTCAAGCATTGAGGTTTGAGTGGCAGTGGTGATGTTTTCTTTCTTTACGAGGTGGGTTTGCCAGCTTCGCAGACACCCAACCAACCGTCTTGGTTGGTCCGGGAATCGAATACAAGTGGACAAGAGTGGTTATAGAGCATTTTCCGATTGGACCACTGGTTTACAAGTGTGACAAAATATGCACATTCACTGTATATCACTGTCAGATATTGTCTCTCGCATTTAAGTTCTCTTTATTCATAGATATTGTATAAATAACTTACCTTGTTTTAAAGTATTTTGAATACTCTCGACTTCTTCGTCTTCCGGATTTATTTGTACCTAGGAAAATGTAGAGATCGGTAAACTGAAGGACATTGTGTGAAATACACAATCTGAAGTCCATTAGTGTAAATTATTAAACTCTTAGACAGATTTATGTTTCAAATATTGATTTAAAAGGACCTATATCAGTTAGAGAACCGTTGAAAACCAGGGAGTACAAGACAGCTGCTGTTTCATCCTAGTCGGGGAATCATCGGCAGTGCGCACGCGCTGGGATTCGAACCCAGGACCTCCCGGTTACAAGGCAAGCTCGTATACTACTCAGCCACTGGGACTCGATTCAATGGCTCATGAATTCTAACTTCTACCAATTCGTGATTTAGCGCCACTGCCGATGATTCCCCGACTAGGATGAAACAGCAGCTGTCTTGTACTCCCTGGTTTTCAATGGTTCTCTCTAACTGATATCAATCCGTGATCAACTCATAAAAACATAACTAACCGTTACAAACCAAACTATAGAAAATTAAAAGGATCTGATTGATTTCAAGTTATATGACGAACTGATACATGATAATTAGGGAACTTTTACTGGAAACCAAATTAGGAGTGCTAAAAAACTGTTTTGTCCTAGTCTGAAACTATTCAACAGCAAGGACCTATGACCTATGAATCGGAAACTTTTAGGTCGTAAGCTGAGCTGGTTAACCACTCAGTCAATATGGTGGGGTTCAGTGGTCCATGAATTCTAACTCCCGAAAATTTGCGATATATATATATATATAATTGTCCTACATACGACTTAGTAGACTTCACTGGTTGAACTGTGGGTCGAATTCTGAAGTCAGCGAATGATCAGGATGTGTGGAAGACAAGCTGCCACTTCAGTTCACTTCAGTGTCAACTACTTACATTACGTCATGAGTTGATACATCAGTTAGAGAACCACTCAAAACCACTAGGAATTACTGGGCAGCTTTTTATTCCTATTTTATCACTCGTCGACAGTACGCACTCATGACACCATCTCCGGAGAAAGGTCGCAGGATCTTCAGATTGTTAGGAGAGGCCTTTGACTATTCATTCCCTGGGATTTACTTTTGTTGTTTCTGTGAAACTAGTTTCTTTTGTAGAAGAAGAAGGGTTTGTTGAAATTCAAATTGCAGCCGATCTATGAATGAATCAAAATTCACTTATCGAATTCTTCGACATTTAACCAGTAACTATTTCCAGATGGAACCGATTATTACTGTTACTGTTCCCTTGGTTTAGGAGTCAAACATAGGGCTTCAGCAGCACGTCTCTGCTTCGTTCTATTCTCCACATTCCCCCTCTCATCAGCTGGTCCTACATATTTGTTGAGCGATAGTTTCTTGATTGATTCTTTCCCAGAGTTCCTGGCTGCTAATTCTTTCTAACTGGCTATTTGATCCTCAGTATGGAGCGAGCGAAGGCAGTTGCTGATAAAAATCAGGATTAGTCTGTTGGAAATGCTTTCGTGATTCGTGTAACAAGTTTATGACCCAGACAGAAGAAGTGACTGACTTAAGAGATTGGTGTCGAAAATCAGAATTTTGTTGTTTGTAGTGAGTGAGTGTGATGAGGTTCTGTCTTGCTATTCCAGCTTCCGTTTTGAATTCCTGTCGCCTGTAGTTGAAACGATGTTTCCTATATAAGTGGAAAAAGTGGCTTCTTTCAAATAGCTCCTGTTGGTGGTGATTGGTTCTTGCTGTTGTTTTTGTTGGTTGGTTATCTTCATAACCTGCGTTTTCTCCATGTTCACTTGAAGTCCTATCTTCGCTGCCGGCCAGTTTCTTGGATCTCATCTATAAGTCTTTGAGTTTTTGTGACATGTGACATAAATCACCTGGGAAATCCATACCTTCTACAATCCTCTTATTGATCCGACGTATTCTTGTCTTCTCACTCCCTACAGTCGTCTTCATAATCCAGTTCACTACAATTGTCCTTTTCTTCACTTCAAAGTCTTCGCCGAGTTTTCTGTTGTGGATCACCCAACTTAGTGGACTTTACTGGTTAGACTGTGGATCGAATTCTGAATTCACCACACGACTGGAGGATGTGTGAAGGACAAACCGACGAATATGTGCTACTGTACATTGGCTGTTATTATAATTATATACTAACACTGAGGCTTGTATTACTCACAAGAATTTCTAATTAGCCTCAGTATTAGTAATAATAGTAATAGGAGGAGGTGGGGTATGAGTAGTAGCGGCAGAAAAATATCTAAAAACTGTAAATTTCAATCTTATTTACTTCAAATTAACAACCAAGGTGGATGACGTACCTGTATCTTCAAAGTTGACCGAATCATTGACGACCTGAGTGCCTTCATTGCTTGGAGAGTTCACATTAGGTGTTGTAGACTGATCATTCTAAGATCACAAATAATTTTAACCAAAAAGGAATAGAGAAGTGGAATATGAAAAATAATTTATTGCACTTCAGAAAAAATCTTGTCCACTTTTAAATAGAAAGTTAAAACAAGTTTGTTAATACAACTCAGACGATTCTATTTGACACTGAAAAAGTTCTTTATAATTGATTTCAATCATTTGGTGACTGATGAGAGTAAATATGCAGAGCGGTATCTTATTCACCAACAGTTCAGTCGATAATTGCCATATAGCTTTTACCAAGAGCCACACAGTACTTTTTGGTACAGGTATGAAATTTTCAGCATGTGATATCGGTAGCCCAAATTTTGCAGGCCGACCATAGATATCGGGTGTGCGTCGGCAGGGGACCGAACCCCGGACCATGTGCATGGTCGGCGACAGTCCTGACCACTGTGCCACCGACGCACTGTAGATGGATTAATTGTGGACAGATATTTTCTTCCAGTATGAAGTTCTCCAGCATTACACACCACCAGAGATTGCACCCAGAGCCTTCATTTTACTTAAAATAATCTCATTGGCCATTCACTGATTGATTTAGAGTACACTAGTTCGACAATACTAACTCTTATCAGTTCAATGGATATTCGACTGGCTTACTTAGTAAAGTGAATCGTCAGGGTTCAATTCTACGCATACAGTACTGAAGAGATTCATACTAGGAGAAGAAAGCTGTCAGTTATTTTCGAATTGATGTTAGAGGGTAATGAAACCTGAGTGGTGGAACTTCACCAAAATCCCTGCACACAAAAATATTTGAAATGTGACCGCATCACTTAGAAAAAGGCTAATATCAATCCATCAGATTATAGAAAGTATGAGTTGTATTTCACCTGTAATTATGCAGTGTAACCCGCCTGTAAACATCGATTACACTAAAGTTTATGAATTCAACACGAAAAATCTTATGGTGTAATCACTCGTGAACATCAATTCGAGTAACTCATATAGGACTAAAATGAAAAGGAGTTTGGGGTGATCAGAAGAAGGTAACTACTGTTTGTTTAGTCCCTGGTTGTTTCTTTAAAGCAATTACTGATTTAGATCCTCGGGATGCTAAGAATCCACGGTTGAAGACTTTAGTGATTTGGCTCAAATTCGTCCACAAAAATGCTGATGTATTAACTCCTTTAATTTTCCAAACTTATTAAATACCAGCCATTGTTCACCAAATTATTCTTCTTACCCGTACATTATCGTTTGGAAAGCTGATGTAAATGCGATCGTCTCAGCAGCCGACTCAGTGAACTGGTACATCAACCCAGAGTCCCAAGTAGAAGCCGCATGGAACCAATTTAAACAACTTTACGCCCAAGTAACTGAACCTTTTATCCCTTGATCTGTCCCAAAGGGTCGGAAACATTGCCCCCTCCATGGATAAACCGAGAGATCTGTAAGTTACTCAGATGTTTGCCACACCTGAGACTCCTGAGACCAGGAAATTATACAACACCGCTAGGAACAAAGATATTGCGGAAATCCGCCAATCAAAGATGAAGTTCGAAGCACATCTGGCTCGAAATGCAAAGGCACAACCTAAGAAAATTTTCTCGTACATGAACTTCAGGAATAAAACATCCAATGGTGTCCCAAACCTGACTATTAACAATGACACAATCGAAGAAGATCAAGAAAAGCAGAAGCAGTGGCAAAGTTCTTCTCCCAAGTCTTCACTCAGGAGTCGTCACTGCCTATAGGATCAGCTCTGGCTGCATCAGAAGAGCATGGGATAGATTCCGTTGACATCAACCAAGGCATCGTGCTCAACTGCCTAAGGAAACTAGATGCAGGGAAATCAATGGGTCCTGATAATCTTCATCCAAGGCTTCTCAAGGAGCTATCAGTCCACATAGCCGGCCCTTTGATGACGATCTTCAAGCTTTCTCTCCAAAATGGAGTGTTACCGCGTGACTGAAAAGACGCCATAGTGACCCCAATCCACAAAGGAGGATCAATACAAAGCCCTTCAAATTACAGGACTATTAGTCTCACCAGCGCTTTAATCAAGACACTGGAAAGAATAATCAAGAAAAGTATCATGGCATATCTGGAAAACAGAAGCTTGTTATCTAGAGCACAGCACGGCTTCCGAAGAAACCTCTCATGCCTGTCAAATCTCCTCACTGCAAGAGAAAGCTGGGTCAAATCAAGGGAAAACAGAAGACCTGTTGACGTCATCTTCATAGACTTCGGCAAAACCTTTGATAAAGTTCCTTACAAAAGACTACTCATGAAGTTGGAAAGTCTTGGTACCAAAGGCAGATTACGCAACTGGCTAAGGGAGTTCCTCATAGATAGGAGGCAGAGGGTTAGGATCAACTCGAAACTCTCCTCCTGAACAACAGTGCAGAGCGGAGTGCCACAAGGCACGGTACTCGGACCTCTCCTATTTATTTTGTATATCAATGAGTTATCTCTGCTCACCGATTCCCCTATGCTCCTATACGCAGATGACTTAAAAATTTGGAGAGAGCTGAAGGGCAACAGTGATATGTTCACGTTGCAAGAGGACTTCAACAAATTGTCAGAGTGGTCCAGAGAATGGATGATCCCGATTAATGTAGCGAAATGTGCAACCATGCGCATCGGACAAGCAAGCATCAGCTCCTACGAACTAGAGGGAATAACACTTCCATCAGTTCAGACTCACTTGGACTTAGGTGTCACAGTTAGTCACGATTTAAAAACTACAGCACACTGTCGCGCGGTGGCTGCAAGCAGTTTCAGGTCCTTATTGGCAATTTGCTAGAATCACCAGAGGTATGTTCACCACCTTATATACATCTCTGGTGAGGTCAAGACCAGAAAACTGTATCCAGGTAGCCAGTCTTTTTCTTCAAGGGGACTCACACATTCTAGAAAGGGTTCAAAGGAAGGCAGCACGTATGGTTCTCGGCATGACTAACTTATCAAACGAGGAAAGATTAGACAGTTTAAATCTTTTCTCCCTATCATACCGTAGGCAGAGAGGAGATTTAATCACAATGTTTAAAATTTTAAATAATTACTACGGACCTGACCTATTTTCTCTCTTCCTTCCCGCCAGGTCGGAACACCTTAGAGGACATAGCAGGAGAGTTCAAAAGCAAAGAAGAAATAATATTGCTGTTGAGTACTGGTTCTCACACGGAGTCATAAACTTTTGGAACCAACTCCCAGAAGAAGTGGTGTCTGCAACCTCAACTGATTCATTCAAAAAGGGTTTGGAAAACCACAGAAATTTACTAGCAAAGGATTAACAGAGGTTCCAAGCCTTCTATCCTCAACCAGTAAATCTGAATATGAAATCTGTTTTTGACACTTCTATGCGATCTTTTTCGTCTACCTTTAGATGCATTTTTATGAAAATTAGCGAATTGAACTGCTACAGTTCATGTTGGAAATCTGATCTCTAGTAAAGCTAAGACAGCTGTCATACATTCCATCATAAATTATAACAATAATTTATTGCTAAATATTATATTATTATTTATTATAATATTAATAATAATAAATATTATTAAATAATATTATTATTATAAATACATTAGCGTGTTGCTAATCAAAGCTGGTAAGCAAAACACCTGTATTAAGGACTCCTTACTCATAATACCTTATGCCAATATAGGATTGACAATCTTATAATTGGGTGATTCAAACTAGGAAACAGAACATTAAGCTACCAACTATTTTTTGGTTTATAGGGACATTTATTCACGATGTTCAAAACTGGTATAAAAAATGAAAATTTTTCACAGAGTACTCAGATTTCAGATTCAGATTCAGATTTATTGTTTGAGGATAGAAGGCTTGGAGCCTATGTTAATCCTTTTCTAGTAAACTTCTGTGGTTGTCCAAACCCTTCTTGAACGAATCAACTGAGGTTGCAGACACCACTTCTTCTGGGAGTCGGTTCCAAGAGTTTATGACTCTGTGTGAGAACCAGTACTCAACAGCAATATGATTTCTTCTTGGCTTTTGAACTCTCCTGCTATGTCCTCTAAGGTGTTCCGACCTGGTGGGAAGGAAAAGAGAAAATAGGTCAGGTCCGTAGTAATTATTTAAAATTTTAAACATTGTGATTAAATCTCCTCTCTGCCTACGGTATGACAAGGAGAAGAGATTTAAACTGTCTAGTCTTTCCTCGTATGATAAGTTAGTCATGCCATGAATCATACGTGTTGCTTTCCGTTGAACCCTTTCTAGAATAAGTGAGTCCCCTTTTAGACAAGGGCTGGCGGCCTGGATGCAGTTTTCTGGTCTTGACCTCACCAGAGATGTATATAAGGAGGTGAACACATCTCTGGTGATTCTAGTGAAGGCTCTACGAATTGCCCATAATGACCTGAAACTACGTGCAGCCACCGCGCGACAGTGTGCTGTAGTTTTTAAGTCGTGGCTAACTATGACACCTAAGTCCAAGTAAGTCTGAACTGATGGAAGTGTAATTCCCTCTAGTTCATAAGAGCTCGTGCTTGCTTGTCCAATGCGCATGGTTGCACATTTTGTCACGTTTATCGGGAGCATCCATTCTATGGACCACTCTGACAATTTGTTGAGGTCCTCTTGCAACGTGGACGTGTCACTGTTGCCCTTCAGCTCTCTCCAAATTTTTAAGTCATCTGCGTATAGGACCATAGGGGAATCGGTGAGTAGAGATAACTCATTGATATACAAAATAAATAGGAGAGGTCCAAGTACCGTGCCTTGTGGCACTCCGCTCTGCACTGTTGTTCAGGAGGAGAGTTTCGAGTTGATCCTAACCCTCTGCCTCCTATCTATGAGGAATTCCCTGAGCCAGTTTAGTAAGCTGCCTTTGATACCAAGACTTTCCAACTTCATGAGTAGTCTTTTGTAAGGAACTTTATCAAAGGTTTTGCCGAAGTCTATGAAGATGACGTCAACAGGTCTTCTGTTTTCCCTTGATTTGACCCAGCTTTCTCTTGCAGTGAGGAGATTTGACAGGCATGAGAGGTTTCTTCGGAAGCCGTGCTGTGCTCTAGATAACAAGCTTCTGTTTTCCAGATATGCCATGATACTTTTCTTGATTATTCTTTCCAGTGTCTTGATTAAAGCGCTGGTGAGACTAATAGTCCTGTAATTTGAAGGGCTTTGTATTGATCCTCCTTTGTGGATTGGGGTCACTATGGCGTCTTTTCAGTCACGCGGTAACACTCCATTTTGGAGAGAAAGCTTGAAGATCGTCATCAAAGGGCCGGCTATGTGGACTGATAGCTCCTTGAGAAGCCTTGGATGAAGATTATCAGGACCCATTGATTTCCCTGCATCTAGTTTCCTTAGGCAGTTGAGCACGATGCCTTGGTTGATGTCAACGGAATCTATCCCATGCTCTTCTGATGCAGCCAGAGCTGATCCTATAGGCAGTGACGACTCCTGAGTGAAGACTTGGGAGAAGTAGTTTGCCATTGCTTCTGCTTTTTCTTGATCTTCTTCGATTGTGTCATTGTCGATAGTCAGGTTTGGGACACCATTGAATGTTTTATTCCTGAAATTCATGTACGAGAAAATTTTCTTAGGTTGTGCCTTTGCATTTTGAGCCAGGTGTGCTTCGAATTTCATCCTTGATTTGCGGATTTCTGCAGTAGCTTTATTTCTAGCAGTGTTGTATAATTGCCTGGTCTCAGAAGTCTCAAGTGTGGCAAACAAGTTCCAACATTTGTGTTTACGTCTAAGTAACTTACGAATCTCTCGGTTTATCCAAGGAGGGCAGTGTTTCCGACCCTTTGGGACAGACCAAGGGATGAAAGGTTCAGTTACTTGGGCGTAAAGTTGTTTAAATTGGTTCCATGCGGCTTCTACTTGAGACTCTGGGTTGACGTACCAGTTTACTGAGTCGGCTGCTGAGACGATTGCATTTATATCAGCTTTCCAAACGTTTGGTCGAGATGGGGTTTTGGCCCTTGCTGCCGTTGCTGTGAACTTGAAAGTGAGCACAGCATGGTCACTGCTTCCTAAAGGAGGAAGATGTTGTATGAGATCTACATCCTCACCATGGGAGAACACTAGGTCCAGAGTTGAGGAGGAGTGCTGTGAGTCATAGCGCGTGGGCTTGATGATATGTTGGACTAGAGCTAACGATATACTAGATTCCAGCAGTTTATAGTCAAAGGAGTTGACTGAGGATGGAGTTGATAGGCTCGTCCAGTCAACTGTTGGGGCATTGAAGTCGCCAACTACGAGACTTCGACATTTCGAGGTCCAGGAGCCTAGCTTCTCTATCAGGAAGTCATCTGCACTGCAGTTAGGACTGCGGTACATAGCAATGAGGTCAATGTCTTGGCCTATGCATTTAAGTCTGCAGCGTAGAAGTTCGCACGACTCACTTTCGTGAGCGAGTGCTTCGATACTACGCACGGTTAAGCATTTCTTGAGGTAAATGACTACGCCACCTCCTTTGCGGTTTAGTCGGTCTACCCTATGCACTTCGAAGTTTGGCAGGTTAACTTCGCTGTCAGTGACATCGGGTGTGAGCCATGTCTCTGTGATAATAATTACATCCGGGTTTCCGGAGTCTATCATGTTGACCAGCTCAGTCCGTTTATTTAACAGGCTGCGGGCGTTTGTGTAGCAAACTGTTAATCCAGTTTGGTGCTTCCCCGGCCTACCCACAGAGGTTTCGGGATCATTAAACTGCGAACTTGAACAACCCGAAAACCCTTAATCTTAAGGTTCTTTTCGCCGTTTCGGCGTCGTTCGCTTAATTCTAGGGCCGCAGACTGTCTTTTGATACGGTCTGCCAGGCTTAAGTCGGCGCGGACATATATGCCTGATCCTTTAAGTATATGAGAGTTGCTTAGAATAGCATCCCTCTCTTCCTTAGAGTTTAGTACGACTTTGAGGAGACGTACAGGCTGACTTACTGTAGGGTCAGGCTTTTGGCCTATTCTATATACACTGTGTATAGTGACGCCTGATACTGTTTGTGGCAGTAGCTTGTCTAAAAGGGGCTTAACCAAGTTAAGGTCATGCTCAAATCTAGTCTTGGGTTCGGGGGCCAATGACTCTTCCACTTTGTGGAGAATGAGCGAGAGAGATCAGGTTTGCTTGCCGTGGTTGTCTTGCTCTGCGGCGTGAATGTCTTCCTTTCCTTCGTGGGCAGTGTGGCCAATGTATTGTCCTTGTCTCGCTTTTTGCGAGAGACTACGTTACGCCATTCATTGGCGTTCTCTTCACTAGTCGTAGCAGGATTTATCTGCCTGCTACTCACCGGTGTGGACGAGGCTTGATCCACTAGTACCTGGGTGACTTGAGTTGCAGGTTTACGACCCCTGGTACGCCTCTTCTTTGTGGCAGTCTTTCCGTTACTGTCACTGGAGGGCTTATCCAGTATCGTGGGGGCAGCCTGGGTGACTGGAATGTGGTGAGTGCTCTTCTGTGCTGAAGGGCACTCAGTCATTGACAAAGACTCATTAGGGACATGTACTGTTCTGTCGATGACGCTAGTCGCATCTTCGGTGTCTGAGAAGCAGTTAGTCTTCTCCTGTGATGGATGACCCTCGCAGTCCATGAGCTTTAAAGCCCCGCTAAGAGTGGCAATGGCTTCTGTAATACGGAGTTTGGTAGTACTACAACAGTCATTGCACAACCAGTTTTCTAGAGGTTTACAGCAGCGTTTGTATGCTGCAGGAGTTAGGTTTGTGCACATACTGTGAAACCACCTCTTGCAGTTATCACACTGCATTCCCTCATCCACTGGGAATTGGCACATAACCCTTCCACAGCGGTTTTTTTTGATGGGCATACTGTCTAGAACAGACTGGCGAAGAAATTTAAATATAACTTAGATGTATATAGACCTTTATAAGTCAGCGATAAAAATCAATGAGTGCACAAAAATATATATATAGCTATTATGTTATAGAAATAACAATTTCCTATAATTTAAATAGACTCAGATCTGAAAAGTAAACTAACTTTGATCAGAATAAACTGATTTAAAGTTAATCTGTAGACTTTTGGAGCGTATAACACAACAAAAGCCAAAACTAAACAAGAGCGTGTAAAATTCACTCCCTTTTCAAAGTTCGCGCGATCTGAATATATATATATATATATATATGGAAGTACTAGCTAAATATGTCAAACTGAGAACAAAAGCCTACCTGGCCAGAACTGGTTTCACAGCTGTTATCTGTTCCAGCTTCATATGTGCTTATATCTGAATTTTCAGAAATACAAGAGTATTTATTTAATCCAGGCTGACAAGTGAAGCCGTTAGTAAATTCTTCGTCATTGGATACCCAATAGTCTGCATAATCCGAATCAAAATCTGATGGAGCCGATAATAGTTTGCACAACGAAAATTCGCGGTAAACATCACTTCTGTTAAAAGTGAAATATCAAAGTATTAACGCATTTTGAATCCAATTAAATACCGGATAAAATATGGAAGACGTTCTGTTTCTGCCCATTGAATAACTCTTTCTCGATCCTCATCAGACAATCCATAATTTCCTAAGTCTTGATTGTCATCACCAGAAGAGTTGAAATGTATGAATTCACCACTGAGACGGTTATATTGCAGCTTTCGTGAGAAGACCTGATAGCATAGTAAAGTTCAATTATTATATTTTATTACTGGAAGTGAAAGATAGAAGTTAAAATAACTCTCAAATAAGTCGTCTGAAATTAAACATTCCTCCAGGTCGCTAAAGTTCATGAGAAGCTTGTCCATCATACGACCTTGAGAATATTTGAAGCAGTGCTGGTGACATTAGAAACCAGCTGATAGTTTACTTAAACGTCCACCGTTTCATAAAGCACCAGTTTCGAGGAAAGTTGTGCGTGAAATCGGTAAAATTTATACTCACTCTTATACACCTCAAGGCATTCTGACCACTACGTAGGTCAGAACTTGTGCGCTTAATCCAATCCAATGTCGTTCTTACGAGCTAGTACAAACCAGATTGATTTCTCCATGCTCGCTTCTTGGTTGTAAGGTAAGGGTTCTCGGTCTTCGCCAAAGAGACAGGTAATGAAACTTGAAGTTTAAAATATGTGTATGAGCAAAAGAAAATAATAATCATGTAATAAGTGGATGAATAGATAAAGCAGTCAGAAGACTTGGGGAGCAGCATTAAAAGGAAGAGTTTAGATGTACACCCCTTAATAGTGTGTGAATCTCAGGGTGAGTGATGGGCCGTTTGAACGCAGTCCTTGCGTCGCTACATGACTGTCCAGCCTGCACTTAATTATTTCTACGAAGTAGTAGCAGTAGCCATATCTGCTAGTTAAGAGATTCAGGGTTGGTAAACCCGAATGGAAAAGAAGTGGGAGAGCGCTCGAGCCTTCGCTCTGAAGTGAGCTATCACTCGTGGATTGTAACAGGGAAGCCCACACTTACTTAATAGTAGAATACCTTTCATGAGTGATTCTGGTCAGTTGTTATCTAATATGCAGTAATTAAGTCACCTTCAAACCCACGGCGGCAAAGTTTGAAAATATCTAGTTTCTTCTCTGTTCAGCATATGGTTTATTTGGGAGATCCATCGCGCTTGTGTCCACTTTTTCCTACAGAACTAGACCAAAGGTCTTCTGTAACGTTGCACAGAGTGCAACTTACATTCTACAGCCTACATGTGCATAGTTGCACCACTTTGTACTTTTTGAGGCAGAAAGTCACATCACTCACCAAAGGCCAGTCTTCCTGAATTTTTTGATTCAACCTTCAGCCTATTTGAGTCCCCCTAGAACTTCACTCCTCTAAAAATCCTTATGTGATAAGCGTAGAGGGGATTCGGGCAGTTCAGACGGCATTCAGATCATTGGTAAATATTTAAAAATATCTATGGCCCTAGTGTAGAACCACATGATGCCCCTAATGCTGACCTGTATCAAGATCGGAAGATGCGATTGACTTTGGTAAGGAATTCCCTTTCGCCTAGTTGGTCCTCAAACCATTACAACTGTTTTAGAGCGAGAAGTCAGAGCGTTTGGTCAGTTGAAAATAACCTCTTCATTCCATTACAGATGACGTTTTTCCTCATTACTGTTCCCTTTTCGCCTTACTTTCCTCGTGACTTTCTTTTCCTTCTTTAGCTTCGTTAATCTCACGTATCATATGTTCCAATATTCAGGTGCATACCAACTTCAAATCTCCATGAAGCCCAGATGTTTAATTAATAACAGAATGTCTGTTACTAAGTCTGTCCCTCATCATATGAGTCGGTTGAAGGCGCAAGTACCATTTTTCTTGGAATCAGGTTTCGAGCGTTCAAAATTCGGTGGGAGTGGCAACGTCCTGAAGTAATATGGTCTTTCTTCGGTCATGTCATAGATTATATAAGTGGTGATGCTTTGAAGTACTTCCAGTGTATGTGGGACACTCTGAATACAAATCCTTGACCTAAATATAGATGTGTGTATAGTCATGAACATAGCATTGCCGATTCTAGTAAAGATCTTGCAAAACTCTTGTAGGATGATACAGCAGCAAATTGCTACTGTGAAATAATCAGTCGTACTTTCTGAATAGTGGCTTAATGCCACGTGCAGGATGGGTGAGGACAGAAATTTTCGCTTCACGACGTTTGCACTCACATTTGCATGCCGATTGAGCTTGGTATTCTTTTTAGCTACCTTGGTAACTAGCATCCATTTTCAGATAGGCTAAACTAGTTGTTGCAGCCCCTTTTGCAGTGTAAGCATTTGCTGGTCCTTCTTGTCGCACTGAAACATGAGAGATATCGAAAGTTTATTTAATGGGTTGATGTAAGTGAAAAATAGTGGCACAATGCGTCACAGCACACCACTTTGTAATTTCGTCCGGAAAGAGTGCTTAGAATCTATCCCTATTCTCTGCTCCCCGCAGCATGAAATTTTCAGATTCGAGTGTATATGTTGGTATTAGCTCCGAAAGCTTTCAGCTTCCTGAGCGATCTGACATCAGGTATTTCATTATATTCGCATTGCATTCTTTCCAAAATTTGTAAAAACTACTCCGACAGGTTCCTCTTTATTCTTAAGTTTGACCAAGCTTACTTTCACAGTGAAATTTGTGAGAATTGATAGATTTACCCGCTAATCACACTGGATTTCGGACAGAAAGCTACCGTTTCTCATTTTAAACTACTCCTTTCAGTATCCCAGTAAGTGTGCAGATAATTCTGACAGGCCCATAGTTTGAACGATAGTACTCAGGTCCTTCCTTACGCATACGAGTTGCCACTAGATTCTTCACCTCTGATAGTAATACTCTTTGTATAGGGGGTAAACTGAGGACAGTAATTAGTTCGTCAGTGGTAGTAATATTTATTCTCATATATTTGTACGTGTTTATATATTCATGTCTATGCAGGAACATGCAGTTTGCACAAGCGTAGATAAGTCATTGCTCAAACCAGATAAGTTTGGTTTGTGGTGAATTTACATGGTTGCTGTTCTTTCCAGTTTTAGTCATTTGGATTAATCTGCTAACTGGTCAGCGAAAGTAGCACACTAAGAGATATGGGAATATTATCTTTGCATTAACAAACAAAAATGCAGGGCCATGCCGGACAGATCAAAAGATAAGGCTTGAAGTTAGTTCTCCCACACAAATTTGCTGCGTACGGCATTGCATCTCATTTCTGATTTATGGTCAGATGATGCGTTACTTTAAAACGAGTAATATGTTTGTATCATTTTCTAAGCAGTGTTATCAAAGGGTAACATTAGGAGCAAATTATATTTCATTCAGGCAAACATCTGTTTTAGCTATGTGTTTATGTTATACTGCACCAAATAGGTGATAGTTCTCCAAAGTCTGCCACCACCGCCATTTGCAGTTGCATGGTTGTCCGTACGCATAAGTCAATTAAGATGTAGAAGACTGTTTGGAAACCAGGTCTATCACCATTGCGGGTCATAGATACTGCTGGTTCAGAATGTTATTCAGCATCTTTAAATGGTGATCCGGAGGCTTTTACGGATGTTGAGTTATTATCAGCTATGAGCTTCAGGATTGCCACATTCGTAAGTCGCATCATGTGCTGTTTATTTCAGTCTTGCTGTACGTCTGTGCAGCAGATAGAAGAGATGGGACAAGCAACAAAGTACCGAAAAAAGACAAAGTCTGGTTATAAGCAGAATCTTAAGAATTTCATAGAAACATGTGTATATTAATTGCACATTTGCATCTATTTCCATCTAAATAAGAATATTCCCTTATTTTAATATGTATATATATAGCTAACCTCCTTATCGTTAATGCAGGGTAATTAGCGAAGTTTTACGCGTTCTTTAGTCATTCAGTGGTCCTACAATTTGATTCGCTCTAAAAAATAAACTGTGGATTCCTACTGTTTTTTAGTCATTACAACGTAACTATTTCTATAAACAGCATCTGGACCCCACAACGGAGTCGCAGGCTCTGACTTCTTGCCATAGGCTGTCCCATATCTAAGAATACATGACTTTGAAGAGGTTTTCACGAAGTATAGTTTCGAAGACTTTTATTGCCACTGTGCATATTTGGTTACGAAGTTCGTAATAGCCTTCCTGTGGGAACTGCAAGTCCTCACTTTTTGGGAATGTTATTTTGTGTATGACCTTAAAGAAGGATATTAGGCTTATAGTAAGTCGTCTCGTCCAAAGGGGGTCAAGATTTAAAATCATGCACCGTGAGATGTAGTCTTTCTTACAGTCGTAGCCAAGTAGTTTGGACGTGAAATATCCTCGGATACACTCCATCCTCAGCTTGTCACATATACGAGTACTGCTAACAATAAATGGACAGTATTCTAGTAGTGGCCTTACACATGTTTTGTATAGAATGAGCTTGAATTCATTGTCGTGAAAGTTCCTGAGCATGCATCCTAAGGGCATCCTTGACTTTCGAGTCTGCGATGGGACTTGCTCAGAAAATGTCAGGTCACTGCAGTACCTCAGGCCTAAGTGAACGACACTTTGGAGTCTAGTTATTTCAGCAGACTGGAGTGTTAATCTGATGTCTATCGAGGTTGTTCTCAAGTAAATCCAACTTTACTTAGCAAGTTTAATTGTAGATTCCATAAAGATGACCACACGGTCACTTTGTTTATTCTGCACAACATTCTGAAAGTACCCTAAGTCATTGTAACGGAATGTGTAAGCTGGTTTTAGTTCATCTGAAAAGATGATGTCGTTAATATAAAGTGTAAATAGGAGGGGCCCTGTGACACTACCTTCAACTACACCATGAATGATTAGGCTAGGTTTGGAAGTCACAGACTTAAGTATGACTTTTTAGGACCTGCTATTAAGGAATGATTCAAGCCATCCCAATAGTGGACCATGCACATAGTCCGGGGTTTGATCCCCGGCCGACTCACTCCTTTACCTTGCTAAGCCAGAAATAATGCTGGTGAAGAGGAAAGGTTGGGCATGAGGCTAGCAACCCCATCCTGTAAAAACAAACACTGCTACAGAAACTTCAAGCCACTAGCTTGAAGCCCTGTGTTCCACTGGAAGGAAAAAATATAGTGGGTCATGTATTCTTCAGGAATTCAGTCTATGTATTAAAACCAACTGGTCGGCGCCGTCAAATGCTTAAGAAATGTCAGAGTAGATGATAAGCACTAGTTTATGTCTGTCTTGGCTACTGGTCACAAAGCTGAAAAAATCCGGATGAGAGGTCGAGTATGAAATCTCTGCTGGTTGTGACTTACAATACTGAAACCAGGCATATGTTTAAGGGTTTTATTTTTTGTCGGTCTGTCCATAATTCTAGATGCTATAGGTGTAATACTGATTGACCTACAATTTTTGACTTCTCTTTTACGACACATTTGTCGCTTTACATTTATCCAGATAGATTTGAGTATCTAAATACATGCAGTGATATAGAAATGTCAGGACCACCGCATTTAAGAAATACGACGCTATACCGTCAGTGCTGACATTACCGGTGCTTTTGAGAATTTCCATGGCTTGGTCGATTTCCGCATGTGTGAACTCAGCTACAATAATTTTTAGTATGAGGAAAGATAGGAGAGGTGTCGCATCAGTGGAGTGGTCTAAAAGTGGGATTGTGAGCTTAAGTTAGCTGTAAACGTTTTGTTTAATAATTCACACATTTACGCAGAGCCACTGTATAACCTAACCTTGTCGATGAGGAGAGAAATGATGTGGTTCTGTGATTCAACCGCTCCTTTAGAATTTATGTAGGAGCACGCACTCTAGCAGCGCTGACAATTGCGGTGCGGCCTTCGTTCCTCATGCACAAATGTTGAGCTTGTGAGATGTAGCTACAAGCGTTAAGTTTTGACCCTAGTGTACGAAATTCGCGTTGTTCAAAGTAACTTATCAGCATTCTCCTTACTTTCATTGGATCCTTTGGTTTCATGAATATCTTTTCATGCTGATAAACTTCTGGTGTTTGGAGTGGAAAGACAGCATCTAAGCATCTGTCTGAGTACTGGTAGAAGATGTTTAGAGCTATGAAAGGGTCGTCGGTGATGAAGTATTCTCCCTGCTCATATGATCTTAGCATTGATTTTCAGAAAGCCCATTCTGCCTTACTGCAGTTCCTGTGTGCTCTCTGTTGCAAAGTAGAAGTATAAGCTGCGTTGCTACTCAGTAGAGGTGGTGGTGAAAACGGTGCTGTTTCGTGGTCGCTCACTGGAAACCCACTAAGATATAGAGGGAATTTATATTGTGGCAGAATGTTATGTCTAGCGTGACATCAACTCTTGTAGGGATAGGGACAGTTTGTTTCCAATCAAAAATTTCCAGTGTGTTTAGGGGCCTGTCATATTCTTGTAAAGTGCCTGAGTGCATGGTAGCTGAGCATTGTCTCTTGCACCGCTTAGAGGGGTGTTGATACTACTTCAGTTATTGGTTTGGGCCGTAGTGCGACTTGAAATATTACGCGAGTGTGTGCTGGCGCTATTGTTCGTGAAGAGTCCGGACTTATTTCTGCCATTAATCATACTGATGGCATAATTCCATCTTACTCTCCTTCCAGTGGAGCTTCTTCTGTGGATGATTTTAAAGACGCAGTAGTAGCTACGAGTGGCATGTTTCTCATCGATTTGTTGTCGAATTTCCCTTTGCTATGAGGGAGGCGTTGGGGCCATCTAGAGACATGTATAGATGCACGGCGGTAGGGTTACACTAGGTATGTGATTATAATTCCATAACCCTTCGGATGGTGTCATATCCTGAGGAGCTAATTCTGTGGGGTTTGAGAGGGTGAGGTCATCAGGTCTACCGTGTTAACTGATAGACATGTATGTTAGTGACCCCTAATGCTTTGTTAATTTTACTCGCTGGCTTAGTGACGTGACTGTAGGCGATTTTCAATCAGTCTTATATACTGTGACCTTTATCAGTTTGCAGCTGGCATCTTGTGAAAGGATAGGAACTGGCGAATATCTTAGCTTCTGTCTGCGCCTCAAACTGAGGGCGTAGATTGGAGCAGTGGTCGTGCTGACTCTTTTTCCGTCTGTAACACTATGTCTAAGGGTTAGGCATCCCTAAGCAAGATGTTGTGAACTTTTTTGGCCACTCACTGTCCAGTACACTGTCGTCTGTCTTTTACAAATTGTCTGCATTAACGATGCCTCCCATGATGCGAAACGACCTATCGATTATAGGTCTAACAAGATCAAGTGCATGCTCAGTCCTGGTGTCACGGTCTATCTCACTAAGCTATTTCACTTACTGAGAAATAGTAAGTTTGCTATGAAGATCATGTCTGCTGGTATTTGACCTAACTCTTTTGGGGATTAGTTTCTTATTCTCTTCTGATGGCGAGAAGCTGAGACATGAGAAGAATAGCTGGCCTCTCAGTCCTTTTTCCTTTGGCGAGAGCGCTTGCTACTATTACTGCTTCTTGCTCTCGTAAATAATAGTGATACTCTGGCTTTGTTTTAAACCATCCCCATCTTTTAACAGTATTACATCTTGCTTTTTCATGATGACACTGTAAAAGGAGCTGTGGTTATTTTTCCTCACTAAATGAGGACCCTTTTCTTCAGTAAGACCTTGCGTTTCGTTCAGTATCAGAGTCATTACTGGTATAAATCACTGTTTTTTACCGCAGTGGTGTGCGCACAGGCAGTTCGAGAGCGTTTTCAGACTGTTCCTTTACTGTGGGATTCAGTTTTGTACACACTGAAGAACCTCATGTTGCAACCAAAACATAGCAAGTGGTTATCCAGGGGACATGTTACACCAATCTTCTTTGAGGTCACTCACACAAAGAAATCCCATAAATTGTTTCGGAGAAAAAGAAAAAAGAGTGTCAATTATAGATCAACGATAAACACCACACACACTAAAAAGAACTGCTGACCCGAAAATTAACCCCAGTACCTATAAAATTATGGGATTTTTCTTGGGGTTACGCAAGTTAGGGATTATCAACAGGTTTTGCGGCGGTTATTACAATGAAAAACAATCTAAAATAAGCATGTCTTGAAAACTGGCGTTCTCAGCAAAGGTTTTGCATGACACTGAAAGAGATTCTCACACCTTCATTAGAATTACGATAATAGGCAGGTTGGCATGAAGTGTTTATTTAATTTTAAGTTTAATTTGGTTTGTACACAGTGGCACAAGGTTTCTCTGAGATAATCATCTAACATTGACTCCAACAATTCAGAGGTATTTGAAGAAACTGGAAAAATGAAAGACATGGACAATTCTTGCATTTATTTACAAATTGTTATTCCAGATGCCAATTAGGAAGAAAGGAAAAAGTTGTAGAGTTGTGGGGGATCAAAGAATTCGGTCAGATCAACCAAACCTCAGCAGTTTTACCATCAACGATTAACTTGTTTATCTGTACTGAATGAAACACGGGGTGATCAATTGAGTCTTCTTGGGACAAGAAGTGGGTGACTGCGTTGTGCTGTGATTTCATATTTCTATACTCTCATGTCATCGTTAATAAATATACGTCAGGGAGGCATTGAGTGTCATGCTATACTTTCTTTAGCCGGGGCGGTCCTAAGGACAGCCAAGACACCAGGTAAGGTGGGCCAGATTAAATGGTGAGTAGGCAGCGTAGCAGGATAGATGGCCACACAGAGTAACGTGCATTATTTGTAGCAGAAGCTGACCGGAAGCGAGCTCAAAGTTGTACACTCAGGCTAACTAACTGGTACTCTAGGGGGTCTGTTAATCGCGACAGATAGATAGACTATATGATAGACAGTTAATCAATATGATGTGACGATTATTGGTCAATTTATTGTAACTCTCACCACGTGATGTGACCCTGAATGTTCTTTTTTGTCTGTCGCTCTATTTGTGTATACATGTAATTAATTGACTGTTCATTTTGTCCGTACCCTCAATACTGTTCGGTACGTTTTTGTCCTTTTTTTGTAATGTCAGTGGATTTGTACATTTTTCTTGGTGTAATTGTATGATTTATTTTATGTTTTAGAAACAGATAAAGTTAAAGTCAAGTCATTCTGTTTTAACTATAGTTAAGCCCAGACTCTGTGTCGTCAGTATTGAGGAAGGACTAAATCTGTAGGGCAAAAATAATCCTACAAAGTTTCGAACAGTATGGCAGATGAAAGTTATGAAACTATGCCGTCGTTAACTCCACAGTTAGAAAAGAGTAATGAAGCTGATTTCCCTGGAAGCAACGAGAATAAATCACGCTATATGATAGAATTGTAGCTAGCGAAATTGCGCATAGTCCAAAAAGAGAAAGAAATGGAACTAGAAAGATTACGACAAGGTAGTCGCGAATGTTCTTGTCACAATAAATTGCCTTACAAACCTTCTACTTCTCATAAAGTCTCTGTATCTCTTAACGATGAGTTCGCCAGAGGCATATCTAAGTTTCTGGACATGCTTAAAAGATATCAATATTTTAAGATGGATGCCGATGAACTTGAGTGTTGGGTCAATGAAAAACTGCAAACCTATGCAAACGAGGATTTTAAAGAACTCAGTGATCTTCAGCTGAAAAAACAGAAACATCAAGAGCTTGAGTTCGAAGTAACAGTTCATGCTGAAACATTGTCAGCTCTGGATTCTGCGGGAGGAATGATTGGTCAGGGGCACTACGCAACAGATATTATCAAAAACCGTCTTGATGAATTGCATGCCCTGTGGGAAAGGCTTTTGGCTATTTTCAGAGAAAAATCACGTCTTATCAACCTAACGCTTAAATTTGTCCAATTTTTACGCCAAGTCGAGGAGATACTTTTCTGGATACGTGAAAAAGAAACTTACGTAACATCAGAGGATTTAGGTCAAGACTTGGAACATGTTGAGACACTTCAAAAAGTTTGATGAGTTTATAAAGGATCTCGAGTATAAAGAGAGTCGTGCCGAAAACATCTATCGGAAGGCAGATGAACTTCTAAAAGAGGAATTTCCTGAGGATGCTCTAGTCATAGAAAAGTCCAGAGAGGTCCACGAAGCTCTAGAACGTCTGAAAGATCTGGCTAGAAAACGAAAAGGAAAGCTCCTGGAAGCCTATGAGATACAGCGCTTCTTTAGAGACATAGATAAAGGTATATCGTGGGTGAATGAAAAGTCCATTCCTTTATCCATTGAGGACTGTGGTCGTGATCTTGCCTCAGTCCAAGCCTTACAAAGGAAGCATGAAGCATTAGAAAGGGATTTGACTACACCAGATGAGAAGATTGTTCAACTTGGAGATGATGCTAAGGCGCTTGCACAGAAGCATCCTGATTCGCAAGATACTATACAAGGCAAGTATGATGCATTAATTACTGCATGGGATAAGCTGAAAAGTCAGGCTGTAGATAGGAGAGGTAAACTGGAAGAGTCATTCAAGATGCATCGCTTTTTGGTTGACTGGAGAGACTTGAGTATGTGGATGAATGACATGAAGACGTTAATATCGGCGGATGATTTGGCAAAGGATGTAGCTGGTGCTGAAGCCCAAGTAGAGCGACATAAGCAATACACCGCTGAGATAAATTCTCGAGCTGACAGTTTCGATACATGCATGCAAGAAGGTCAGGCATTACTAAGTGTTGGCCATCCCTGTAGTGGAGACATAGCTGCTAAACTTTCCACCCTTGAAAGAGGGAGAGCCTCCCTGATGCAGTTGTGTGAGGAAAGACGTGAACAGCTAGAACAGCGTGTGGGCCTTCAGTATTTTTACCGCGACGTTGAACAGTCGGAATCTTGAATTGGTAAGCAAGAGGCCCTCTTAGAAATAAAAGGTGTGGGAGACTCACTCGATTCTGTGGAAGTACTCATAAGGAAACATGGAGGCTTCGAAAAGTCACCTTTAGCACAAGAAGAAAAGATGCGACAACTTGGTGAATTCGCTGCAAAATTAATCCAATCAAACCACCATGCGGCTGCGCAGGTTCATGAGATTCAGGAAGGTCTTCAAATTAGACGAAATGCATTAAAGGAGAAAGCTCAGAACCGCCGTCAGCGTCTTGAAGATTACCACCGTTACCAAATTTTCGATAGAGATGCAGATGAAATGCAGTCGTGGATATCAGGAAAACTTAGAAATGCACTTGATGCAAGTTACAGACTCCACGAATTTGCAAACAAAGGTGCAGAAGCATCAGAATTTCGAGGCATATATACAAGTGAACCAATCCCGCGTTGAAGATATTAAAAAGACAGGTTAGGATTTGTTAAATGCAAACCACTACAACTCGCCAGCGATAAAAGTAAAGATTGAACAGTTGGATGAAACTTGGTCTCATCTCGTAAATGCCGTGAGAGACAAGAGGAAAAATTTAGATCAAGCAAGTAGGCAACAACAGTTCGCTCGCAACTTAGATGTCGAGTTATGGCCGAATGATGTTGAAGCTCAGATAGCCTCAGAGGATGTCGGTCGTGATCTAAACGGTGTGATGAACGCACAAAAGCGGCACAACTTGCTTGAATCTGATGTAGCTACTCATCGTGAACGTATAGATACATTCAAAGTCCAGGCTGACACGCTTGCTGCAGAAAGTTATTTCGACGCCCCTATTATCCAAGGAAAACAACGACAGTTATCCCAACGTTACCATGACCTGCAAATCCGTCTAAGTCAACGTCGTGAGAAGTTAAGAGATGCCCTTCCCTCGGACACATCTTTGCAGCTTGAATATGGTGACTATAGTGAGCTGATGAAGTTACTAGTCGATTGTCGTAAAGATTTTAAAGCACATTCGCTTAACCAAATTGAATCAGAAATGTGGTATCAGTATGTTGAAAGCTTCACTACTGGCTCAGTAGCCACTCACAAAGATGCCTTCAGGTTATGGGTTAAAGATAAGAACCCTGTTGTTGAAAAGTATATTGGGTTTATAGAGTCATACCGTGATCCCTTTGGTGTTCGTGCAAGGTTTGAATCATTTGTCGCTGTTGTAAATAGATCAGTGTCTAAAAAATTCCGAGGACTTGTGAATAATGCTGAAAGGTTGTTAACAAATTTACCATGGCCTTCTACATTTGAAAAAGTTAATTTCTTACAGCCAGACCTTACTGGTTTGGATGTAGTTACGTTTGAAACTTCTGGAATTCCTTTTGGAACTAATATTCCTAACTATGATGATGTGCGACAAGTTGAGGGATTTAAAAATGTTTCTTTGAATAATGTACTTAGTGTTCGTTTCAAGGATCCTAAATCAGAGTTTCTAAGTAATGAAGACAAACAAATGTACGTGGAACATGCTGAAAGTTCCTTTGAATTACAAGTTGGACTTCATGAACTGATGGGATGTGGTTCAGGTAAACCGTTTTGGCGTGATTGTTATGGAAAACGAAATTTCCACACGAAAACTACTGAATATGTCATAAATGGAGGTCCTGTAAAAGGTTGGTGTGAACCAGGAGAAACGTATGACAGCAAGTTTTCAAACCTTTCATCTGCAATAGACAAGTGTCAAGCTGAGTGCGTTGGAATTTATTTATCTGATTTACCTCTTGTTCTGGAGCAGTTCGGTTTGAATACCAACTGTGCTCAAGGCAATGTCCCAGATGCAGTCTATATTAATTGGTTGTCAATGATTCCTTCAGTTGTAACTTCCATGGAGTTTTATTCTCCAGTAGAAAATGCTGATGACATTGGATCATGGTGTCAAGCACATTATTGTGCTTGTTATGCGATTCTGCGAGTTTTGATTGAAGCTGACGATTCTATGGTACGTACAGATGAAGTAGTCGGTGAGGACGATTCATCTGATTTGTGTATTTCCTTGGATCCAAAAAGACTTTTAACTGTGGCTCGTCCAGCAATTGGTGAATTCTTAAGAAAATTACAGTAATACAAAAGTAAAGAGAATGCTATGTATGGGTATGCTTTCTTCCAACACTATAGTGAACTACTTTCAAAATATTTGACAGATTTGTTCTGGCATAAATGGCTACGTGGATATCTTCTGATGCTGCAAACAAGATCTAAGTGGTTGGATATAAAGCACAATCTACAACCTGATGATCTCGTCTTAGTTAACAGTGCTGACACACAGAGAGGTCTCTGGCGAAAGGCTATAGTTAAGCAGATGTACTATGACCAAGATGGCCACGTCAGGACACTGTGTTTGAAAACTTCAACTCAAGAAGTGAAACAATATATAAGAAGTGTACGAGAAGTCAACGTGGTGATCGTTCGCGGGGAGTGTTAATCGCGACAGATAGATAGACTATATGATAGACAGTTAATCAATATGATGTGACGATTATTGGTCAATTTATTGTAACTCTCACCACGTGATGTGACCCTGAATGTTCTTTTTTGTCTGTCACTCTATTTGTGTATACATGTAATTAATTGACTGTTCATTTTGTCCGTACCCTCAATACTGTTCGGTACGTTTTTGTCCTTTTTTTGTAATGTCAGTGGATTTGTACATTTTTCTTGGTGTAATTGTATGATTTATTTTATGTTTTAGAAACAGATAAAGTTAAAGTCAAGTCATTCTGTTTTAACTATAGTTAAGCCCAGACTCTGTGTCGTCAGTATTGAGGAAGGACTAAATCTGTAGGGCAAAAATAATCCTACAGGGTCATACAGTCACATAGTCATTTCACCAAACATGCAGCATTTGGTCTAATTGTGCTATCTTCATACATTGGCTCAGTGAGAATATGATCTAATAAGCTCGTGACTTTATACGCAAATAGCTGTTATGAGTTGCTAAGAGACCCACTCTTGTTACGGAGCAGTGCTAGCTTGCAATTTTGAAGTGTACTAAGCGCCGAACGGCTGTCTCGGTTGTTTGGAGTCCAGCTGCGTGTGCATGGATGGAGAGTAAAACAACACTCAATCACACCTTGATTCATAGGTGTAATTCATGAAGGAAAAAAATTTCAGTGAGGAGTCTTCTCATCAGTTTTACAAAAGGCCATTTCGCTCTTCCTACTGTGTGTTACCACACAATACTATTATCTTGATTAACACAGGCATTGGCATTAATCAACTTTCAGGATTTCCTCTGTAGAACAAATATGCCTCCGCAGAAAAAGCAGGCATGTTTATTTGGATTGGTGTTCTTTTTTCCCATTTTTCGTTAGGGTAGTGGATTTTTCCAGATGCCCAGGACACGTGTTGAGCTACTGCTATTAGGCGTATTTTCAGTTGACTTGACTAAGAATTACAAAAAAATTTCAATGGAAGAATGCATATTAGGAGTTCAGCATTTACTCCACTGTATGCAAGCGTTAAGGGAAAAAATACAAAGTGATGAGTGAGAAAAAAGGTGAACAAGAATTGCTTCTACCCTGTGACTGTGAGGTCAACTATATAGGTCAGACTAGTAGATCGAGGGTAATCAGATTGTCGGAACAAAAGAATTTAGCTAAGGTAAGAATGGTTGACCTCGAGAAGATAAGTAATTTCGGAAAAAGCTCTGCAATTGCACTTCACGCATGAACAAGAATTATAAGAGCCGAGGTTCAAAGTTATTTTGGTATAGTGCATATGCCTTTGAACCACTAACTGTGTTAGTAACGTCACCAAGTGAGTAGTGTTACTCCTGTTTGTGGTCTATCCAATAAACTTATTAACATGCAATTGCCCTGTATTGAGTTGAATGGTTCAAGAGGTAACACATTGGGACGATTATTCGCCATAAAATGGACTACAATAGGTTAAAAGCCTTCCTTTATCACACAAGACAGTATGTACACTGCTTTGCAGTAGCTGGCCACGTGTAGGTTGAAGGTAGTTCGGTGGCGTAAAATTCGAATTCTCAAGGTTAGTTGGTCTACTGTTCTGTTCTCAATGATTTGGGCTTTATTTTAAACCATAGACGAGTGAGTTATTTTTTATTCAACCAAAAATATGCAGCTTGTTAGCTTTGTTTAAGAATCTGCATATACGGAAATGGAATTAAGGAGGTAAATCACTGAAAAGTAATTGCCTTTTCACTGTTTCAGATATGGCGAGACTTAATAACTCATAACCTCTCTAGTAGTGACACACAAAATCGTAAAGTTTCGACCCGAGATAACCTTTTTAAAGCTATTGTAATCCATAGCAGCATTAATATGACACCTTGATTTCGTAGTCATCTCACTATATTTAGTTTCAGTGCACTAGTTAATTGAGAACGACAGAACCACTAAATAATTAATTTGTTATCAGAATACTGAAATATACTTAGAAAGACAAGATAAGTTCTGTACGAACGCATGGCGTGGTTTTCAAACCCGAAAGAGCGCTTGGTGAAAGTTACGATTCTGAAATATGTCCGATAACAGTAAGCAAGTACTGACTGTTGTGAAACGTATTCTGATACTACCAAACAAATACTCAGTGCTTATACCGGTTAAATATAACCTTATTCTCCGCAGAGTTTTCAAATGAATCAGTTAACTCAGTCAAATTACTTTGGCAGGCTTATGGATTACAAATATTCGCTCTTTTTCAAACACTTTTCATCTGCAACAGAGTCAATGAAACACCATAGCTAGATTGTTCAACATAACCAAAGAAGCTGAATGAAACTCTTAAGGCAAGGTTAAATGATGCTTACTTTAGCATAGTTCTAGAATCACAGTCTCCCTCCGTCTGATACAGCCTGGAGGACTGGACAGTGTAATCTAACCTCATACGTCAAGTGGAACCTATACCATTGTACACATGCTTTCAAGATATACAGGTTCACCCAGGGGAGCTGGAAAACCTTGAGTCCAAACCGTTGGTGAACATGGGCTGTAGAATCTGAAAGGATTGAATGGCGTATGAACCCGTTTCATCTAGCTGTAATCATGGGAACACTCTGCCCCACCCACTTGTGGATCAGACTTCAAGTCGAAGGTTCAGAGTTTTGTCCCTATAAAACAACTATCTGCATCCGGACAGTATCTTAGGCCTCGCATAAACTACTGAACAACAATTTCATGAGAGACTATAATCGTACCCTCACCGTTGCTGACTACATGTCTCATCATTGTGGTACATCTCTTGGTGTCCATATCTGTGTTTTTAATAACATTGATAGTGGAATGTTTTTAACGTGACTGAGTTGAAATATATTTGCACCGTGGCTGACGTATTTCTGTAAATCTTCACCAGTCTTTATCAAATTGTTGTTTCTCTTATGTATTGTCTGTGGCAGTTACATTTTACTTGCATATATATAAGGTGTCCTCATTCTATACTAATACTGTTTTGTCAATATTCAGCTAAATAAAAGGGAGTACGAAGTCGCGAATTGAAAATCAACATATTCCTTGACATATTACAACTGGAACTGTCTCTGGTTGAGGAAGTTACTACAGAAGACCAGTCGAGATAATATACATTTTTTAAGATTCTTCCAAAGGTTATTTTGATACCAAACGTATTGTAAATACTAGTAATCACAAACAGATGGGAACTCCAGGAGATACAGTCACATATAGTCCATCAGCTGCACAACATAATCTTGCTATGGTCAATTATTGCCGTGTATCGATTGCAGCACTTTCTGGATGTACAGCCGGGATATTAGGTTTAACAGGTGGGCGAGAAATTTTCTATTGGACTAACTAACTAACTAACTAACATTCATTTTATTTTCTTTAGGACTAGTTGGATTCATGTTTTACTTCATGGCAAATGGTTTTTTATCATTGTTATTGCTACAAAAGACTGGAAAATCTTGGAATAAATATTTTATTCAACGATCATGTTTAACTTATGGAGGAGTATTTGGAGAGTTGACAACGTATATTTTATTTTGGACTTTTATTTATGGAATGGTTCATGTTTATTAATCTTAATATAACTATATTTTAACTTATTTATTTGTTGTTTTTTTGTTTTTTTTTGTAAAATGTTTCGACGATCATGTGTTCCCTTTGGAATGCATCTGCCATCACTGACTGACTGGCTAACTGGTTTCAACATAAAACTTTGCACAAACGTGCAGCAGTTCGAGTCGCCACACTCCCTCCATGTAGCACACAAAGCAAGAGAAGAAAGTAGAAAGAAATTCAAAACAGAGACAGTAAAGAGTGATATGAGGCAAAAAGAATAGTAATATCGAAGAACGATATAGTTTTATTGGGTATTATAAGTCACAAGGAGTAGGTGCATCTCCGCTAGCCATTGAGAACGATTTTGAGCCATATCACCACAATTGTCTCCAGTCTTCATTGGTGTTTACCGTTCCGAGGGCCCCAACTAGCCAGGAAGTCTGCACCTTCTTATATGGCTGCCCCAACCAATAGCTACTAGCTTGACGTGGTGCTCGCCGGGCTTGCATATCGTAATGACTCAACAAGCTATACTGGCTGGAACTATTGTTCCCACAGGTCCTACCATGCCAGGAAGATTGTTAGGATAGCGATTAGACTAAACGCAGTTACTGGCATAGTGTGAAATTTCTTTGACACTATGCTGGGGGTCTGTGGCCAAAGCCGTACTGCTGGGGAACAGGGATGTAACAGCAGTAAGGTGTTTCCCTCAGATGACCAGCATGCCAGTCAGCTATGCTGTCTCTCCACTCTGGAGAGAGGGGGTTAGGAAAAGTTTATCCACGAAAATTGAACATCTCGACTTACCCTACGGTAGTCCATAACCGCCTGTAGGTTACTAATACGGAACCAATCCAAGAAACCAGTACACACAGGCCGTGTGTGACCGGCCAACCTCAAGCAGTTGTCCCCTGGGCTCTGCGGTCACGCAACACTAACCGTCTTTCTGTTTCAGGTACCCGAAGGACCAGTCAACTTTTACGGTGTGGGCAGCCGGGAAGTAACAACTGTTGACACACTTCCAAAAGCACACGAAGCCCTCCTGAGTATACATCCTAAACAATATCAAACTCTAAGTCGCATACACACTTTACTCACAGTAACGTCGAGTTATTATGGATAGAAAGTATAAGCAACATAATTCCAAAAAATTATGTAAGTAAACAAATTATTTTACTCAGTGTTAAAAGAATAACTATTTATAGTATAAGTGGACAAGAGGTGGTGGGGCCAGATTTTGCTAGAGAAAAGGACTAGCTAGAGACAATAAAGAATTCGAACAACAGAGTGAATTTATACATAATATAGTGGAAAAGTTTAAGAAGGTGGGGGGGGCGGATAGAAAATAAAATTATGGCATGGACTAACAATTAAGTAAATTTGGAGACCTGAACTCGTATTATCCTGCAAAATATATTAGTTCTTTCTGTGTTCAAACTTATCAGATGGAACTGGTTGTATGAATTCATTTTATTTCATAGAATTTTTCTAAACTGTATACAATGCTGAATAGAGAAACACAAAAGTAATCAGTGAGAAATGATTTAAACATACTTTAGCTACTAAACAGCCAGTTCATTTTTATAAGAAACTTTAGATGAACGTGAATTTCAAGGGAGACTTAACCTGAGATATCCTTAAGAGGAGAATTTCAGCATCTTTGAGGAGAACATTCTTCATAGCAATGTTAGGAGTAGTATCCTGCAGTCGCCCATTGGTCTGCAGAACCCTTAAGGATAAGATCTTGTATCTGACCACTTCTATATCAGCATATATCAGTTGACCTGTTGCTGTGCAGTCAGTCAGGTACATTGGTCGTTCGACGCGTATCCTGTCTAAAAAGGTTCAAGAATCCTATTCCGCCTGGTAGCAGAAAGGTAGTAGTGGTTGTATAAGGAGTGCGATAATCGAACACCTTGTCGACACTGGCCATTCCATCTCAACAAACGTCTCCTTCAGAGTAGTCTACAAAGTGAAGAAAATAACCTGCTAGAGGTAATGCGTTTTCGTCTCCTTTGTATTGCTGTATTGCCGCCTTAGCCATTCATTTGGAGAAACTAGATTTATGTACACAAAAGAGAATTATTCAGCTACTTTTACTATCATGGCGACAACCGTGTTGATTTCTACTCACTTGATTTTTGTATATCCGTCTTCCTAACTGCTTATAACTCTTTTATTCCTTTAAGACTCTTAGATTATTCCATATTTTCCTTCGTTTCTATATGCATCCTGATCACACGTCACTCATTAGATTACACAATTGATATGATCATGAACAATAAATTCTGTTCGAAAAGTCATCCAGTAAATAATACTGTTTCACTGTGTGATATATCTAATAAACAAACTAATATGGAATTACTTACTACCACAGTGCCCAAGTTTTACACATATATTAACCCTAACTCACTTCAGAGACTCAGTGATTGACTTGCTACCAGGGAATAATCTCGTTGACTTAAGATATGCAGACGATATAGTCCTTCTGGGCGAGGACGCTGACAAAATGCGGAGTCTTCTGAATACCTTGAGCTGCAATGTACGAATGTTTGGTATACGATTCGCTTCCGCCAAATGTAAGATGATATTACAGGACTGGACTACACTGACTCCTAGTTTAGAAATAGGGAGTAAAGTGGTAGAGCGTGTTGACCGCTTCACTTATTTGGGAAGTTGCATCAGCCAACGTCAGCGGATTGATCGCTGGCGAAATCTCAGCATGAATACAGAAGGCTCGTATCGCATATTCCAGTTTACGCTGTCTCTGGCGTAGACGTGACATCCAGCTGGCTGTTGACCAAAGGACGTGTGTACTGTTCAGCAGTTCACTCTGTCCTCCTTTATGGCTGCGAGCTGGTTATGGCCATTCCAAGTGAAAGACAAGAATAGGCAGGCTAACTGTCTTTGATCATAGGTGTTTGCGTTCTATCTCCCGCGCGGAGTTGTATCATAGGGCGAGCAATATTGAGGTTAGGCTTCGGTCGAGTGCTAGGTAAGGAGGGAGAGGAAATCAATCGACGAAGTTGTGAATTTACACTGGCTGAGACGGTTGGGATATGTGTTACGCATGCCTAGCCTAGCTATCACCTTCCTCGACAACGGGCAATGTTAGCTGACATAGGATCAGATTGGAAAAGAGCCAGTGGTGGTCAAACCAACCTGGCTTCATCAGTAAATGACGTCTACAACATTCAAGTGTTGGTTTGTAGGGATTTGATTGGTTACAGGATTTTCATCATGAGCTGACATCAGTTAGAGAACCATTGGAAAACCTGGGAGTACTGGACAGCCGCTTCGTCCTAGTTTGGGACTCTTCAGCAGTACGTACCCACCGGGATTCGAACCCAGGACCTTCTGGTTACAAGGCGAGCTAGCTCGTATACCATTAAGCCACTGGGACCCGATCCAATGGCCCATGAATTCCAACTTTTGCCAATTCATGACATAGCGCGACCCCTAGCCAATGTCTTCGGCAAGTATTTGTCCTCACACCTGACCTGCTGCACCCTACTGGTCACGACTTCTCACTAGAACCCAAGGCTTTACCTACCTGAATAGGGCATGTCGCTAGTGAGCATGTCATTGATATTCAAGTGTTGGTTTGTAGGGATTTGATTGGTTACAGGATTTTCATCATGAGCTGACATCAGTTAGAGAACCATTGGAAAACCTGGGAGTACTGGACAGCCGCTTCGTCCTAGTTTGGGACTCTTCAGCAGTACGTACCCACCGGGATTCGAACCTAGGACCTTCTGGTGGAAGTTGGAATTCATGGGCCATTGGGTCGGGTCCCAGTGGCTTAATGGTATACAAGCTCGCCTTGAAACCAGAAGGTCCTGGGTTAGAACCCTAGTGGGTACGTGCTGCTGAAGAGTCCAAAACTAGGACGAAACAGCTGTCCAGTACTCCCAGGTTTCCCGATGGTTCTCTAACTGATGTCAGCTCATGATGGAAATCTACAACAGTTAGTTTAAGCCACCTAGGAAGTTGTAGACTTCCCAACTGGTTGGGATCCTCGGGACGTTAAACACCAATGGCTGGAGACAATCGGTGATATGGTTCAAAATCGTTCTCAGTGACGCTGATGCATACACTCCTTGTGACTTATAATATCCAAAAAAACTCTGGTTCTTCCATGTTACTATTCTTTTTGTCTCATCTCTGTTTACTGTCTCTGTTTTGCATTTCTTTTTACTTTCTTCTGTTGCTTTGTGTGCTACATGGGGTGTGGACATCTGTGCAAAGTTCTATGTTGAAACCAGTCAGTCAATCGCTCGGGTGGAATCCCTATAGTAAGCGGCGAATGGGTTGTCGCTGCAAGGGTGACATGGGGAGATCGTGTGAGGAAGAGATGAGAGATTATGAGCAGTCGTGGACCCAGATGAAGAGGACATCAGAAAATAGAACGAAGTGGAGATTTTTTGAAGCCCCATGTTCGACCTGGAACCCAAAGGAATGATATATATATGCATTGAAAAGATACCCAACTACTACCACTAAACACTTGAAAACAACTTTTTTCCACAAGGGTTGTGCTGTGTATGTATGCACTTGTCTTAAAAACGATTATGTGACTATACCTTCCTAGGGATCTGTAAGAACCATGTTTGACTGTGAAGGTAGTGCCAAGAAAGTACATTGGACTGATCAAGGCACTCTACTCAAACTCACGTAGCCGTGTAAGGGCTTATGGAGAATTGTCATCTGAACTGTTAACAACCAGTGGTGTCCGTCAAGGATGTCCACTTTCCCCATTTCTGTTTAACTTCATCATAGATATGCTAATGGATGTATCCTTAACTGAACTTAACGACTTAGGAATCGACTTGTTACCAGGGAATAGTCTTATGGACTTAATAATAATTTGCTTTATTCCAGAAACAGTACTAGTGGTACAGTGTGGAATTTTCAGCACATATCTACAATATTTGCATCTAATTTTACAAACATTTAAAAGGAGTATTTAAAAGAAATAAATCAAAAGACACCAACAGCAAAAAAAAACAACAAAAAAGCAGGAAAAACACAAAAATAATTATAAATGCGAAAAAATACCAAGAAGTAGAAAGGAAAATAAACATCATATAATAATAACTCAGTATTGGGTAGTGGAAGCTATGATATGATTATGCATGGTGACAGTAACGCTATAGTCATACAAGAATTTATGAAATGATATTTAAGAGTGTTTACCGCCAAGATAATCAATTAATTTGGTTGAAACAACTCTAAACAATCATAACATAACATTTTAGGGTTGTTGTTTTGTTTTCATTGTCAGGTCCAATGCAGTGTTTGTAGTGGTAGTGTGAGTAATCCTGAATAATACAAAAATTTTTAAGGTGGTGACAATGGCGTTCACAACCAGTGATTGTCAGTTTAATATTGCCGAAAAGTATAGAAAAAAAGAAAAGACAACCACAAAACTAATAATTACATGATGGTTAATGATAGGACAATTTTGTAATACTCATAGTGCTAATAGAGTCGGAACCAGTGGATACACAATAGAAGGAATATATTAAAGTATAAAAAAGGAAGCCAATGTTAATAATTTAGGTAGCTAAGTATGTTTGAGGAGTACACTATAGAATACCAAATAAGAGAGAAATAAAAGAGCCTAAAATTATGGTGTTAATAACAAAGCAAGTCATAGGTTTCACGCTTAACACTGTCTCTGTCGCTTAGAACACGGGCCAAGTATGGTATCGTTGAGTTCCTGTACTTGGTTGTACGAGCATAGATTATTTTATACTGATTTCTGGTTTTACTTGATGAGATACAAGGCGAGAGTTGGGAATAGAGGGGGTGTTGGGGGGTCTGAGAGTATGGTTTTAGACCATTTTTCGCATGTATTCAGATGCCTATCAACTAATGTAGTGACGAGCTGACTGAGTTTTACACCACTAGTCCTACTGACTACTTTCAACATCCTTCTCAGGATGGTATAGTCCTTTTTCAGTAGACCAGGAAAGACTAACGGGGAGCGGTAAAGTAGAATAGGTAAGATACAAGAGTTGACAAATTGTGAAAGTAGAGGTTGGGTGATTCCAGATTGTCTAAGTTTCTTAATGTAGTAGATTAGACAGAACACTTTCTTAGAAATCGTCAGGATATAAGATGTCCAAGTAAGGTCGGAAGATAGAACTAGACCGAGGTATTTTGCATTAGACTTAGTTTCAGTTTTAGTCCCCTCAATGCAATAGTTTTCATGAGAACTTACTAGTGTTTGTAGATCTCGTTTATGCCTAAGGGAGAAGTCAATAGTCTGGCATTTTGAGGGATTCAGCATGAGACCATTTAGTTTGGACCACTCACTGATGTCCGACAGGAAGCTATTTAATTTGAAACAGTCTGACTGAAACTTAATGGGAAACGATACAGACAGGTCATCTGCATATTTGACAAAGTTGATTTCATCTGAGAGAGGTAAATCATGTAAGAAGAAGGAAAAGAGAAACGGAGAAAGAACAGCAACCTGAGGAACTCCAGCTTCAGTAAGCAAGGGAGAGGAAGACACACCATTATATACCGTGTACTGTATCCTATTAGAGAAGTAAGAGTGTAGCCAGTTGATAGCCCAGGGCTCAGTTTGTGTAAGGCTAAGCTTGTTTAACAATAGGCCTCTAGGTGCAGAGTCGAAAGCAGATGTGTAGTCAAGGAACGTACAACAGACAAACTTGGCCCCTTTGTTTAAGGAGGATACAGTGTTGTGATGAAACACAGCAGCAGCGTCCAAAGTACTTCTACCCTGTTTGTAGGCAAACTGCTTTGAATCGTTCGAGAAACTTAGAGAGGGAACAAGTTTTAGTAACAATAATTTCTGCATTAGTTTCAAAAATGGAGAGGTAATAGTGATAGGTCTAAACTTAGCATTATTACCTGAGCCTGACTTGGGTACAGGAATGATTTTAATATCTTTCCACAGAGAAGGTACAACATTATTAGAAAAAGAAGTATTGAAAATGTTTGTAAGTGGATTGCTTAAAATATCAGCACATTTCCTTAGGACAATGGCAGGTATACCATCAGGGCCTAGACTCTGGGAAGGTTTAAGAGATTTTTAACATTGAAGAACATCATAAGTTTTAAAACTATTAAAGTCACTGGTCATGTTATTTGTTACATTGAAGCTAAAAGGTACATTAGGAAGGCGGATAAAAGATCTATTAAGAGTATTTACATCAATAGAGGGGGGACAAGAACTATGCTTACCACAACCTGTAGTTTCTCTGAAAAGCTTCCACATGTTCCCAGGAGTTTTACATGACAAAATTCTTTGATTATAAACATTGTTTAACCTCTTGATTTCGGATTTAATTTGGGTGTTTATCCTCCTAAGACCAGCTTTATCCTTAGCCTTGTACAGTCTCTCTTTTTCTCTCCGAAGCTTTTTGAGATGAGGGGAAGAGAAACGGTCCATTCTTTTGAAAAGTGTCTGTTTTGGACAGCATACATCAAGGCAGAAATTAAGATAGTCAGTCAGATTGGAAATAGCATCATCCAGTGTGTGTTCAGTGAAAAGTTCCCAGTTTGTGTCATTTAACATACATCTCAGTTTGAGCACGTTTCCTTGTGAGTAACATCTCTGTTGTGTTTTTCTCGAGAAGAGATTCGAGAGGATATTAGAGTGATATCTGCTATATATCTTGGGTAATATCCGAATAATACAATGATCAGAGTTCATTATAGGAGCATGTCTGCGTGCTTCATATATTTCCGCATCATTAGTAAATACTAGATCCAGCGTTTTATCAAGTCGAGTTGGAAATTCGATAATATTGACATGACCTAATGACTCAAGAAAAGAACAGTCACAGGTATTGAAATCTCCTGTGACAACTGACAAGGAGTTTTCAAGATGTGTAACCGCGAATGCTGTGAATTCATCGGCAAAATCAGATAGATCCAAGGCGGAACAGCCAGGAGTAACATAGATGTTTGAGATGAAGACGTATTTAAACTTGGATAAGTGTTTCGGACGACATTTGCCTGTAATATAATCAATAAAGTCATTAGAGAAAGAAAAACATACATTATTTGAAGTTGACCACTGAGAATGAATGAAGGTTGCAACGCCACCACCTCTTTTCTTTCTAGAGCATATTCGATCTTGTCTAAACAATGTGAAACCATTTAGAGAAACCAGGTTGTCGTCATAAAGATCATGGAGCCATGCTTCTTGTAATATGCAGATGACATAGTCCTGTTAGGGGAGAATGCTGACAAAATGCAGAGTCTTCTGAACACCTTGAGCAGCAATCTTCGTATATTTGGCATGCGATTCGACCCTGCGAAATGTAAGATGCTGCTACAGGAGTGGACTACGTCAACTCCTAGCTTAGTGATAGGGAGTGAAGTGATAGAACATGTTGACCACTTCACCTATTTGGGAAGTTGTATCAGCACCAGCGGACTGATTGGCGACGAAATCTCAGCACGGATCCAAAAAGCTCGGGCTGCTTTCGCTAACTTACACCGTCTCTGGCGTAGGCGTGACATCCGACTGTCAACCAAGGGACGTGTGTACTGCTCAGCAGTTCGCTCCGTCCTTCTCTATGGCTCTGAAACATGGCCAATACGAGTTGAAGACATGAAGAGATTGTCTGTTTTTGACCACAGATGTTTACGATCTCTCTCTCGCGTTAGGTGGTATAATAAGGTAAGTAATGTTGACGTTAGGCGTAGTGTTGGACAAAGAGGGAAAATCAATCGACGAGGCTATAAAGTTACATAGATTGAGATGGCTAGGTCACGTGCTGCGCATGCCTAACCATCGCCTCCCCCGACGGGCGTTACTAGCTGATATAGGTGCAGGTTGGAAAAGAGTAAGTGGTAGCCAAACAAAAACATGGCATCAATCCATGAAATCCCTGACAGTTAAACTGAGTCAGGTAGGGAGATGCAGACTTCCGGGTTGGGGCCCTCGGGACTCTAAGAATCAATGGCTGGAGACAGACAATAGGTGACATGGCTCAAAATCGTTGTCAATGGCTTACGCAGATGTATTCAGTCTCATATTCCTTTCTACCATTACTCATTCTGTTTCACTCTTATACTTGTCAAAACTCTATTGATTCTCTTCACTTATCTTCTTGTCTACCTTTGTGTGCTATTTGGAACGTGGCAACTTGAACTGCTGCACTTCGGTGCCAAGTTCTATGTTGAATCCAGACAGACAGAGTAGGAACCAGTGAGAAGCTTTTTCTTCCATGAACTTCTTAATTCAAAATCCATGGACTTTATACGGTTGTAAGAGAAGGTATTATAAGCTTACTCTTTCCAATAATATGTATTGAAACCTTCTCAAATGAGTATATTCAGACATTATGCTTCATAAATGTAAAATAATTGAACCATTCTAGTATGTTTTCATCGAGTATCTTGTTGCATAATTGCATTCATGGGCAGCTTAAGAGACTAACTAATATCATGTTTATATCCCTTTTGTGTTGGTGCTAACTGGATTCTGTTACTCCAAGTTTGAACACTGAACCATTGAGAACCAACCAGGAGTAGTGGACAACCGTTTCGTCCTAGTTTGGGACTCATCAGTACGCGCCTTTAGCGCAACTGGTACTAGCCAATGAATGTCATTGGTGGCGAGTAGTTGTCTTCACCCTCGATTGGGTGGACCCCACTGCCAGTGACGACTTCTCCCTAGAACTCTAGGCAACTTTGTCCTGGATTCTATTAGTCAAGTTTGTAATGTGGTCAAACATACTGAATGGTTGGATTCCATATTAGTTTGTTTATTAGATGTATCACACAGTGAAACAGTACTATTGTTCACTGGATGACGTTTCGAACAAAATTTATTGTTCATAATCATTTCATCACTTATAATCTCACGACTTTGACACTTGAGTTTTATAGTTTTCTTTGTCTTCTCCTATTTGTCGTCGTTGGGGTAGTAGAATTTTCCAGATATCTGGGACCGGTGTTGAATCATTCCTATTACACGTATTTGCAGTTGATTCGATAAACAAAGCTTCCGTTGGCATCAATCTTTCTATCCACCCTGTCACATTAGATTTTGAAACTGTCATTTTATCCCATCCATTCTATTGTATGGTTGTGTGTATCCGCATGTAGTGAGTACTATACCTGCTGAACTATTCTCTAGATTTCTTATCTTATTCAGGTCAACTAGTCTAGATTTTACTACGTTTTTATGTCCGGCTAGTTTGACTGCCCCTGTTCTACTAGTTTGACCTATGTATTTGACCTGACAATCATTGCAGGGTATTAGATAAACTAAATTGTTTTGTTTTAAGGGCTCTACAGGATCCTTTAACCGACAAAGCTTGTTTCTAATTGAGTTTGTGGGTTTGAATGCCAACCACTTTTATTCCTACCAGCATTGTTACGAATTCTGAGTAAAGTGGTTTCCGAGGTTCCTTCCTTGTATGGAATTACTACTGATGATTTAGATTCCTTATTGTTGGTGTTGTCTTGCGCATATTTGACATACATGTAGTCATTAATATTATTATCACTACTATCATTATTTATTTTAATTTTGCGTTGCCCTAAACACTTTCTGACGAATTTATCAGGGTAATTGTTAAGTGTCAAAGCTTCTCTTATATGCCTCACTTACTGTCTTAGATTTTCCTTGGTACTACCTAGTTTTTGTGCTCTATCATAATAATAAATAATACTGTTTCATCACTGTGTGATACATCTAATAAACAAACTAATATGGAATTACTTACTACCACAGTGCCCAAATTTTACACATACATTAAATGGTTGGAAGTAATCGGCCGTAAACCTTGGACCTAGGTTAGACGCTTATTGACACTCGTCAGAATCGCGTATCTACAACCTTGGAGGAATTGATGTTTTCTCCCCTGAGATTCGAACTCGCGTCGCCTAATGCTGTCATCAGACACGTCACCAATCAGCTATTCCTTAATCCGAAACCAACTGTTCCTTAGAATCCTCTTCGACGAAAATTTAACCCTTACATTTTAGGTATTGTTTATAGTGATGATTCTCATATTCTGAAACAATTAGTGTTAATTTTACAGTCAGTCCTCGTTACTAAATGACAGTATCTGAAGGAAACTGAGGATTGCCGGTTATTGCAGGGCTAAGCCAGTGAAATACGGCAGGATTTTGACATCAAGTACATTATCGTCCACAGTCACTACTCAGTTGGAAAACTTGGGACAAATTTTAGGTTTACCATTCCCTCTTCCCTTGACCAAGTTTGTAGTAATTCGAGTATTCTGTTCATCATTGCATGTAGCAAAAGACATTAGGTGAAAACCCTTATCAGGGATTTAGGTATAAACCCTTTTTACGCACACTTTTTTCATTCCGTTGTGCTCCGACTGGAGTTCCAAGTTTGAGCTTCAATAGCGATTTTGTTATTTTTACAGAATGAGGCTGCTGGCCTCACGTTCAACTTTCCCTCTTTTCACGACTAACTATTGGCTAGTAGACTAGGCGGGGTTTAGGAGTACGTCAGCCAAGAAACGAACCTGAATCGTGTGTGTGTGGTTGGTGAGCGTTCTAAGTTTGACCCACAAACACATTTTCAACATGTGAATGAACGACTATATAGTTGGTATACAAGAGATGTTTTTCGGGAAGAGACTTTTTATTTTCAACGGAGTAATGAACTATTACAAAATGTTTGGAAGGAAGGAAAGGTACCTACTGAATGAAAGAACCATTAGCCTAACAAACTGCCAAAGAACTGGCGCGGAATCACACTCTTGTCTACGCCAAGCAAAATAGTAAGTCACTTCATCCTGGAGAGAATAAAAGATGCACTGGATGCGGAATTCCACCAACCGGAACACGGTGGTTTCATCAGAAAAAGCAAATCATGCGCGGACCAAATAGCCCGCTGATCTGTAGAAGCCCAAAGGATAAGATCTCGTACCTGACCATTTATATGCGTATATATCAGTTCACCTGGTGTTGCTGTGGAGCCAGATACATCGGTCGTTCGACGCGCATCCTGTCAAAAAAGGTCAAAGAAAACTATCCAACGTGGCTGCAGAAAGGAAGTAGTGCAATAATCGAACATCTCGTCACCACTGATCATTCCATCTCAACAAACGCCTTATCCTCCAAAGTAATTTACAAAGTCAAGAAGAAGTGAAGACAATACGTTTCCGTCTTCTTTGCATTGTAGAAGCCCTAGTCATTCAGTTAGAAGAACCAGAACTATGCATACAAAAGAAAATTACTCAACCACTTCTACTATCATGGTAAGAACTCTGTTGATTTGACTTAATTTTTGCTTGTTTTTTCTAACTACCTAAAACTCTTACGTAATTCCGTATTTTATATTGTTCTCCTGTACACCCTGAGCACAACTCTTTCATCAAACTATTCATGTTGTTACATTAGTCTTCTTTAACAACCGTTTGTGACAACTCATCACTTTTGTTACTACCCTCTTATATCAATATCCAATTCTTCTGAACGCATTTTTGTATTGCATAACTTCACCAAAAAAAACTTACTAATTGCATTTTCGTTTGACAAATTTAGTGTACACACACACATAAAAAATAACCATATATATATATGCGATTGTACAGCTGTGAAAATGAATTCGCCGCCCAAAAGAGAAACTCTTTGCTGAACTGCTTGTCTTTTCTCTCTATTAATGTTTGAATGGGGATTTTTCATGAATAGTTTTATTTTATCCTTTTGCAAAGTTATCATACAAGAAATATCCAAATCAGAATGAATAATTATATCATAACAGGAGAAAAACCACAGAACAAATCAAAAGGAAAACTAGTTTTATGTACAAAAGTCGGAGGACGGTGTAAAGGGGTGGGTTAATATTCTTGAAAGAAAAGTCAAAAAGAAAAAAAATATTTTTTATAAACTGCAACCAATGCATCCTACATATGTAAATATAATCCATTGTCATCACTGACACCTCCCCGACCCACACCCGAAGGCAACTCAGAATATAAACAGTGTTATCCATGAAAGTAGTTTGGCATACACGCACACACACACACACACTCAATGTTGTCTAATTATCACCATTTTCATCAGAATTGTCTGATTCATCATCGGTTACAGGTTCAGGGATTGGAAAGCGTAGGATAGCAGCAACTCCAGACAGTTGATTCAGTTCTGTAAAGATTATTATTATTGTTATTATTATTAAATGTGAAAATGTTATCAGACGATTTCTTAGATTTTCATCACAAGCCAGTATCAGTTGAAGAGAGATCATTGAAAATCAAGAAGCATTGAACAGCTGTTTAGCTCTATAGTTTGGGACTCTTCAGCAATAACTACATCCACGAATCAACCAGGGATCAGACCTGGGACCTTCATTTTACCAGACTGAGCACTCGTTATCCATGACTTGACCATTTAGGTAGGAATTTAATAACTCATAAACTCTAACTTTATCAATTCAGGATACAGCGCTACCTACCTCAATGTCTTCGATGGTGGACCCCACTGGTTACTACTGGTCTCGTGTAGCACGACGTTCCCTAGTGAGAGATTGTGAGCGCGTACTTTTGAAGAATCCCAAGCTAGGACGAAACAACTGTCTAGTACTCTTGGCTGGTTTTCAACGATCTCTTTAACTGTGATACTGGTTTGTAACGAAAAAATAACAAGTAAAAATATTTCACACAAAAAAATTAGTAAAATTAATCCTCTTCAATATCCTACCGACAGCTGTTAGATTTATTCCCCTTAATGAATTTGAATAAAGCAAGAACTACAGTTTTTTTGCAGAATAAAGTGGTACCATCATTGTTCATTTCGTTGCCTTCTCATCAGCTGCTTACAGGCCCCAGTCATTATTAAGTATATCTTGAGAAACAATTTTAACATACTTGCACAGAGTTCATTTTAAACAAAAATCAATCAATCAGTATATGCATAATATATGTATAATATTAAACAGTATTCCGAACAATAATGATCATACACAATAGAAGCTTTAGACATTACATAATCAGGTGAAAGAGAGGGTGAAAATATCCAATTACCAGACAGGTCAAAGAAAGACTGATTCTTTCTGAACGCATAAATTAGGTTTCAGGCACTTGATAGAGATCGCTTTGGGAGACTTGAAGAGAATTGGACTCTTTTGCCTATTGACAATTTTGAGGGATTTTGCGACAACCACCTCATAACCCATGTCAAGAAAATGTTTGGCGATGGCACTGTTTAAAGCATTTGTTCCCTTTAGATATAAGCTTTTTGGTACGTGTTCAGGAAATCGTAGATATGCCCTTCCTTCTGTCCTTCCAATGTAACTGCTCACGCAGATAGCTATTAACTTGACGTGTTGGTTAGACTTGCATATCACAGTGACCCAATGAGCTACACTGGCTGGAATGAATGTCTCTGCAGGTCTTAACGCATCTAAGGAAGGTCATTTGGATAGCGCACCTAGACGAAAATCAGATATACCATCATAATTTAAGTAATTTACACTATGTGTTGGACGTCTGTGGGCGAAGTTGGTACTGCTGCAGGATGAAACAGAGGTAGGGTGTTTCCCTCAACTGCCGAGCAAGCCAGCTATGCCGCCTCTCCACTTTGGATAAAGGGAAAGAAAAGGTTGACTCCGAGAATTGTACATTTTGACTTACCTTGAAGCGGACTGTCTGTATGGCAGTAAGATCTTAATAAGCACACGCAAATCCAAATACTACTCTGAACACACCGTGATGTATGAGCTCTGCGGTCACGTAACACTTATGCTCCATCTTCTTTTTCAGATACCCTAAGAAGAGATTAACTTCTATGGTGTGGGCAGCCGGAAGGTAACAACCGCCAACACATTTCCATAAGCACAGAAACCTTTCTTGAATATATATATATATATATATTATTATTATCACTGATGATATTCACAACTGTGGTGGAATGAATTATGTGGAAAACTGTGACTGGGGAGCGAGAAGACGGGAATACGTTGGACCGACAAGAAGACTCTACAAGATCTGGATTTCGCGAGTGATTCATATCTAAAGTCAAACAAACTCGAAGACCTACAGGAGAAAACCAAAAGAAAAACTGGAAGAAGACGTTGGCAACAAAGACAGCACTTAAAGTGAACATAGAGAAGGCGGAGTTGATGGAAATAACCAATTAACAACAACAACAACAAGCACCAATCACTTTCAACGGAAGAAATTCCTTCACTTATCTAGGAAGCATCATTTCAACTCCAGCTAGTGGGACAGATCAGGATGTCAGTGAAAACCAGTCAGAATCGGAAACGCGAGACAGACCTTTATCACTCTGAAGTCACTGTGGGCATCTGCCGCACTAACTCACCGTAAACAAAAACCAAATTAGGATTCTGTCCAACACCAATTTTAAGTCAGTCAGTCAGTCACTTCTTCTATATGGGGTCATAAACGCCGCGCATGTGTTACAAAAAGCATCACCAACAGACTACTGTAGACTTTTACCAGCCAGCTGACTTCGCTGGCACCATAGTGAAGACCAAATGACCAACAAGAAACTGTGGGAATGAATCAACCAAGAACCTATTGGTCAACAAATATCCCTCGAAGATAGATCGGACACACACTGAGGAGACCGCCGAATGACATCACGCACCAGGGTCTAACCTCTAGTGGAAGATGCAGAGCAAACGACGAGTTGGGCTTGTGTCCAAGGGTGATGCGAAGGGGGAGATGAGAGACTATGAACAGTCGTAGGACCAGCTGAAGAGGAGAGCAGAAAATGGGACAAAGTGGAGATGTGTTGCTGAAACCAGCCATATGTACCACTAGGAACCCAAGGGAACAAACAATAATGTCATAAATCATATCCTTTTAAAGGTATCAAGCATATTAAGGATAATTCCTTCACAAACTTACGTTCACCGGAGATATGTAGACTAGAGAATATACGTACAGTTCCTTGATTTTCTTTCACTTGATCAACTAATTCAACATATCGTTTTCTTTCCTCTAAATTTCTTGAACGAAATAATGCATCAGATACCAATAATGTATCAATGGCGAATGCTTCTGCAGCTGTCTTAACATGTTTATAACTAGAATTCAAGAAGACATTGACAATGATTAATAGTGATAATAACAAATATAAGTGAAGTTATTGAAAGAGTAAAAAAAAAACAAGTATTCCGCAGATATAACACTTGAGGGCATGTTTGTTTCCGTTGAATTTGTATTGTTTCCGTTGATTCGATTTATTATTGGACAGTAAGTAATGTTGTAACGACAGAAGACAAGGGCTAGGCCAGGGAACAGATCGTTAATTGAGAAAATGAACAGATATTTATAGATTTTTATGTACATTATTATTGGCGCTATAATGTACCCGAAGTAAAAATCTTGCCGACTTTCATTGGCTTAATCCTGAAATAACCAGCAATAATCAGTTTCCATCAGATACTGTCATTTAGTAACGAGCACTGACTGCCTGTCTGACTGACTGGTTTCAAAATAGAACTTTCCACCGGTATGCAACAGTTCAAGTCGCCACACTTCACTGAGCACACAAAGTCAGAGAAGAAAGTAAAAAGAAACGCAAAATAGAAACAGTAAAGAGAGATATGAGACAAAAAGAATAGTAATATCGAAGAACAATATAGTTTTATTAGAAATTATAAGTCACAAGGAGTGAATGCATCTGCTCTGTCACTGAGAACGATTTTGAGCCATATCACCAATTGTCTCCAGCCATTGGTATTCACTGTCCCGAGAAACCCAACCAGTCGGGAAGTCTACACCTTTCTACGTGGCTGGCTTAAGCTAACTGTTGTAAATTTCACTGACTGATGAAGCCATGTTTTGGTTTGACTACCATTGGCTCTTTTCCAGCCTGACCCTATGTCAGCTAACATTGCTCGTTGTCGAGGAAGGCGATGGCTAGGGATGCATGCACAACACATGTCCTAACCATCTCAGTCGATTTAGCTTCACAGCCTCGTCCATTGATTTTCCCTCTCCTCGACCGAAACCTAACCTTAATATTGCTCACCCTATTATATCACTTCACACGGGAGATGGAAAGCAGGCACATATGATCAAAGACAGCTAACCTTTTCATGTCCTCCACTTTCAATGGCTATGTCTCGCTCACAACCATAAAGAAGGACGGAGCGAACCGCTGAGCAGTATACACGCCCTTTGGTCGACAGACAGCCAAATATCACGTCCACTAAGCCAGAAACGATGTAACCTGGTATATACGAAACGAGCCCTCTGTATCTGTTCTGAGATTTCGTCAGCGATCAACCCGTTGGAGCTGGCTGATGCAACATCCCAAATAAGTGAAGCGGTCAATGCGCTCTACCACTTCACTCCCTATCTCTAAACTAGGAGTCAATGTAGTCCAGTCCAGTCCAGTCCTGTAGCATCACCACACATTTGGCGGGAGCGAATCGCATGCCAAACATTTGCAGATTGCAGCGCAAGGTGTTCGCCTTACAACCTCATCGATTGATGTACACAGTTGAAGAGAATCTCTGAAATAAATAATAGCTCGTATTATCCTGTCAGCAAATATGTATGTTTACATTTTTCTTTATTCAAACTAATAAATGGAACCGGTTGCATGAAATTTAATATGATTGTTAAAATAGTTTATAACATACATAAATAGCGAAAGACAGAGAGAGAGAAATATAAAACATGACATGAATGTGAATTAAACATTAAAATAGTACTCACAAACAAAAAAAGAACATACCCATAAAATGCACGTGATTGATCAACTTTTAACATTTGATAAAAATCATTTAATGCTGTTACTTCAGAGGTAGCCTTAGTATTAGCCAATTTACTCATAACAACACTATCTGTTAGCACTTCTTTCAAGGCATGTTTATGACCAGATGAAGAATGAACAAGCATAAATTTTGATTTATTTTCTAAAAATACACGTTTCTCTTGTCTTGTTGCTGTTTGTATCATAAACTCGAAAAACTGTTCACGTAGAAATCCAGGACTAGCTAATATGATACATTTGACAACTTGAATAGAGATGAAGAAAGGGAAAACAAGAAAATCATTAGTGGTGGTGGGTTGGTTTGACGAAAAAGCTGCCATTGTTATTATTAATTAAATCAATTAGTTCGGCGTTCGGACGTCTACCAATCAGAAGCTCTATACGAAGAAGAAAACAGATATACAGTAATTTACCCGCCATCGGCCAACTGCTTCCTAGCGATGATCGAAATTCAAACAAGTTCTCGATACAGAGTAACAATCTCGTATACAACCACACTACCGGTAACCAATAGCAATGGCAGATGAAGAACACCAAGCAGTAATACCGTGATATTTATACCGGCGGCTACAAATAGGTTGTGATTAGCGCGAAGTTGCAGAAGACGGTGCCTATTATTAGACCACGCAAACAATTCATGTTTGAGTTTATACGCTCAGCCTGTCGAAAACATCTGTTCGAGAAGCTTAGTCAGTTAATGGTAGGACCAGTCCTCAATTCCACCCAGGCTACAATTCATCAGTGTACAGCAGAGAAGACGAAAAGGTAAAGTTTCTCTGACCGGTTGTTACTTAATCCAACGTAACCTCCCAGTCTGACAGAAGATAAACTACCCTTTGATAAGGATCCAGTCAACTGATGCAGCTTGCCTTCTAGTGCTTAATAGGATGCTGATGTCCCGGACAAATGCAAATAGAGCATGTTATTCTGCCTTACAGACGCAAATAATATTCAAATCACTTTACTAAGGGACTCTGAGATACAGAATACATTAATGGGCAGACTTTTCAGGTTTCTGGCCAGACCTATCTGTTGTCCGATTTGCATCGACGTGTAAACGTTGTAGATAGTGAATGTGAATGTAATATGTGGCTTGAGAATAGCTGAAGGTAACTACCTAGCAACTCAAGATTTCAAGTAATAACTTACCGGTTGACAAATGCAGAAATGATAAAAGACAAAATAGTTTATATATAAGGATAAAAGTTTAATGATAATGGATCATATAGCTAGATATACAATTGGCGAAGTAATTTGAGAGAGAGAAAGTATAGGTGACTGCAGTCTTACATTGAATGCTTCTTTTTTATGATATGTATTTAAGGGATGAGATACTACCCAGACGCCCAAAATGGATTTTCTTAAAAACCCCACTCTCACCTATAACTTCAAAATTGGAGCCTAATCCACGAGTCAGTAGAACTACCTTCCCACAGTTGCCGGCAACTAAACCCAGTTCATGCAACCGTCACTTACATTTTGGATTCTGGAGCTCATGGAATTAAAGTGGGACTCCAGATCCACCAGTCCAGTGATAAATGCCGAATATTCGGATTCGTTCCTTTACTTTTGTTAGAATACACTACGCTGTGTGAAAGTAATGAACAGAACTTCCCTGACATGGGCAATGAGAGGATGGCCAAACGAGAGCATCTCGAAAGGAAAACCAGGATTTGCCCAACCCCGGCCGTGTCAGGTAATTTATGAGGAAAGTTTTTCATTTGGTCTAATGTATGTGCACCTAAACATAAGGATTTATCATAACGTTTCCAAGAAGCTGTGAACTGTGAACACCTACTCTACTGACTGACGGTTACAATGATTTTTCCGCATGAACCATCAAGAATATAGGGCACTGAAGGTGCTATCCTAAGAGCCTTCACACATGGTACGTCAGAACCAGCCCGTAATTGGCTAGTTTAATTAAAACCACACGTAACCACGCGAAAATATTATATATAACAACAACGGACAGGGGTTAAAAGTAAAAAAGTGAAACACGATAATCATAGCTGAAATAATGAAAAGTGTATGTTAGGCATGAAAACTTACTGTCGAAGCGGATGTGACGTTCTAATGCTTGCATAATTTGTTCAAAAAATCGTGATATTCCTTTTTCATGTTGAGCAGTTGGCAAGCCTGGACGTTTACGTGGAATAGTTGTATCAATCTTTGCTCTAACAATTGTAGTTGTACTTGTTATAAGACATACATATGCTAAACCTTCATGCATTATAACTGCAGCAAGATCAGCTTGTTGTGTTGGATCAGATGCTTGTTCAACAAGCATTATAGCAACACTATCCCATTCTGTTTTAGTGATTGTAAATTTTTCATCCACTCCTAAATCCAAGGTGTGATATGCGCCCATTTTAACAAATTGATTCTCTACTACATTGCGTCCATTTAAATGTAATATTGAACCCTGTGAACAATAAAGTCTTTCAAAATGAATTTTTTGTATGTGGGCATTGAAGACAAGAAGATGAGAAAACTTAAAACGAGGTTACGTATAAAAAACAGGCAATATTCAGCTACGCCAGTACAGTTAAACAAAAACGAAGAGTCCCAGACTGGGACGAAACAGCCCTCCAGTACTCCCAGGTTTTTCAATGGTTCTCTAACTGATGTCAGCTCATGATGAAAGCCTCCAACTAATCGAAAATGAAAAATATAGCTGGACATTATCTAGGGGATGGGTAGTTTGAAAGATCTCAGAGCGTCGGTGGCACAGCGGTTATGACTCGCCGATCATGCACATGGTGACGGGTTCGATCCCTTGCGTACGCACACCTGATATCTATGGTCGGCCTGCAAAATTTGGGCTACCGACATCACATGCTGAAAATTCCATACCTATACCAAAAGTACGGTGTGGAATCAAGCTGTAATCAAAAATAAGATAAATCCTACTGACCTTACAGACATCAACTATATTTGGACAATTTCTGATTTTACTCAAGGATTACAGACAGATTAACATCGTTCTTGATTCCGAGGAGACACGTGGATCTGTAGGAATTCTGAATGGTTTTAAGAACTTTCTACTTTAGTACAAGTTTATCCTTAGATATCAGATAGGTGAAGATGAAATTCTAGCTATGAAACTAACTAAATTCCGCAAGTAATTCAAACAGAAAGTGTTACATGATACTGTAATAAGGCCATCGTTGTACTCACCTTTAAAATTGGCGTATCTAATATGACAATCATAGACTAAATGACCGTCACACAAACTTACAGATTATTTCATCTACAGTAAAAAGACCAGTTCATCTTGTTGTAAAGCAATGTAGACTACGCAAACCACATATTAACGATGTTTTCTAGTTATTGCAAACATTAAGAAAAACCCTGTACTTAATTGGGTAGTGTTAATGATCTGTCTGTCTGTCTGGATTCAACATAGAACTTGGCACCGAAGTGCAGCAGTTCGAGTTGCCACGTTCCAAATAGCACACAAAGGTACACAGGAAAAGGAGAGAAGAGAATCAATAGAATTTAGATAAGTATAAGATTGAAACAGAATGAGTAATGGTAGAAAGGAATATGAAGGTTAAGTGTTAATGATGCAATGAATAAGATGTCTAACCTTACACTGAAGACAAGAAAGGCGTACTTCATACTTCATGCTACAAATTTTACTTTAAGCCTACGAACCTCGAATTTTTAGAAATAAGAATGTGAAGTGGCCTCGTAATTTTGATTGTTACTATTTCTTTCCAGTCTACTTGTTCCTGTAAGCGATGTCAGGACACATGTTCAAGCAACTCATAGATCATTCATCATTCGCAACACTACTTCGATCAATTAAACACTAGTTACAAACGCCGTCCTGATAGTTACTGTGATGCTCAACGTCTGTCAGACAGGAGATTGACCAAAAGAAAGTAAAAATGTGAGGTGGAGAATTATTTTGGTCCAGATATATTGATAGAGTGCCACACTGAATGAAGTCCAGTGTTCGTTTGATCTAGTTCCTTGCCTATTCTATTCAAGAAAAGAAACATAAATGATACTTATACAGATATGTATATACTGATTTCGCTTTTCTGTGACTGTGGATGAAACAGAGAATCGCTCGAACAACTATATATTCACAATAAGAGTTACTAGGAACGAATCTGGGCCAGGCGAATATTGAGATGACAAAAAAAAACTACTGACCGAAGAATTTCTGAGACGAACGGTTAAGCGTTCGACCATTTCATAAGACGCATGAGAATATACCCAAGCTTACTATAATGCTGAATTAAATCTCACTAATTCTGATAACTCTAACATTCTATGGTGAGTAAATTCTGAATCTGTTCTGAAATGGATTCTTTAATGGCACAGACTACAACTTAGTGCTGGTTTTTCAGCATGACTGGCACTAGTTCAGTACCCTGTTCATTTTCTAGGCATTTTCAGGAGTAGATCAGAACCTACTGCAGTAGATTTCATGGATTTGCCTGTCAGCGTTGTTCCAGCCCTCAAAGGACCTATTAGGTAAGGAATAGCGTTACTTCATAACGAAAAGACTTAATTCAGCACCCAGCTCTCTTTTTACGCACGACCAGCGTTATTTCAGAACATAGTGAGTAGATGAAATCATTTACCATAAAAAAGCATTGTCGAAGAATAGGTTAGAATAAGTTTAGAATTGTTTTAAGCTTGTCTTATACATTATTTCTAGTCGTCTTACTAATGGGGATATAATAACAACAAAACTCGCTGAATGTAAATATAGTCAAAATTATTCAACAACCAGCTGGAGCTCAAGCTGCATTTTTGACTTGAATTCAAGTCAATACAAGTCACTATGGTGACAAACACTTACCTGGACATCAAAATCTATTTTCTCCACTTCAATTGTAAGATTTGTTCTAACTTGTTTAGTTTGGACACTACCAGTTGCAGATTCATTCTGAACTTTGCGGACTGTTGAACATCTCATTTTGTCTCCAACCTGAACTAAATTATAAGTTAGCCACATATCTTCTTCATTCTCTGCAATTAAGGTAATGTATCCTGAGGAGCTTTTATCCAACTCTTTTGCGATGACTTTCATTGTATTCCTATGCTATCCACAGAAACACGTTCTTGACAGCTTGTCAAAACGTATGACCTTGAGAATTTAAGAATTCCACTTTAACCTTCAAATGTCTAGTATCCAATATCCAATATTGTTTTTACGAGCTAGTGTAAACCAATTTGATTTCTTTGTGCTCGCCTCTTGATTGTGAGGCATAGGTTCCTGATCTTCAGTAAAATTCTGCGTGGCTCATTCCGCCACTCGACTGTCGTAGCTTTGGTTGACTCCAAAAGGCGTAATCCAATATCCAATATCCTGATTACGAGCTAGTATAAACCAGTGATTTCTTTGAGCTCGCTTCTTGATTGTAAGGTAGAGGTTCCAGATCTTCGGTGAACTTATGCGTAGTAAATCCCGCCACTCGACTGCTTTAGCTCTGGTAGACTCCAAGAGGAGTGGTGCGAGGATTGGTCAAGATTGTGGTTTGTATTGTGCAGTATGTTAGGACTCAGCTGCTGCCGTGAATGGAGTTTGACCTAACACCCGTTGGTCATTCGGTATAGTCATAAAGGTAGAATAGTAATAATAATAATAGTAGGTTGCAGTGTAGATAATATAGGTTGAGATAAGTGAAATAATAAAGAAAGAAAGAAAGAAAAGATAGAGTAGTCGGTACAGTGGGAGAAGACAGGACGGGTCCTGGGGATTTAGCCTTTATGCTTATCTAGTGACAATGTGGTTTCAAATTTTAAGAGGGTAAGCCATTGAGACACAAACCATGCATTTCTGCATGATTGTCCAGCTTCCGCTTAAAAGTCTCCACAGATGGAGCTGTAGTTACGGCCGCCGGTAAAGCGTTCCAGAGACGGCAAACTCGAAGCGAGAAGAAATGTGAACGCACTCGAGTCCTTGGTCTCTGGTGTGCTATCCTTAGCGGGTTACCTCGTGGAAGCCTATAATCACTTAATGGCAGGATGCTCTTATCAGGGTGGGCCTGGTCATTTAAGATCTTATAGACGGTGATGAGGTCTCCCCTGTGACTGCGGTAACTAAGTGTGAAAAGACTTAATTTCTTCAGTCTCTCCTCATATGATTTGTTGCGGAGGCCGATCACCCATTTTGTCGCTCGTCTCTGGACACTTTCTAGCATGTTAGCATCCCTTTTGAGCAGCGGAGGAGCAATGATATTATGCACCTCAAGGAGTGGCCGCACGTATGTCGTATACAACGTTAGGAATAGTTCAGGAGTAAGAGCTCCCAGCTGCCTATGCATAAAGTGTAAAGTGGCGTAAGCTTTGGCGACGTCCCTCGTGTAATTTACACTGGTGTCTAGCTTTTCTGTTAAAATAAGGCCTAGATCGCGTTCTGATGGCACACAACTTAAGTTCTGGCCACCAAGGGTGTAATTTGCACTCTGTGACCTGCCGGAATGAAGTTGCACTACTTTGCACTTCTTTAAGTTGAAAGGCATTCCGTTAGCCAGAGCCCAGTCTCCCAGCGTTTGCAGGTCAGCCTGCAATCTGTCGGAGTCTTCCGATGAGTTTATTGCTCTCCAAATCTTTACGTCGTCAGCGTAGAGAAGCGCAGAGCAATTCAGTTGACAGGGCAGGTCGTTGATAAAAATCAAAAACATCAACGGCCCTAAGATAGAACCCTGAGGAACTCCTGATGCCGAGGTGTGCCAGGATGATCGGATGCAGTTGACTTTGGTGCAGAATTCTCTCTCGCCTAAATAATCTTCCAGCCATGCGAGAAGTGCTCCAGAAACACCCGCTTTGCTTATTTTTTGAAGGAGCAGACCATGGTGAACTGTGTCGAATGCTTTCGCAAAGTTGAGAAAGATCACATGGACTGGTACCTTTACATCCCAGGATAGTGTCCAATCGTTCCAAGCTAGTAGAAGATTCGTCACACAGGATCTTCCCCTCCTGAAACCGTGCTGTGCTTCATGGAGTAGGTTAGTCCCGTCGAAGTATTTTCTCATGTGGTCGTCAATGAGACTTTCCAATATCTTCGATATCACTGGGAGTAGCGCAACTGGTCTGTAACTGGTCGCGTTCTGCCGATCACCACCCTTGAAGATAGGGGATAGGATGGCTCGCTTCCATTCACATGGAAGTTTCCCTACATCAAAGGAGTGTTGAAACAGATCACTTAGGGGTTGGCAGAGACTTTCTGAACACTGCTTCAGGACGGATGGTCTTATGTCATCGCAACCTGCAGACTTTCCCGAAGCCAACTTTCCCAATTTTACGAGTACCATAGCCTGGGTAATTTGAAATGTACCCAGATGGTTTTCGCACGTTGGTCTTGCATTGTAATCTTGATGTTTTGTGGGGGTAAAATCCTCGTTACTGTTCAGTTGCCTGTGAAAGGCTAGACTGAATGTCTCTGCCATTTCAAGACTAGTGAGAGATTTCCCATCAGAACCCACTATATTGCAAGCTCCCTGGTTGGTCGGTTTTCTTTCAGACATAAACCTGTATAGGCTTTTGGGGTTCACGAGAAGCTTATTGGCGAGGTTTCTCTGAAATGTCCTTCTATCACTCCGGACTCGTATGTTACACCGATTCCTGAGTTCGAGGTACACTTCATGTTCGGGTTGACTCTTCGATACTCGCCACGCAAACCAGGCTTTTCGCTTCGCCTGTAGAAGGCGTTGTGTCCCCCTTTTTAGCCATGAACGTTGCTTTCTAGCTTAAGGTGTGACCAAAGGAACAGTGTCTGAGATCGCCTGGTGAATGATCTCCTTTACCACTCTCCAGTGTTCTTCTACTGTAAGCTCTGTCCAATTTTTTGGCCAATTTGCTTCAGACAAAAGTCTTCGCATTTCGGTGTAATTGGCTTTGTTATAACACAGATAGGGCTGTGTATTGTCCCACTGTAAACGCTCGCGGAGGACTATGTCGACTGTGGTCACTACTACCTATGGGAGTCGTGATCTGAACGTTTTCCACTAGTAGCTGGTCACTAGTGAGCACGTAATCCAGTCTAGAAGACTTCCCATCTGGGCCCCATCTAGTATCCATTCTGACATTTTCGGTGAATCCGGCCTCCGTGATGGTATGCAGCAGATTTCGATCAAATCTGTACTGGGCACATCCCGTCATCAAGTTAAGAGATGGGGCATTGAAGTCTCCGGCTATGACAATTTGATCATAACCCATGTCATGTGTCGCTGAAATTGCATTCAGCAGTACCTGGTTGTGGTCTGCTCCACATGAAGGTGATCTGTAAATGCTGCCCACTAGATACTTACAGTACCCAACGGTGAAATGGCACCATATGGAGTCAGGGAGCTCAATGAGGGGAGGGTCGATTGCATGGACACATCTGAGCTGTTTGTCGACGTATATGGCGACTCCACCTCCTTCTTTCAGATCCCTATCTCGCCTGACAAGGACCATATCATTTATACTGACTTCGCTGTCTGCCACCGTAGGGGTTAGCCAGGTTTCCGTCAGTATTATGATTTTGGAGTTCATCTGTGATTGTAGGTATCTAAGTTCAGCTATTTTGCCTCTTAGACCTCTCACATTACTGTACAGGCAACTGGTAGTCAGTCTCACCACATCCCCGTATTGGGGGGTGGTTGACGGGATGTGGGCTGTCGGTTGAGGAGTTATCCTACGAACTAGTTGGCCGATTCCCCGGGAACCGGCCTGTTGGCGTTTTTTTCTTCTGATTCAATTGGAGCACTTGCATGACACTGGCTATCATCGTCCGTGCTGCACCGCTGTATTGTGACTAGGGGTTGGGGATGTTCTGACAACGTTCTGCTCTCTCCTTTGGGTACGAGGCCGGCTCTCGCAGCAGCGAATGTGTCTGCTGACCTTGTCCTTGGTCTCGTACCATCTCTGGAGAGCAGTAGTCAAGTGGTCTCGGGAGCTGAACTTAACAGCTAACAGATGCGGGGTGTTAATTGACATTAGGTGAGTGGGTCGAGGCAGTCTAAAAATAGAGACAGCCCCTGAACTTCCCAGACCCATCTGGGATGCCAACCATCTCCATTGCTGGACATCGTGACAGTGCTTCTCACAAGCGTTCCCAGTTTCCAGTTCGGGAATGCCGTGAACAACCATGGAGGCAGAAGGAATAAGCTCTGGCGACTCCCTCGCCATCTGTCTTTCCTTCCATGGCCTATCTGGCCTAACACGTATATTGCAGGTCCTCCCTATAGAAAGGACTTGGGAAGTCAAAAAAACTTTTCCGGCATCTTCGGCAGAGCCTAGTGTTACCCTCAGTGGGGATGGTTTGCCTTGAGGAGCAGCAGTGCCCTTATACAATCTGCACAGTTTTACTGGTTGGATGTCCAGACCCAGTGTGCTACATAAGTTGGACCACTGTTCCTGATCAAACGGGGCCCTGTTTTCCAGCAGACTACTGCTACAGTCTGGTACATTAAAGAGGATAACGCAGTTTGGTCGACTGACCGTGGATTTAGGTTCGGTCCTCGCACATTTGTCATCCCCCTTAAGACCGTTTTGTTTCGTCTGGTGCAACTGGGTATTATTATGTGTCGCAGTGCTGTGGCCACTTTTACTGGTGGACGGTAAGGGTCTTTTCCCAGCGACAGGTACCCTTGGTCCTTCAACCTCTGTGTCTGGGGCAGTTATGGCAGGAATCGCAAGTATAACCGGTGTGGATTTTGGTATCCCCGATTTACATGCAATTGTGCTGTTTTCTGAGTTGGTGGGAGTAAAACGTTTCACGTTTTTTCCTGATACCTCTATGCCATCTGTAGCTTTCGAGGAACTACACGAGGCTGCATTAAGACGGCAACTTGGGCATATGTACCAGAACCATGGGCATGGGTCCTTACGCATAAAATCGTAATATACCTTTGGTACTCCGGTGTCACATCTACAATGTACCCATTGCTTACAAAAGTTACATTCGAAAGCAGAGTCTGCTTGTTCGACAATAGAATTGCAGACCTTGCAATCGTCTGCCTTCTTGGGGAACGTTTTCGTCGTCTTGCGACGTCGTGAACGTTTCTTATTGGCCTTCCTGTTTGTTTCAAGGCCTACTGTGGATATAGGTGTCATACTATTTCCACTTTGTGCAGATTTACAACTCGCCTCTATTAACTTAGTCGTGTTAACAGGGATGGAGCCACATCCGCTTAGTTGACTTTCCACAGTTTCACTGTAGGACTGCGGCGACATGGACAATCTGTTCACGCAGGGAATATTTACCCTGGTCTTCAAGACCGGTATGCGAGATTCCATCACTTTCACCTGTTTGCTTAGTTTGGCTGAAGCTCTGGTGACTATGGTGTATGGTCTCCCATTACTTATCTTGGGGTGATAATCTATGGTCATTTTACTCCTAAAATAATACCGATGATTAAATGATAAGAGACAGTGGAGTTTTGTCCAATAGACGGACGGCAAAAGACAGTAGAAAGCACAGAACAGAAAGATAAAGTATATAAGTAAAAGCCTTTGACTTTACCTGTAACTTTCGGGTTATTCGGCTTCACAACAATCACGTAGCAGACCAACAAGTCCTGTATATTTGAAAGAGTGAGGGGGATGTTGCTACAGAAGTAGCACCTGAAGCTTGGGCAGTAGTTCGAGACAGTGGGAAGTACCAAACACAGGCTCGGTGAAGAAGAAATGGTTGAATAAAATTCGCCGGATAGGAAGATCAGGTTTCCCAAACGAATTATTCACAAAAGTGGATATTTCCTGTTAGACGGGAAAATGCACGTCGTATTTAAGGAGCGCGCGCCTTTGACTTAGAAGTGTAAACCAATTTGATTTCTTTGTGCTCGCCTCTTGATTGTAAGGCATAGGTTCCTGATCTTCAGTAAAATTCTGCGTGGCTCATTCCGCCACTCGACTGTCGTAGCTTTGGTTGACTCCAAAAGGCGTAATGCTGGGATTAATTATATGCGGTTTGCATACGGTCATAGGAATTAACGGTTTCATTTAACTTTCTTTTAAATTGGAAACTGAAATTAATAGTCTGACATTTGGAAGGATTCAGTTTAAGACCATTAACTGACTTCTGATGGAAAGCTGTCCATCTTAGTGCGGTCTCGGCGGGAGTTAACAGGCATCGAAACAGTTAGGGCATCCGCATACTTAACAAAGCAGTTATGCAGATTTGATCATAGAAATGATGGATATTAGATAACATCACATGATTCAACAGCATACTAGGAATAAATCGAAACTGTTTCTCAGCTCACCGCCTAGTAAACAGTTTGTTTGATGATGTCACTGCATATTAACTGATTAATGAAATAGCTATCAATCCTAAGTTACCACACTTATTAGTCACCAGACTGCTCAAAAATGACAATTCACTTCTGCGTCTGACTCCAACACCCTCCTCTTCACCCTACATAGATATTTTAAGTTCATTAAACGTGTAGTTACAACGAACTACAATTATAAATTTTTATATTATTGGAAGTACATGATAGACATTTTTACACAGGACAGTAATATCAGTTCACACAATATAAAAGTAAGCATAACGGGACTAGTTAGTTAGTGCACCAAAATAACCATAGTTACTAAACAGAACATAAGAATATAGGACTAGAAACATTATGGCTAAGACGCCCGAGACTAAACTTAACACTTTACTAAAAGCTTCTAAACCACTTAGTTCCTACCTCTACTAATGGCATTCGACTTTCAGATGACAATGGCTACAAACTAAGACACACTAAGGGTACAGTAGCTATCGAACAATGTAAAACAGCCACCAGGCAAAAGTTTTACTCGATTAGGTATGCACAGATATGGAATAAACTGCCAATGGAAATGCGTCAAGCGAGTACATTGGTCTCCTTCAAAAAGGTGCTTAATGACAAACTACAAGAGTTTGCAAACGATAGTAGTTCTAGTTCCTATCTGAGAGCCTCCGAAATTATAGGTCCATTTAATGTATAAGCTTAAATACTACACCTGTTGTTTTTTGCCTATATTTATAATTCTAGATAAAACATTAACGGTTAAGATACGTGTCCTCAAACAGACAAGAAATCTCGTTTGTAAAACTACTACCCAACACAATAAGTGGAGTAAAATGGACATAAACCGACAACATGAAAAAGGTATAACTCACCACAACATCACATGGACAGATGTGCGCTCGTTGGGCATCACATATCCCTCACCAACTGCAACCCACCTTTCCTTGGATAATGTGATATACTTATATCCATAATGTTGCTGAGCAGTTAATATTCTCAACTCCTGTCGGAACAGCTGAAATCATAAACCTTCCTCACGCTAAGAAAATACCCACAAGCAGTAGAAATCCATCAATTAATGCGTCTGAAGCTTATGTATTTACTCCCAACAATGACATTGAAGATCAAATGAGATAAACAAATCACTGATTTCAAAATAACACATCAATGAACTATAATTCAAGGATTCTGCGCACAACAAAGTTATGTATGAAAATTGACTTCAAGCTTTATTTTTTTCCCAGGCACTTATAATCCATCCACCAAAGACCTGGTTTTTTTGTCAATGCGAAGACAATACTTCTGTATTTCCTGATGTGTTGCACTCACTGACAATCTAGCAGATTTATCCAACTGTGCACAGAAATGATTGTATATAAGTGAAAAGGCTGTTTTATACTACTGGGATTAACATTTATCAAGTGTATGTATAATCTCCAGCGAACGTGTAAAGCATATCTTGCTACTGCCTGTAAATTGTGATTGAATTATATGGTTGTATTTCTGTAACAATTTGATGATGCCTGTAAACTGGCGTCCATCATGTACTGTACTGTGAGAATAAATTTATTTATTTACTTATTTAAATGTATATATGCATACTAATCACTCCTTAAGGACTCCACTTGCTTTCTTTTGCGTTGCTGTTGTTTGTCTTCTTTTGTCTCTCACCGTTTTAGCTTCCATTTGACTTTTTGAATGAGAATGAAGAATGTGGATATTTGACCATTTACAATGACAAATGATCTGCAAACATTATTGGTCCCATATCTTACAATTCCCTCGTGAATTACGCACAACCTTTCCCCACGACGCAACCTGGACTACAGTTGTGAAATATACCTTTATACCAATAAAAAAGTATCGATTTATAATACTTCACGATTGTAACTTACAACATAACTGATCGTGTCTGCAAAATAGCTTGCATTTCTTGAAAACACCCGTTTATAAGAAAATATAAACTGTCATTATTATTAGTCTACCTTGAATACTATTCACTTGTGATGTTACGAAGAAAATGCTGACAAAAGTATACAAGTGCATCACTTATTTTAAATTATTATCAAGAATAAGACTCGATGCCGTACACACCAAAGTTATATGGAGGAATTACTTCAAGCTTTATTTTTTTCCCAAGTATTTGTAATCCATCCAAAACGTACTTGGGTTTTTTTGTTAATGCGAAGACAATATTTCTATATTTCTTGATGTGCTCCATTGAATGACTAGTTATCATATTGTTCCCATAGACAAAATGACTGCAACCTTATGATTTAACCACGAACCAAATTTATGTAATTTAAATAATAGATACCATTGAAAACCAGCACTGGAGTACTGGACAGCTGCTGTTTCATCCTAGTTTGGGAATCATCGGCAGTACGCACCCACTGGGATTCGAACCCAGGACCTTCCGGTTACAATAAAAGCTCGTATACCATTCAGCCACTGGGACCCGATTCAATGGCCCATGAATTCTAACTTCTACCGATTCATAATTTAGCGCGACCCCAACCATTGATGATGGTGGGATATCCATCCACACACGTGACATCTAATTGGACCTCACTGGTCACGACTTCTCACTAGAACTCCAGGAAACCCCATCCTGTAGCAAGTCACTGGTATCAATCCGTGATCAACTCGCAGAAACAATAATTTATATTTTCATATAAACATAAATTTACATGAAAATGGATGCCATTTTTACAGGCACGATCAAGTATGATACAATGTCAAATAGTAGATTGTCTACAAGTTAGTAATGTTTGAACAGCTAAATATTAGATATATGTATAAATGCACTCTTTTTCTGATTCATGTCGTTTCATTACCACTGACTCCCTGGAGACTGTAGTGTCCCTATTTTACAGGAATGTTATCTTTTGTCTAGTTACTGTTGCTCCTGAGAAGGTAGTGAAATTAAGTAGACACCAAGCTGATTATATTCCGAGGGCATGCCTCAATAAGTTAAGGAAGTTGAGGAAACAGTACTACTCAACTAAGGATATATCACTACTGCACTCAATCCATGAGTCCCTTGAATCTGTCAAGCGCCAACGCTCTCAAAAGGACCTCGACGAAGAATTAAGGGCACTTGAAAGCACCTCCAAAGTTTATAACTTAACAACACTTCTTAAAAAACGAATGCAGTCGACGACGGACATCCCCTATTTACTTCATGACAAAGTTATCTACAATGTGCCTGCCACCATCTGTGAAATATTCAGTGAGTGGTTTGCAAACTTCAGTTTAGAAACGCGCATTCCTGGTGAAACTGGGCCCCTTACTAGCTCTTTCCTCGGAAGCATAGTGTTCACCGACCAATTAATAGAACAGGCAGTTAAAAGCCTGAAACCTTCCACTAGCACGGGACCAGATGGCCTTGCTTCTATAATTTTCAAAAACAGTGGGTGTGATATACCCCTACTACTTCTTAAATTCTTCTCAATATCTATGGACACTGGCACTTACCCTAATGAGTGGAAAACTAGCTTCATAACTCCACACTAAAAATCCGGTGATAAGGCAAACGTCCGCAATGACAGACCTATAAATATAACCCCAGTTGTCTCGCGAGTCATGGAGAAAGTTGTCAAAGATCAGTTGTCAGACTATCTACTTAAGGAAGATCTTGTTACAAGGTCTCAACACGGATTTCTCAAAAATAGGTCTTGCGTTACTTGCCACTTCGACTTTTTCAACTGCGTCACTAGTAGTCGCGAAGCACGTAAGCTAGTTATTGTTCTCTACTTCGACATATCTAGGGCATTTGACATGGTATCTCACAGTATTCTCTTTGAGAAGCTGTATTCATGTGGGATTCGCAATCCATTACTGAGCTGGTTAAAATCCTTTCTAAGCAATAGGGTACAAATAACCAAGGTTGGATCTGTGTTGTCTCATCCCAGACAGATCACAAGTGGGGTTGTGCAAGGTAGTGTCCTAGGTCCACTTTTATTTACAGTATACATTAACAGCATTTGCAACTGCTTCACCTCAGGTAAATCATTCCTATATGCTGACGACCTCAAAGTCGTTTACTCCTGCCACGCTCATGAACTAAGCGATATGGTGAATAAAATACATCTTGAACTAAGTAGTCTCGCAACATGGTGTACTGAATCCTGTCTAAAGTTCAACATTGATAAATGCGGCTGGATTTGTATCGGAAACAGTAACCTTGACCTAAATCTTGAAATAAATGGGCGTAAACTAGCCAAGCTCAACTCAGTCGTAGATCTCGGTATCAGATACTCTAGTAACTTGACGTTCTCTGAACAAACTGATTATGCCAGACGTAAAACACGAAGGCTCCTAGGATGCATAACTCGCAATTTCTTTTGTTGTGAAACTAGGGTTTTATTATATAAAGTATGTGTCCGACCTATTTTAGAATACTGCCCGTTTATTCTTAGCGGACTCAGACAAATTGACAAGCTTAAGTTAGAAGGAGTGCAACGGCAATTCACCTTAAGAATTCTTGGTTTAGAAAGTGGTCTCCAATACTATGAACGTTGCGACAGACTAAGTTTAGAACCACTCTGGAAAAGACGTCTTAAGCTAAACCTGATTTTTTACTACAAGCTAACTAATCTGCTCGTGCACTCCTCCGAGCCAATAATTAAACCTACCGCTGTCATCAGTTACAATCTTAGAAATCATCACAACCTAGCTGCTATAGAGCATTGTCAGACTCACATGCGGTATAATTTCTTCTTAAATAAGTTTTCAGTCATTTGGAATAGACTACCAGCTGATGTGCGCGATGCAAACACACTCGCAGTGTTCATCTCCTCAGTCACCAGACTGCTCAAAGATGACAGTGCACTTCTGAGTCTGAATCCTACACCCACTTTTTCGTCCAACATAGATATTTTAAGTTCATTAAACGTGTAGTTACAACAAACTACAATTATAAATTTTTATATTATTGGAAGTACATGATAGACATTTTTACACAGGACAATAATATTAGTTCACACAATATAAAAGTTAGCATCACGGGAATAGTTAGTTAGTGCACCAAAATAACTATAATTACTAAACGGAATATATATGTATATATACACATTAATCACCCTTTAGTGATTGACGGTATCGACGTTCGCGAGTTGTACGGATTATACTAACGCAAGATCTTATACCAACAACCACTATAGTGTTCGTTCTTCGAGTACCAAATGGTAAAGCAAAAGACCAGATTTTGTCGTCCAAATACGATATATATTTTGGGACCAAATCGCGGGTAGGAATGAATGCTTAGCTAGCTAGTAATCGTGCACGCACGTGACACGACGGAGCACCAAATGGCGGGGATGCTTGACCGTAAGCCTTCAGCTAAACAAGTCGACTTAAACAGTGATGGTCAGCATCCAATGTTGAGTGATGATTGCTGTGGTTAATAATTTTGGGGAATTATTTACCGCTACAGCTCACTCCCCCCCTAGTGGGTTTGTGAGGACCCTAAGACATGACCAGCCGGAAGTAAAAAAATCTCGATGGTTCCCTGATGGGTGAAAAAAATCTTCCAAGCGGCTTGATAGAGAGCCTGCTGGTCTGTCTGCCTATGCTAATAGGGTGTCTGTACATAGCTTCCTCGATGTTGTTCGTTGGATCCCGTGCTTCGTTTGTTTCCTGTCCAGTGCCCGTTGCACCTGGAAAAGAAAACAAGAATGCTGAGAACCTTGTCAAGAAAAATGTACCAAATAAGCGTTTTTTTTAAAAAAAATTGACGTGCATCTACTATACAGTAAAATAATGTAAAGTTCAAAATATCGGGAAAAAAATATACATCTTATATAATTTTATGTACGGTTATAGGAAAAATATCATTTACTTGTGTTAAATGACGCAACATAAAAAAAAATTGATGTGTCACTCAGTTATGTGAAATAGGTGTGAAGGTATTCTGGGAATCTAACGTGACGTCCAGAACGCGTTTTCTTAGAGTGATCGACCGAAGTAGCCAGTGGGCGAATGCCCTGACAGTCAATAGTGTGACTCAGAAAATCGAGTGAGTCAACGCCTATCTGACACTTCTGTATATTGATGGTAACACCATGTTGGCGTAACCTTTCAAATGCCAAGTCCAAGTGTCTAAGGTGAGTTTCCTTATCTGGACTGGCAATGAGGCAGTCGTCTAAGTATGCGTATACAAAGTCGAGACCGCGAAATACTTCATCGATGAAGCGTTGGAATGTTTGTGCCGCATTCCGGAGGCCGAATGGCATACGTAGGAATTCAAAAAGTCCGAAAGGCGTGATGATAGCCGTTTTCGGAATATCTTCCGTTGCCATGGGGATTTGGTTATATGCTTTAACCAAGTCGATTTTGGAGAATATAGATGCTCCAGATAACGTTGCCGTCAAGTCGTGTATGTGAGGCAAAGGGTAGCAATCAGGAGTTGTTTTGGCGTTCACTCGCCGGTAATCACCAGTGGGTCGCCAATCGTTGCTATCCCCTTTCGGTACCATATGCAACGGGGATGCCCATGGACTATTCGATGGCCGAATGATGCCAAGGGTGAGCATATGATCGAATTCGTTTCTGGCAATTCTCAGTTTATCAGGGGCCAGTCGTCGTGCTTTAGATGTCACGGGCTGTCCTGAGGTTATGATGTGGTGCATAACATTGCTGGTTATGCACGGGAGGTCGTTAGATGGGCAATTCAGTTCCGGATATTTGTCAACAATCGGTTGAAAAGTTGGATCGAGGATTGCTTTCATCTTAACGATTGACAAGCTGGGGCCTACGTAAGTTATGCCTTTGATAGACAAACTAGTAGTGTTGTCAATTAGTCGTTTACGGCGGACGTCTACGAGCAAATCATGATGATTAAGTATGTCCGTGCCAATGATGGGCATTGTGACGTCAGCGATAAGAAAAATCCACCGAATAGGTTTGCGTAAACCTACGTTCAGATAGACGTATTTCCGACCATAGGTTGCAATTGGTTTTCCATTTGCAGCCTGTAGGTTGAAGTTAGGATCCTTCTGTCGATCTGCTGCTGTAGCAGGAAGGACGCTGACTTCGGCGCCTGTGTCGACTAGACATCTAGTCTGGCTCATTACATCATGGATGTAAAGTAAGCGGCTAGTGCCACCGGCGACGGTTGCCGCTAACGCGTGCCGGCGGGATAGTTTCCCACAGACTTGGAGGCTTTGCCGAAATCACAAGGTTTTCGACAACATTTCGCTTCCTTGCCATAGGTGTTGTGATACCAACACCAGTCAGGATTTTTGACAGAACGTGTGTTGGACTTAGATCGTCCACGTGCGTTTTGCCGTTGAGGGGATCTAGAACGACGGTTTGAGGAATTGCTAGGCTTGTTTGACCTAAGCATCTGCTGGACGGAGTTGATTAACTCTATCATTGCAGAATCCTTCTTCGAAGTCTGTTCGGTAACAGAGTGTACTTCGGTGACTGGCCGTTTCGTTATCTCTAGAATTCTATCTGCAGAGACAGCTAAATCATCTATGAGAACACCCTGAAGTGTCACAAGTACAGTCTGAACTGACTGTGGCAGTTTGGATAAAAATAGTTCTCTAAACAGTCCTTCATCGAACTGACTTTGGCCAATGATCTCTTTCATTCTTGCCAGCATGCTCACGGCTGACTGATCTCCTAACTCGATGTTACGAAATAACTCATCCAGACGTTGTCGATCTGTGAGAACGTTTCTCTTGAGGATGGATGCCTTTAGCAACTCGTACGAGTTACTTACCGACATCTGCAGAGTTACGCACCTGCTGAATTCCCGCGGTAGGGCGTGAATAACTGCAAGGAACTGTGAACGTTGATCAGTTATGCCATGTTCACAAAAATCGGACTCAGCAATCTGAAACCACGTTTCAGCATTATCTGGCCAAAATGGTACTAGCTGAATTGTTTTGGCGGTTGAGCGAATCTGAATAACCTTGGGGCTAGGATCACTCATGACGAAAAGTGTGCCGATAACAATATAGTACAAGAATAAACACAAAAAGGAACGAACTCACCGGGATTATCTGCGTGTGAATTGAAGATGTAGTTCGTGGTTGGGCTCACCAGTTTAGTGATTGTCGGGCTCACCAGTTTAGAAGTTGGGCTCACCAGTTTAGAGGCTGCGGGTATCGACGTTCGCAAGTTGTACGGATTATACTAACGCAAGATCTTATACCAACAACCTCAATAGTGTTCGTTCTTCGAGTACCAAATGGTAAGGCAAAAGACCAGATTTTGTCGTCCAAAGTACGTATTATATTTCGGGACAAAATCGCGGGTAGGAATGAATGCTTAGCTAGCTAGTAATCGTGCACGCACGTGACACGACGGAGCACCAAATGGCGGGGATGCTTGACCGTAAGCCTTCAGCTAAACAAGTCGACTTAAACAGTGATGGTCAGCATCCAATGTTGAGTGATGATTGCTGTGGTTAATAATTTTGGGGAATTATTTACCGCTACAACCCCTTAAGTACTCCACTTGCTTTCTTTTGCGTTGTTGTTGTTTGTCTTCTTTTGTCTCTCACCATTTCAGCTTCCATTTGACTTTTTGAATGAGAACGAAGAATGTAGATTTTTGCCCATTTACAATGACAAATGATCTGCAAACATTATTGGTCCCATAACTTACAATTCCCTCGTGAATTGCGCATTGCCTTCACCAACGACGCAACCTGGACTACAGTTGTGAAATATACCTTTATACCAATAAAAAAGTATCGATTTATAATACTTCACGATTGTAACTTACAACATAACTGATCGTGTCTGCAAAATAGCTTGCATTTCTTGAAAACACCCGTTTATAAGAAAATATAAACTGTCATTATTATTAGTCTACCTTGAATACTATTCACTTGTGATGTTACGAAGAAAATGCTGACAAAAGTATACAAGTGCATCACTTATTTTAAATTATTATCAAGAATAAGACTCGATGCCGTACACACCAAAGTTATATGGAGGAATTACTTCAAGCTTTATTTTTTTCCCAAGTATTTGTAATCCATCCAAAACGTACTTGGGTTTTTTTGTTAATGCGAAGACAATATTTCTATATTTCTTGATGTGCTCCATTGAATGACTAGTTATCATATTGTTCCCATAGACAAAATGACTGCAACCTTATGATTTAACCATGAACCAAATTTATGTAATTTAAATAATACTTATCCATGCCTGTACAATTGGTGTGTCCTACACAGGTAGGAAAAAATGTATTTTATTAAACTACTATTATTAAATATGTTTACTAATTGTATATGTAATTTATCATATTGATGATGCCTGTAAACTGGCGTCCTTCATGTACAAGATGAGAATATACTATTATTTATTTATTATTGAATTAAACAGCAGTCCTCCAGGTTGCGCAGGAAAATCGACTTCATTTCGTTTTCAACCCGTAGTTGTAGGCATACGATAACCAACCAATATTGAGGTAAGTACAACGTTTACAAGGGATAGCAAGCTGTTTTAGAAAAGTGAAGGTGCTAAAGTGAATCATTAAAGTGTAATGAAATAGGTAAATGGAATGTATCATTAATATATGCATTCATAAAGGAAATGCAATGGGAGACGATAATCCCTAGGCTGACAAAGATCATTTGCAATGTATAATGCTACTCTATAGGTTCTACTATCATGTTGTCCACTTTTGGTTTAATACAATTATCAACAAGCCGGTTGTTTTAATTTCATACCTTTTTGTGTTTGGTGCACAACGTACCCTATAGAGAATAGGAATAAAATAAGTCGAATCAAATTCATAAAGAGCTATAAAATGTTAGGTTTAGTGGAATATAATGAGAAAGTGAAGACGTTATTAGAAAATATATGAGATGAGACATTAAAGTGATATTCGAAGATACGACATAACAAACCCTTACAAACCAAACTATAGAAAATTAATCTGATGCTCGCTAGTGACTTGCTACAGGATGGGGTTTCCTGGAGTTCTAGTGAGAAGTTTTGGCCAGTGAGGTGCAATTGGATGTCACGTGTGTGGATGGATATCCCACCATCAACAATGGTTGGGGTCGCGCTAAATTATGAATCGGTAGAAGTTAGAATTCATGGGCCATTGAATCGGGTCCCAGTGGCTGAATGGTATACGAGCTTTTATTGTAACCGGAAGGTCCTGGGTTCGAATCCCAGTGGGTGCGTACTGCCGATGATTCCCAAACTAGGATGAAACAGCAGCTGTCCAGTACTCCAGTGCTGGTTTTCAATGGTTCTCTAACTGATATCAATCCGTGATCGACCAGTAAAAACATAACAAACCTTTACAAACCAAACTATAGAAAATTTAAATAATACTTATCCATGCCTGTACAACTGGTGTGTCCTACACAGGTAGGAAAAATATGTACTTTATTAAATTACTATTATTAAATATGTTTACTAATCGTATATGTAATTTATCATATTGATGATGCCTGTAAGCCGGTGTCCCTCATGTACAAAATGAGAACATATTATTATTATTACATACTTGGCGTTTAGCAGTATGCAGACTTGCATCTGGCTAGAGAAGGTGGCTTTAGCGCATCGAACAGTGCAGAATTATTATTAAACTTTCCAAATCTTAGTTTTTACAATATGCTAATGCATTTGAACAGACGCGAAATACTATGAATGACTAAAGTAACAGTCCATAATACTACAGTGAATTTTTATTCCACTAAGTAAGCTTAACACGCATTAACGTGAATTCACGTATCACAAAAGCTCATAGTGTAACGACAGAAAGCAAGAGTCAAGCAACAGATCATTTATTTAGGAAATCAACGCATATTTATATATTTTCATGTACATTACTATGGATATTTAAGCAAACAAACACAGTCTTCCGATTGGTTGTTTCTCACTTAAAGTTAACCTTTCACCTATTTGTGACTGTTTCTTGAATGTCAAATCCTCTATATGTTAACTGCATCCGCCTACGCAAAGTCTGCTGTGGTCGGTTTTGAATCAATCTTTGTTCACATTTTCTCACGACAAATCTTGGGTACGTAAATACTGACGTAAATTACTGTCTACCAATTTGGCTAGTAGACAGCTCTCACCACAATAGTACAGCGGCGCACTGAAGAAGCCCAGAAGAGATATAAATGAAGAGTATATTAAACATTTTCTTAATTTACAAAAGAAAATTTTAGTGAGGAGTATAAGAGTTAGTTTGACCGATTGACATTTCCGCTGATTTCATATTTGACAACCTCCATATACCTTAAATATGAACCACAACATGAAGTTGTGAAGTATAATTTTTTACATCACTATACAATATGAACACACTGATTCTATTAATAGTAAGCAAAATTCTTTTGCAAATAAAAGTATTTGTAGTTCACAGCTGGTCTTTACATAGACACTATATACATAAATAGACCTCATATGTTTTCCAGTATTAAAGGGTTATACGCAAATTTGAAGGCAATCTCTAAACATCCATACTGTTGAGGCGTCATTCTCTCATCAAGATTACTTGCAGATCAACTTCACACTAAATACGTTTACATTAAATGAAGTATTGCAAATGTGTTAATTAGAAATTATCATTATTAGAAATGAATCAACAGTCTCAGTAATGTCTAGTGAACATGGTTTTGTGAGTCCTTCACATTTAGGAAACTATGACCATCAAATATAAGTTGAACATGTCTCAACACAAAGCAGCTATGCACAGTATTAACAGCATAGAGAAATACCTAAAATATTGTAAGACACATACCTGTTGTCTTGATGAAGATAACAACGTCATATAATGTAAACTAGACATTCAATCGTGACTCTGCATCTGTATTGTTTCATGCAAATGGAAATTTCAGGAGAGATTCATCTCCACTATTGATGATTAGAAGCATTGTGGCATCAAGTTTATAGTGTCACTGAGAATGGTATAACAGACAGACTGATAATAATAGGACTGACTAGATTAAGTTCTCATAATCAACGCAATCCATGTGTATAATAATACTAAACAATGAATTAATGCACCAAGTGAAACTGTGAGGAGAATTAAACGAGTAATTGTCTTCTCCACTGCACTGCACCTGCAGCAATCATGAGAACCACCTACATTTCTTAGCCTAGTGGTCAGCTAAGCAGACAGTGGCTCAATATTAATAAAGTTGTGATATTTTGTACACACTGAGTCCACATAACTCTTATTACGCTACACCAAACAGTGCAAATATACATGAAATACACTTAGAAATAACCTCTCAACTTACGATAATTCCTGTCCAAACACACATACCGTGAGACACATCTACATGATAACTTCTATTCCCACAGAAGGTTCTGTCAGCATTTTTAGGTGATTCCCATGTACTGATAGCATTTGTTTGCCAAATAGTACTGTTTTTCACATAAAAATAGGCTGCATTGATATCCTGAGACGTGAAGTCTAAATTGAATCATACTATGCCGAAATAACAATGCTTTCGCTCCTAACATCTACAAGCCTGCTCAGTTTCTTGTCAAGATGCCATCCCATGGGCCACACACAAGTTAGCCAGACATCCTACAGGACACCATATTCAACAGGTTCTAATCCTTCTAGCCACTTCTCTCTGAAATGTCACTTATATACTTCACAATAATCCTTCTACCTAATTACTATTATACTCTACTTTATCTCAACTTCCTAGGACTTTAATAAAGCTGAAATTAATTTTTTCCCTCTTCTCATTTACACCCTTTTCTCGCGTAAAGTTCGGTTGCTCTGAAGATAAAAAAACAACACTCATGTTTGAGAATAAATATATTTTCATAGAAAGCGTCATAGTTTTCCATGGTAAGACCAATATGGTTAGCATCATACATTGCAAATGTGTATTATCATTTCAAGTAGTACATAGCTTCTTGTATTTGTCTTGTTAATATACTTTTAATAATGTATTATTCATAATTGCATTCTATACCATTTTGAAGCTGCGCCAGATTTTCTTCAGTTCCTAAAATAGCGTCCAAGCATTTGAAGGCATAGCACTCACACTAATATATGTTGTTTATCGATTGGTCATAACTATCATCAGGAAGTGGAACAAATTTCGGGTTGTCGCTCAACTTCGATGTTGACCTTCGTGATATGTTTACAAATTAACATTTATAAGAATCTGTTCTGATTGCTTGTACTATAACTCCACAATATGAACTTTTTGAAAAAGTGATAATGTATGCTAATTAACAATTGTAATTCGTAACATAATTGATCGTGCCTGTAAAAATGGCATGCATTGCATGTAAACTTACCCGTTTATACGAAATATATATATATTATTATTCTACACAGTGAACTATTTGTGTAGATGACATTACCCTCCAACTATCCCGTCTTCCTCATTGTAGCGATGTTTTTAACATAGTGCATCTGAAACACTAAGTATTGCAACGAATATGCCAAGAGTGTGCCGTAGTCAGATCACATGACGCGGACACCAACATAACTAGCCAGGAAATGAGAATCCCTATCAATCCGGAAAACATACACCACATTTTATCAAAAATTATTGACAAAAGAATTCACCGAGCGAAATTTCAACCAACCCTCTCTTGTTCATTGAAAATGAAATTGTCTACAGTCAGCACAGATAGACCAGTGTTCACTCTAAAATTGCATTTATCAATTATGATCATGTTAATGCCTAATTTATGTGAATAAAATACTATTTTGAATGAATTTGTCATCGTAAACGAAATAGCTGAGATTAAATTGCAATGGGTGAACTTATTTTATCCCCTAAAACACATTCAACTCATTCAGAGGCAATACCGTGTATGTGTATTATGTTTGGGTGAGCTGTTTTATACCTTTTCAGCCTACTTTTGAAAACCTCAACTATTTCTCCTGAGTTATGGAATGAACAGATCGCCAGCATTTTTCCGCATTCAAGGCTTTGATTTTTCAACAGTAGAATTATTATCCAAGTAAATAAAACAACGATAAGTAGGTATGAGTAAGATAGTATTACGTCAGATCCCTAGTTGGATGTTTTGCTGGATGCCAGACCCCTTTGATTTCATCTGACAAGAAAATTTATCATAAGATTCCAGAAGTGGAGAGTGTTTATATGCCCAAGCAGCAGTGTAGTGAATGCCACTTACCAGATATAGGTAGTATATCATTAAATGAATCCAGAAAAGCAGCAATATGTTTCGGACATTGGAAAAAGCAATCGAAGAACAGAACTATGAATAGAACGTCAGAAACACTGTGCAGCACTGTGGTGGCATCCGACCAATTTGCAAATGATGTGGAAATAAAGCACTGGAGACGTGGTACACCAAATTTAGGCACGTCGGTAGCATAGTGGTTAGGACTCTCGCCGACCATGCACATGGTCCCGGGTTCGATCCCCTGCCGACGCACACCCGATATCTATGGTCAGCCCGCAAAATTTGGGCTACCAGTATACATGCTGAAAATTCCATACTTGTACTGAAAATATGGTGTGGCATCAAGCTGTAATCAAAATAAAAAAATACAATGAGTTTGGCCTGATAAACTTTCCTTCTAGCCCTATCGGTCTTTTCTTCCTACAGTAGAATACAACTTTGGGTTTGCAGGGACTTGGCAAGTCACGTGTTTGAGCACCAAGTGACAGCAGTTAGGGGACCACTGGAAGACCAGGGTGTGGGTGAAGGTTTACCTTTATTTGTTAAGGACTTTTTCTGTACGCGCCCACGGTGGCGGTCTTTCCAGTGGTTCGTGAACTGTAATCAGCTCGCTATCAAACCTGTAACAGGATAAACTAAGTGTAAAAATACGGATATTTGGAACCGTGAAAAAAGATCTGCAAGGAAATTGAACACCTGTTCTACTTACTTTGTTCAAGGGTATCATAGGGAATATTTGTGGGAAATCGAGTTTAATTCAAGAGTTTACTAGTTCAAAACGCCTTAAACGCATAGGTTTCACTTACTGCTATCCCTCTTCCGAAAATGAACATACAAATATGCTTTGAAATCCATGTTTACACACCATGCTATAGATGGATAGATAGGACTAATTAAGTAACTCTGAACTATAACAAGCCAAAGTGTGAGTGGACACGAACAATGGTGATATTTGACTATCTACGTCGTATTTGCATATATTAGTTTCCATAATAATCTTATGGAATTTCATGCATAATACAGCTAACTAAATATTGACAAACGTCCACTTACCATATAAAATCCAAGTAGGTTACACACCACTTTTCAATATCCAGGTCTTGGCGGGTTTTTGATTGTTGCGCTCCAGCCAGGATGATAAAGTTTTTCTATTTCAAAGTTCTACGTTATCCCTCTCGTATGCTAGGAGCTATTGTAGCTACAGCATTTGCTTTTGAGTTCTTATTTGTTAATGGTACAGATAAAATTTTCTACCATGTAAATAAGGGAGTAAGTTTCTATAGCTTATGCTAATAGTTGTAATCAACAGAAACTATTTAAAGATATTTTGCCATCCATACAACCAAAGGAGGAGGAGGAAGGCAGCGAGTAAACTTCATGAAACACACGAGAATCCCAGCTTTTGGACTGTTAGTTTACCCTAGATACTCGTACTTTATATGACCTCAGTAAATATAACGTTTTGTTATTATCTCCACGTTTCTGTTGTTTTTTAATTACAGTTAGTTAGACTTGTCTACAAAGATATAGTTTAAATTTTTGGAATTCCTTACTAAAGGGACTACTACCAGTAGTTCTAGTCTTCTGAACACTTTAGACGACTTATGGAGTCAGATTCAGATTGTAAGGATAGAAGGCTGTTGTTACCTATGTTAATCCTGGCGGTATATACCTCTGCAGAGATCTAGTTTCTCTGTGAAAGCGTTCACCGATGAAGCTATTACTACTGAATCAGGTAAGGAGTTCCAGTCGTTGACCATTCTGTGAGAGAATTTAAATTCCACACGTATTGTGTTCGATCTCAGTTTGAAAACCTTCTTGTGGTGACCTCGTAGATGTCATGCTAAAGGGCTGATTATCCAAATGTCTGAGCATTGTAGTTGCTCTTAATAATGGAAATACAGAAGTCTTGTTGTTATCTGTGGTGTGAATACATCCCAGTGTCTCATTAAACCTGGGGCTCCTTATGTGAAAGCAGTTTTCAAAGTTGGACTTCGCGTTGGTAGGATATATCATGGAAAATATTTTTCCATTGAAACCCTACAGGACTATAATAATGCCCGGATTGCTTTAACCTCAGCCATCGTAACTGTTTCATTTCCTACATGGTGGTAGTTGTTAGGATTTAGACTAAAGCAATAACGAGCTGGCCGGTTAAACTCGATTTCGTTATCACTCTTGACCTGTCCATTTCTATGTGTATATAACTTTCACCCATGTGATAATTTGTGTTTGAACATTGATATCGAGGTTTTTAATGAAATAGTAATTCGAGTATTAGCAGAGCACGTTTACTGACAGAGTTATTCAGAGGAAATATGTCACCAATCAACAGCTAGCCCTTCTAATGATGACTGCTAAAGCCTACCTCTTCGAATAATCATTCAATAAACGGTTGGGGATATGGCTATTTATTTCAAATGTTTTGTGTTCTACGTCACCAGTGACGGTAATATTTAAAATAAACGAATATGAATATATTTGAGTTGGAGGTATAGAAATATCTGCGATATGCGATTAAATGACAGTTTGAGGGAATTTTCGTGAATAAGACATCTTTTAGTTATTTATAGGCGTAAAATGATTTTCCTATTGCTGGACAACCTTATCAGGAGTGTACGCACCATATCTTGACTTAGGTGTCGGAGTTGTTCAGGACATCATAATCTCATGTGGCAACTTAGTTCTTGGGGAATAAACCGGTAAAACAACGTAGAACTTTTCACAGAAATGGATCAGTTCAAATTTCTAGACTTTGAAGAAGTTGACCTGAGTCCCTGAAGTAATGGTACATAAGATGTAGTGAGTATGCGGGTATTAATGTCAGTAAAAAATTTGAGCATTGTGGAATAGATCAAATAAAGTATAATTATATTTCAATAATTTACACAATTCCAACAGTGGTGTGAGCACGGGCAGTAATTTTGCTCAAAATATTACCGATAACAAAACTTTTTACTGTATGTTAACTATTGAAATATAATTATACTTTATTTTAGTATGCGGATAATTTCTTCCTAGGCAAAGGCGTTGAAAAAATTCAGAGTCTTCTGAATACCTTGAGCAGAAATATTGGTATGCTTACCATGAGATTTACCCTTGTGATATTTGAGGAGTGGTTTGCAAAGACACCTAGTTTAAAGATACTGAAGTGGTAGAGGGTGTTGACCACAATTCACTTATTTCGGAATTCGCATCAGCCCTAATCGGCTGGTTGCTGAGGAAATCTGAGCACAGACACGAAAGACTGGTTTGACGTTTTCCAGTTCCACCTCATCACTGGCTTAAATGTGATGTCTGGATGGTAATCGACCAAATAAAGTCTGTGCTGCGAAGCACTTCGCTGCCCCTCCTTATTTATGGCTGTGAGAAATGACCATTGGAAATGGAAGAACTAAAGAGGTCAGTTGTTTTTGACCACAGATGTTTGCGTACTGTCTCCCATGTTAAGTTGTATAATATAATGAATCGTATTGAGGTTAAGCGTAGTATTTTAGATAAGGAGATAAAGTGACTCGATAAGGTTATGAAGTTACGCATATCAGGACATCACCTTCCACGTTAAGTGATAACGATGGAAGCCAAAAAGCCACCATCGATATTCTCCAGCCACTTTAAGTGATCAAATCAAAACCAGTTCTTAGTTCATTCAGCCTGCCAAAGATCCAGTTTGTTAGTGATATTGTAACAACAGAAAACGAGGACCAGGCAACAGATCGTTTATTTAGGAAATCAACAGATATTTATAGTTTTTCATGTAGATTATAGATTATTGTAAGCAAACAAACATAGTCTCCTGATTGGTGGTTTCTCGTTGAACGTTAATCTTCCATCTCTTTGTGGCTGTTTCTTGAATGTCAGATCATCTATCTATCCGCCTACGCAAAGTCTGCTGTGATTGGTTGTTAAGTCAGTCTTTGTTCTTATTTTTGTCATGACCAATATTGGGGACGTACACATTGACGTCAATTACTGTCTGCCAATTTGGCTAGCAGCCAGCTTTCACCACAATATGATTCGAGATCTTTTTTGGAATGGTACAGGTGCCTTCATTGCATTAAATCCTCATGCTCATTGTGGTTCTTTATATCTTTCCTAACCTAAGCCTACTTTAGCTTCAGTAGCGGTAGCGATGTTGTATTTTTTATGAGATGGATTTGCTAACGTCCCACGCATAACTCTTCCCTCTTTTCTGGGCTTACTGTCAGCTAGTATACTAGGCGAGGTTTATGAATGCGCTTCATCCGGCAATCGAACCCTCAACACATGCACGGTTGACGCAAGCATTCTAACAGGGAACTACCAACGCTTCCAGAAAGTAACTTTTCCAAATTCTGACAACATATTAACCAACTAAGTGAAGCCTAAATCAAGCTAATCATTATCAAGGCTTTAATGAAAGCATTAAGTAGTTATTATGGCGACAGTAAAGAATAGACACCAATGTCAGACGACCTTGAACAGCCAATCAGATTCTTCTAGGTGGAAAGTGGTACTTAATTTACAAAGAAGTGTATCTACGATATGTATGTAATAAAAATGAATCATATAGGGTATATATCTCTAATATAATGCAAAAACTGGTCCCAGATTCTCATAGAAGTGGTTATTATTATTTTTTTCTTCCTTCACGTTCCCAGTGGAAAAAAAGGCTTCAAGCTAGAGGCTAGGCTTGAAGTTTCTGTAGCAGTGGTGATTATTTTCACAGGATGGGGCTTCTAGTCTCATGCCCAACCTTTCCTCTTTACCAGCTTTGATTGTTGGCTTAGCGAGGTAAAGGAGTGCGTCTGTGGCCGGGGATCGAACCTCGGGTCATGTGCGTGGTCGGCGAGCGTCCTAACCGCCATGCCACCGACGCACAGAAGTGGTTATAGACATATCAAACCAATGTTTTCTTTATTTCTCCAGCCGTAGCAGAGATACTGGTTGTATATACGCAATATATTACTAATGGAGAGCTTTAATTTCGAGAAGATAGTGTCTAAAAAACTCACCAATTACGTACGGCTTACCAACTTATACAGACTTCTTCATATGAAGTGGTTGCATCTGAATGTATAACCACCAGTATTAGCCCGGCAATACTTTTTCAGAGTCATTAAGCCTCCACTACATATGCATGTTTTATTCCTCCCCTATCAACACATTTTCCACAGAGAAGTCAAAAACCAAATCAAGGCGAGATTTTCAACGAGAATTACGACTAGCGAACATTTGTAATGCTGAGGAATCTGATTGGTCAAATCAAGGTCATTTGACCTTGGTGTCTACTGTCTACTCTTGCCGTTATTTCTTCTTCTTCTTCTAATAGGTCCTGAGTAGAACATAAGGCTTCAGCAGTGCATCTTCATTTCACTGTATTCTCTGCACAGTGTTGACCATAAGAGGGTTCATTTCCTCCTCACATGATCTTGATGTCACCCTCGGGCTGATGCACAACTCACCGTTTCCCATTCAGGTTCAAATCGATGGCCTAGCGCACAATGCCCCTCAACAACAGTCTCCACACTGTGTATGTGTGTGCGTATGTGTCCAATCTATCTTCATTTCTTTCTGCTTATTTATTTGACAATAAACTCTTAGTTGGTTCATTCCCCTGACATAGTTCCTTATTGTTTCTCATTTCTAGTAGATCATCCGATCTTTTTCTTATGATCCCAATGGTAACTATTGATGAAAGTCTGCAACTTAATGAAAATGATTAAAAATGCCCATTAAAATTTTCAAAAGAATGGATACTGAACAAAGAGTACTCTTTTCGACAACATCATCAGGCTCTACAGTTATATATACATTATAATGAATGAATGAATAAATTAGTGTTATGAACAACATTAATGTTGTTTAAATAACATCGAATCAATAATATTGATAGATTACAGCTGAATAGCATCAACATAAAATAAGCTGAATGTCAGAAAAATTAGAAGAGATAACAATAATACAAATTCATGAATTTATAGTCTCTACTGAAGGCCTGCTAGGGCAGTAGTAGGGGCTGGACTTGTTTCTTTTGAACACAGAGCATTGGTTGTTTCAGGCGAATTGCAATAGTCTGTGCTGTTTGGAGCATGTGGTGCTTCGATGATTTCGGCAATTTATTAGGCACCTGGTAGATGACAGAGAAGGATTCTTTCATGCTGGCCTTGTGGCCAGTTTGCACCAGATGATCCAATATCAAACAGTTAATGGTTTTAACTACACCTTTACTTAGCCATATTGGGAGATGTTCTCTAGTGAGCACGAAAAATCAAGTTCCTAGAGCGACGGCCAATGTAGCTTGCTCCACAAGCGCAGTTGAATTGGTAGATACAATTTGAAGTGGCTAGTTTAGGTAGTTCATCTTTCAGTCAAGGTAGCACCTTCGGTCGTGTAGCGAATAATACGTGTAGTTCGCCAGCATTAAAAGTTCTTTGGGCTGATTTTCTTAATTTCTTCGTAATTATCTCGCTTGGTATATCGCCCATGAATTGTAGTCGTATATATAAAGTGGCTTCTTGTTTACAGATAGTGAGTAGTCCATTTCCGCTTTCTTTGTAATGTGTTTCTTGATAAATTTGTCGGGATAGCCATTTTCGATCAAAGTATCATATACAATGCTCAATTCATCTTCAATTACTTCTTCTGAGCATATAGCTCTAACTGACTCTGTGGCTGAGGGTCTTCACTAAATTTCTTTTGTACTTGATAGGAAGGAAGCTGTGAAAATGTGTATATTGTATTGAAAATGCTTATTGTAAAGGGTCAGGTTGTGTAGAAGTGTGTGTAGAATCAGTGATTTGACATATTGGTATTGAATATCCAAATCTTGTTTCTCATGTTGAGTAGTGCAGTAGATTTCCACACTGACTTCGCATAAATGAAAGTTTGTCTTACTTCTCCTATCCTGACTGGATTTGACACCGTCATCCATTTTCTGTTTGCCTTTAAGTGAAAAGATACTGCTTAGAGAGATAAGTGTAAGAGGTGACTTCGTGTAGATTTTTTACCCTTTGATGAAGCCTGGTGCTTATCATTGTAGGTTTGGGTAAATTCATCATATGAAATAATGGTATAGGCGTTGAAACTGATGTAGAAAGAAATTAGCAACAGAATATAAAGCAAACAGAATTATATCTTAAGTATGTTGATGATATATATATATATATATGTATATGTATATACCTAATGTCAGTGTTGATTCTGTTGAGGAAGTTCTTTGGGTAGTTGTTTTGCTTAAGAGTATGGTTAAAAACGTATTCCGAAAACATGAACCTCAACAGTTGTCATTCCATATAGAGCGGAGACATCAGACGATATCAGAAGAGTACTCAATAAGCTTGACATCAGAGTTTTCTTCAAAACATCAGAATTTCTGCGAAGCAACCTTGTCCATATAAAAGGCCTGTGTCTATAAAATGAAGTGCTTGGAATGTGATACTATATACGTCGGATAAATATCGCCATAGAGAAATCAAAATCAGAAGAAATGAATACCGTAGAGCATCTGTTCGACCACTGAGAAATCCAGTTGAACTAGAAAAGCTTGAAAAATCATCAGCCATAGGTCTACATGCTATAGAATCAGGTCACAAAATTGACTTTGACAATATTGAAATAATCCAGAAACATTTCAGAAATCACAAAGAACGTCTGATAGCATGAAAAGCACTTCATATCAAATGGAATCCAAATTGTCTGAATAGGAATGATGGACTCAAACAATATACTCCCTTTCCCACCCCATGAAATGATAGAATCAACACGAATGTGATATGCCATTTCATTATGTAAACACATGCTGCTTTTATAATTTTACACACTTATCAAATCCAACAATCTACACTTGGTTTTGTTATCTTTACTAATTGGCCAATTCGATAACGCGAAAATGCCCCCATGCTGATGAAGGGTGATTAAGTTGTTATATATAAGCTGACATTGTCTAAATTCTAGCTTAATAATAGTTTGGTAAAGCTATTAGCAGCACTAAATAGCGAAACGACAGTAGAAACAATATCTTTTTGTTTTTCATTAATTCATTGGGAAATACAAAAAACTTTTATTATAATGAATGTCATATACCCACTGCCCAAATTTTTTCAAACTGTTAAAAATAAACTTGGTTTGGACATATATAACGGCATGAATATATAAAGTAATAATGGTATAACAACAGAGGGCAAGACACGGAAGCCAAGGTATATTTTCTTCAAGTGATCAAGCAGCTATTTATATCTATACAGTTTATCTTCTGTAACCAATCTCTGAGCGTGTGATTTTGGTTTACATCAAACGACATGAAATGGAATGTTCAAATACATATACATAGTATTCTGTTGCTAATGCACTATTGAACTATGGGAACAGTATTCAGGCGTTAACACTAACAGGTACAACAATGATTCTTACTGTGAGAATAATATTGCGTTGGAACCCATTATTGTCTGTATCACATCAACACAGTAGTATTATGGGATGCAGTTAAAATGTTTTTCATAAGAAAAAGACATAAACAGCTAAAAAAGTTTTCTTTTCGATGATTTATTTTCATAAGCTGTACAATAGTAATTATATTTAGCAAAGAATTCATAAGACCAATCAGATACTGGTAAAATTTGACCTCGGAAATATATGTGTAAAACTTGGGCACTGTGGTATTATGTGACTCCATATTAGTTGCTTTATTAGATGTGTCACACAGTCAGTGAAACAGTATTATTTACTGAATGACGGCGTTTCAAACACAATTAATTATTGTTCATAATCATTCCATCAATTATAATCACACAACTTCGAAACTTGAGTTCTATAGTTTTCTTTGTTATCTCCTATTTGTCGTTGTTGGGGTAGTAGAATCTTCCAGATATCTGAGTGGACAGGTGTTGAATCACTCCTATTACACGTGATTGTAGTTGATTCGATAAATAAAGTTTCCATTATCAATCTCTCCCTCCACGTTGTGACATTAGATTTTAAAACTGTTTGTCATCCTATCCCATCCTATTGTATGGTTGTGTGTAATTGCATGTAGCAAGTGCTATAGCTGAACTATCCCATTCTCCAGATTTCTCCTCTTATTCGGGTCAACTAATCTAGATTTTGCTAGGTTTTTATGATCTGCTAGTTTGACTGCCTCTGTTCTACTACTTTGACCTGTGTATTGGATCTGACAATCATTGCAGGCGGGGTATTAGATAAACTAAATTGTTTTGTCTAACTAGCTCCACTGGCAGGATCCTGTAACCGACAAAGCTTGTTTCTAATTGAATGTCACTTTTATTCCTACATTGTTAAGAATTCTCAGTAAGGTGGCTTCCGAGGTTCCTTCTTTGTATGGAAGTACTACTGATGATTTAAATTCCTTAATGTCGGTGTTGTCATTATCCTGTCCATGTTTGATATTCATGTCGTCATTAGTAATATTATTATTATTATCATTATCATTACCATTATTATTGATTTTTATCTTTCCATTTTCCTAAATACTTCCTGATTAATTTATCAGGGTAATTATTAAGTTTCATAGCTTCTGTTCTTATATGCCTCGCTTCATTTCTTAGATTTCCCTTGGTACTACTTAGTTTTTGTGCACTATTACTTAAACATTTCACCAATCCTATTTTTACTGACATAGAGTGGATGGGATGATCGGAAATCCATATATCTGTTTGAATGTTTGGGTTCTCTGTAAACACTAGTGTTTAACTCCCCATATTATTTCCTTTTTACGCTACAATCTAACACTGGATTGGAGCTTCTAGTATTCTTTTTTCCTCCTGTCGTTAACCAAGCTGGACAGTGTTCCAGAATACATTGGTGGACTTGAAGTTGTATACGGCCGATATACTTTGCTCCACACGAACAAGTAAACTTATAAATACACACCACTGAGGTGACCAAAAGCGATATCTCATCATTAACGTTAGACTGGATAAATTGTCTACTGGAGAATGTGATGCGTAAGGTGGCTGCTCGAAATGTCCTTTTCAGACATTTAGAGGAGCCATTTCTAAGAATTTCTGCTTTGATATCACCTTTGAATTCCAGGTTCATGAAGAAAGTTTTCTTAGGAACAGTTGTGAGTTTTGGTGACGGAGGCTTTTCCTTCACTTTTTTGTCTATGAATCTTGGTGGATACTCGCTCTCTAGTAGGGTTTCACGTTATGAATTTAACTTACTCTCTATCATGTCTTCCGAACATATTTTTCGAATCCTTGAACATAATGTACGTACTAGGTTTCGCTTTCGGACCAATGGGATGAAGCTCTGGAAGTTGATGAACTGTCCCGTCCATGATCTTTGCATCATGCAGTCTTGTCTTCTGGTAAGTAGTACATCCAGGAATATGAATGCCATGTTTGATTCACGTTCTCAGGTGAATTATATTGATGGGTGTATCGTGTTGAAGGTTTTGAGGAGATGGTCTAAATCAATTTTTTTCATCACAGATTATAAATGTATCATCTACGTATCTCTTATGTTGGTACAGTTGACTTATCAAAGGATTGAAGATGTTGTTTTCGACACTCACCATAAAGTAGTCACCTAGGAGTGGACCGAGAGGAGACCCCATAGCTACACCATCTTTCTGCACATAGAATTTTTCATTGAACTTAAACTGTATATTAAACGCGCATCTAAGAAGTAGTTCCTTCAAGTAGTTGATGGGAAGAGGAACTTCTAGGTTGTTCGTTTCGATGTAATTACAGCTGAAGCATACGGTCCCGCTCAGTGACATGCTTGTGAATAGAGAGGTGGCATCTAGTGAAAGCATTTGTCTTTCAAACACGTTGATAACTTTTACTGAAATGATGAAGTCAAATGTATCACAAAGGTTATGCTTTGTCATATGTCTTCTTTCTGGTTCAAGGATATTAGCTAGCCACTTTGCGATTTGATGATATGGCGAGTTGGTCCATTCTATGATAGGTCTGTGATAGTGGAACATTCTTCTTATGCACTTTAGGCAAGCCATCTAGTTTGTGGCTATAATCACTGGTGTAGTCAAAGATTGACAAGTACTCCTCACATGTTACCTCCAACTGTGTATACCAATTGGCATGTATCTGCGGGAGCAGTTACATTGGAAGAATAGGGAGCAGGGCCTACGTCAGATTCTGCGAACATGTACCAAGGAGCCTCCAGTTAAAGGGACCGAATTGTTTAAGCTCTTCAATCACCAAACACCTGATTGACACCGAGTAGATGTGCTGGAATCATTCAAAATAATTAACAGACAAAGTACCTCAAGTCTTCTCAGGTTTGTTGAAGCTACAGCAATAAAACGATTGAAGCCTGACTTATGTGTCCAAAAGGAATCCGTTGTTTAACATCAATTACCCTGGTAACTCAGATCTTAGTAACTCCTTGTTTTCTAATTTTGTTAACTTGTCTTTTCACTCCCCCTCCTTTTATTTTTCGTTTGACTCTCTTAAGAGATAATTTTTCTTGATCTTCTGAGTTCTGCTCACTGTATTACATCGTCAACTTCTCATCTGACCTCATGTGCACAGAAATTTTGATCTTCCCTTATCTAATTACGTAACTATTACTAATTTTCTTTTGTTACCACCCCAACAACACAACTGTTAATTAATTTTTTTCAAAAAACTTCTCTCTACCAAGATATATATATGTCGAAACACTTTAGACACCTTGTAAATCGCAACGCCTTACTTCACTATGACGCTCTGACAATATGCTTGCTAATGGAAAAAAGTTTGTTAAAATTGTACACTTTTTATTTTATTAAAGAATTCAGGTTGTACGCAGCTCATCAGAACCGACGAAATAAAATGGATCCAGATTATTCTGCGCCAATATTTCTTCTTTCTTTTTTCAAATTTATAAAAGGGTATCATTCTATGAAACTACAATCATAGTTGGCAAGAGTAAAGAGTGGATGCCATAGTCAAATGACCTTGAACCAACCAATCATATATTATTATTATTGTTCCCTTGGGTTCCTAGTGGAACATAGGGCTTCAACTGCACGCCTCCACTTGCTTCTGTCTTCTGCTATATTTTTCGCTTGCACCCATGTTAATCCATACTGTTTCAGTTCCTCATCACACGATCTCCTCCATGTCACCCTTGGACGTCCCACTCGCCGCTTCCCTTTCGGGTTCTACTCGAGCAATGGCCTGACGCGCGATGTCACCCAACGGCCTCCTCAGCGAGTGTCCAATCCATCTCCACTTTCTCCTGCATATTTGTTGAGCCAATCAGATAGCTCAATATTACAATCAAATGCTATTCATAATCTCTGTTGCAAGTTTCACTCTGATTCAGTGTTAGGGCGAAATTTGCAATGATGGTTATGAGCAACACCCATTTGAAATACTGAACAATTTGACAGCAATCATGAGGGTTACACTCGTCACAAAGTCAGTCATTGCACCTACAACTACTACTCATACAGATTCTGGTTTATTTACCACAGCCACTTCTATGAAACACTGAGATCTTTTTCTGCAGTATGTTAGAGACATATACTCTATATAATTCATTTTTGTTATGTATATATCTATTAAACATATTTTTTATACTATAAATGCCACTTCTGTCACCTAGAAGCATATGATTGGCCGGTTCAAGGTCATTCGACTGTAGTATCGATTCTTTACTGTTGCATGATGTTAAATATCAAGTGGTAAAGCAAATAATGTCATGTACAAAATAGTTCATAGTTCTTGGAAAGTGATGTAAAATTATAGGATTAGTGGACAAATAATAAACGTTGTACAACATGATGTGAAATTTGATAAGTTAGAATTCAACATTGCAAAAATAATTTTCCAATTAAGAAGAATGACAAATGAAATAATTCGGCAAATAGTTCAAAAAGAGAATAATTACTAATAATAGTTTAACCACAGATTGATATCAGTTAGAGAACCATTGAAAACCAGCTTTGGATTACTGGACAGCTGTCCCACTCACCGGACTCACCGGCAGTTGGCATCCGTCGCTAGGGTTCAGATCCAGAATATTCCTGTTACTAGGTACACTCATAAACCATTCAGTATTTGAGACACAATTCAAAAACCCATGGATTCTAACTTCTGTTGGGTCATAGTGGTTAAATGGTCTACGAGCTTGCTTTGTAAACTGAGTGTCCTGGGTTCGAACCCTGGCGGTGGATGCGTACTAGCGATGAGTTCAAATTTAGGATAAAAAAGCTGCTGAATACGCAAGATTATTTTTCAGTGGTTCTCGAACTGATATGAATCGATGGTCAGACTTGAATCAAATTCCTACTGATAAACTTCTGAAAATAATAATATCGATCGTTCGACTCGAGTTTTGTCTATGAGGGTGCAAGGAAAGTATCCGGCATGGTCACGAAGAGGCGGAAGTGGAGTAATAAGTAGGGCAATCACTGAACGGAACATCTGGTCAATAATGATCACTCTATCTCTACAGCCTCCAACTTTGAAGTCATCTACAAGGCAAAAAGTAATTTACCGAAATCACTACGTACCTGAGTCATCTGTATTTTTGAAGCTTTGGACATCGTAACAGAAAAGCCATATCTCTGTATAAAGATAAAGTTCGTTCAACTCTTCCAACTTTCATGGTCTTAATCCCTCTATGCTAAAGTATGATAATTCATAATCATATTTTGTCACTACCTATTTTTCATTTTGTATACTCTACATTTATTACTTCAATTGTTACTATTACTATTCTCACTTTGAACTGTCCCCGGTATTATTCCACTCGTTCCACTTGTCATTCCAAATCAATTCTGTTTTGCAAAGTTAAATTCTATACTATCAAATTTCATACAATGTTACAGCAGGGTGATCAACGTGCCACTTAACCAGCTTGTTAATATTCTGGTTGACAGGCACTTGGACTCATGTGAAAAATAGGCTAAATCCATTTTATTTAACTCACACCACGCTCTTCACTCACAACTCTCCCCTTGCATCTCATCAGGCAAAACCAGAAGCCTATATAGAAAGCTATATGCTCGCACTAGCAAGTAAAAAACTCAACCATACCCTACTTAGCTCGTGTTCTGTGTGATAAGGAAAGCATTAGGCGTGATACCTATAAATAGTCAGTAGAACAACTGGATCTCATCTTTCCAACTCATATCATTTATAGCCACAACTTTTTCTTTTCCTTTTCTCTCTCTTTTTTCTGTTATGCGCTGCTTTGTTTCTTTCTTCCGCTTATGCCAGTAAATATGATAGCACCTACTTTTCTAATCGCCTTCAAACACTGTTCATCTTTGGCTTTGCTACCGACATGCCAGTATGTTGTTGTTGTCATAATGAACTGAGATTTCCTTAATCTATGTAGAATTTTATTTATTGATAATGTACTAACTGGATGCAATACTGTAGTAAAAATGCTGAGAATTCCATTCTGTATCACAAGTACTGTTTTGGAATAAAGCAAATTATTATTATCGTTCTTATTTTTATTCGATTTGCCTACTAATCCTATAATTGCACTGATGACAGTGGATGGTTGGGGCAATTGGCAGGAAGCCTTGGACCTATGTTTCGTGCTAGTTGTCATTCACAAGTCAGTAACGAGTATCTGCAACCTTGAAGAAACTAATGTCTCCTCTGAGATTCGAACCCGCGTCACCCAGTGAGTGCTGCAGTCAGAGACGTTACAACTGAGCTATTCTGGCTGGCTCGCGATTGACCTCCTGTAGGACTGTAGTGGATACTTTGATTGGATACTAGTCATTAACTAGTGTGATGTGTCTAGTCCTTTATTTGGTTCAAACTGAATTCTATCAGTCAGGTTTGCAATGTGGCCTATGAATGCACACCTTTCCAAGTTCTATACATCCTATGAATTATTCCGTATATGATATCAACTGTTTTGCCACCTGACATTGAACTATGATTATAATCACAGACATGTTAATTGCATTTCATACCTACTATTATTATTTTATGTATTCATACCTATGATGCAATTCCCTCACCGGATATAATTTCTTAATACAAAAAGCATATATATATTGGTAAATTACAGCTGAACAGCATCAACATAAAATAAGCTGAATGTCAGAAGAATTAGGAAAGATAATAGTACAAATTCATGAGTTTATAGTCTCTACTGAGGGCCAGGACAGTAGTAGGGGCTGGACTTGTTTCTTTTGGACACAGAGCACTGGTTGTTTGAGGCGAATTGCAATAGCCTCTGCTGTTTTGAGTATGCGGTGCTTCGACGATTTTGGTAGTTTGCTGGGCACCCGTATATTATAGAGAAGGAATCTTCTACGCTGGCTTTGTGACCGGTTTGCACCAGATGGTCTAATATCGAGTTGTTAATAGTTTTAACTACACCTTTACTTAATCATACTAGGATATGTTCTCGAGCACGAAAAATCAAGTTCCTAGAGCAACGGCCAACATAACTCGCTCTGCAAGCGCAGTTGAATTGATAAATACAATTTGAAGTGGCTAGTCTAGGTAGTTCATCTTTCAGTCAAGGTAGCACCATCGGTCGTGTAGCGAATAATACGTGTAGTTCGCCAGCATTAAAAGTTTTTTGGGCTGATTTTCTTAATTTCTTCGTAATTAACTCGCTTGGTTTATCGCCCATGTAATGCTGGTGAACTACACGTATTATTCTCTACACGACCGATGGTGCTACCTTGACTGAAAGATGAACTACCTAGACTAGCCACTTCAAATTGTATTTATCAATTCAACTGCGCTTGCAGAGCGAGTTATGTTGGCCGTTGCTCTAGGAACTTGATTTTTCGTGCTCGAGAACATATCCTAGTATGATTAAGTAAAGGTGTAGTTAAAACTATTAACAACTCGATATTAGACCATCTGGTGCAAACCGGTCACAAAGCCAGCGTAGAAGATTCCTTCTCTATAATATACGGGTGCCCAGCAAACTACCAAAATCGTCGAAGCACCGCATACTCAAAACAGCAGAGGCTATTGCAATTCGCCTCAAACAACCAGTGCTCTGTGTCCAAAAGAAACAAGTCCAGCCCCTACTACTGTCCTGGCCCTCAGTAGAGACTATAAACTCATGAATTTGTACTATTATCTTTCCTAATTCTTCTGACATTCAGCTTATTTTATGTTGATGCTGTTCAGCTGTAATCTACCAGTATTATTGATTTGATGTTATTTAAACATTAATGTCGTCGTTCGTAAGACTAATTCATTCATTCATTATAATGTATATATAATTGTAGAACCTGATGATGAATTTATCGAAAAGAGTACTCTTTGTTCCGTGTCTATTCTTTTGAAAATTTTAATGGGCATTTTTAATCAGTTAAAATAAATAAATGTTTATATCTCGACGGCCAAGGTAGAAACAGAGATTATTCATTCCTCTTTTGTTCACAAAGGTTTGACCTGAATTTATAAATACTCAAGGCCCCCCTTATCGAAGTTTTGAACGAAGAAAACTTGGCGAGTTAGCGTGAATTCGATTGTTGGTCTTAAAATTGTGGTCAGGGCTGGTAAATTGACAGGAGCCGATCAAGTGTTCTAGGATAGAGCTCCTCACGCCCTTCCTTCCTCTCTGGTAAAACCATTCTGGAATATATTCTCGTATCTGTCTGGAAATGGTTCTCTGACTATGGCTAATGTATCTTGCTCTAGAAGAAAAAACAACATCTTACTGATTGATTAAGAGTGACGATTTTTAAGCATATCTGAAGCGTGATCACCTTTGCATTCCAAAATTCAAGAAGATGGTTTTTTGAGACTGGGTCAGTATTTATAATCACAAACATTTTAATTGCATATCATACTACTACTATTATTATTATTTTATGTATTCACATTTTATTATAGATTTACCAACGGGATATAGATTTCTAAAAACCATATATACATGGTTGTGCAGTTCGGCATTACATTCGTTGTTGAAAACAGTCTCTTCTCTGGGTCACTTGTGATTTCCTAATGTCACAATGGGAATTATTTAATAATTGAAATAATTATTAGCATAAGGCATTAATAATCATAAAGCATTCTTAATGCCTTATTCAAATTTATCAAAGGGACTAACTGCTTTAATAATTATTAGTATAATTATTATAAGTTGGTTGGAGTATTTCATCATGAGCTGACATCAGTTAGAGAACCATTGGAAAACAACCACGGGGTACTAGACAGTCAGCTATTTCGTCCTGGTTTGGGACTCTTCAGCAGCACACATTCACTGGAGTTCGAACCCAGGCCCCTCTGCTTACAAAGCGAGCTCATACACCATTAAGCCATTGGGACTCGATCCAATGGCCAGCCCATGAATTCTAACTTCTGCAAATCCATGACATAACGCGACCACTTCACAGTGTCTTCTTCGATGAGTTACTGCCTCTCATTCAACCTGCTGCACCATACCGGTCGCCCTGTGTCATAAATTGGCAGAAGTTAGAATTCATGGGCCATTGGATCAAGTCACAGCGGCTTGATGGTCTACGAGGTCGCCTTGTAAGCAGAGGGGCCTAGGTTCGAACTCCGGTGAGTGCGTACTTATGAAGAGTCCCAAACTAGGACTAAATAGCTGGCTTTCCAATGGTTCTCTAACTGATGTCAGTTCATGATGAAATCCTCCAACCAATCAAACAAAAAAGTTCACTACAAAACCGACACTTGAAAATTAATTATTATAACACTACTAGTCGTGATGACTACATGAACAATTATTAATCATGTAAATTATCAATCTACAAAATTTCCATTATGTAATAGGATTACTGGTAGTGTGGCATCTTTTGTATACTCACATGTGAATGTTATTAGTTTGCAATCTCACATTACTGATGAAACTTCATTCAGTTATTCAATCTGTTGGAATAAAAGTGGTCGACTATACATACTACTGAAAAATTAATGAGTAGTTAAAAACTAATCGTATAATTATTTAATTCAGTTTGGACTTTCCTGTTGAATAATAATTGCACCAAAGTACTCCGCCTCTGTTGACATGTTGGCTCCTTGTGCGGATGCTTCAGTGATATCTGAGGATTGAATCTGAAGTAATTTGGTGGACGGTGAATAGCAGTGGAATTCAGGGACTGAGCAGTTTGGTCCAGTCAATCAACGGGAAAATTCAACCTAAAATTAAATAATAACTCATACTCGTTGCACAAGAGATGGTGGTTCTCGTGGCGTAGGTGGTCTAGTGGATAAGGCTTTAGCGTTTGAAACGCGATGGGTTGTGACTGAGTTCGAGCCTCAGTGGGAACACCACTATTCATCCACTCACTCACTCACTCACTCACTCACTCACTCACTCACTCACTCACTCACTCACTCACTCACTCACTCACTCACTCACTCACTCACTGGGGAATGCTGGTGCATCCACTAGCTGACGAGTACTAGCAAGTAGGATGAAATGTCCATTGTCCTGGATTTAGCTGCTAGTCATCACCCACCAAATTACTCACACCAGTTTTAGGATTCGCAAGCCACAATATTTTCAGTTGCATACTACTAGACTTTGCGATTTCGTTTCTTTCGGAGATAGAGTGCATTATTATTCATTCCCTGAGTGGAACATAGAAGAGCTTCAGCTTCATATCTCCACTGTTCTGCACTTTCCTTTTGTCATTTGCACTTGGTTTCAAGACTGCTCATATGCATACATTTCTTCTTTACATAATTTACTCTATATAATCCTCCAGGATCCATACACATGTGGTCACTTTTCATGAGGGTTCTACACGAGCTCCTTCACTTCAGTATATGCTCAATCTATTTCTGTTTTTTCCCTGTATATGTTTGTTTGTGTAGTGCGGTCAGTTCTCGGTTGATTCCCTGCCAGAGTTCTGTGTCATTTCGATTGGAAACTGGTTAATGACTAGTATCATCTGTCTACTTCCTTGTTTGTTTGCTGGGGCCTGAATTCTAACACCCATATTTTCAATGTGGTCAACATTCTAGGTGGCTCGACTCCACTGTGCACTCTGAGTCGTTGTTGTTAGATGGTTAAAGGCAATCGACAGGAAGCTCTACATGGACGCAGGTTTTGTGCTTATTGTCATACACAATTCAGCAAGGCATATCTGCAATCTGCAAGGAACTGATGTATCCTCTGAGGTTCGAACCCGTGTCACTTAGTGACTGCTGCAGTTAGAGATGCTACCACTGAGCTGTTTTTAGTCTCGCAACTCACCTCCTGTAGGACTGATTGTATTGGAAACTTGGATTGGACGCTAGGCAATAACCAGTATCATGTGTCTAGTCCTTTCTTTGATGCAGACTGAATTCTATCAGTGAAAGCTGCAGGAGGTCAGTTGCAAGCCCAAATAGTTCAGCAGTAACATCACTGATTGGGTGGTATTATTTCTACTTTCAGTGAGAGGGGTGGGACATGAGTTCCCTGCACATATATATCCTGCTGACAGGTGCTAGCAAGCATGAAACCTAGGTCAGACAAGGCTTTCCGCTGACTGCCTACAACCGTTTATGGCAAGCCACCTAGTGGCATGGTGACCACATTGCAAACATGACTGATAGAATTCAGTCTGCATCAGCACGAGGTATGTTGAGAACTGGTTGCAAGCCAAAATTGTAGACAACAATTTACGTCAACGTTTACGTCCCAAATCGGAGTCATGAGAAAAAACAATAACAAAGCTTAAACCTTGAGGAACTCAACAACCAATCACAGCAGACTTAACGTGTGCGAATACAATTCGCAGATATATGGATTAACTTTCTGAGAAACGGTCATGAGCAGTACAGAATAACCTTCAGCAAGAGAACGACAAATCGGAAGACGTTGCTTCTCCGCTGACAATAATGTACATAAAATCTATAAAAATCTCTTGATTTTCTGAATAAACGATCTGTTGACTGGCCCTTATCTTTTGTCGTTACACAAGGACTAGACGCATGTCACTAATTACTTTCTAGTGTCTAAACAGTGTATCCAATACAGTCCTACAGAAAGGCAGTCGCGACGTCGAATATTCAGGGGTAACGTATCTGACTGCAGTCCTCATTGTGGAACACATGGGCAAATCTCGGAGGGGACATGATTTCCTTGAAGACTGCAGATATGTCTTGCTGACTTGTGAGTGACAATAAGCACGAAACCTAGGTCCATGAAGAGCTTCCTGTCAATTTCCTCCAACCATCTGATAACAACAACTCACAGTTCTACGTTCTCTGTCCTTTCTTGCTATTTGATCCTGAGTCACAAATATTCATCATCGCATACACCCAAAATAGTTCAAATAGGTGATCTAAGTGGGACTCGAAAATTCAAGATGGAATAAACCACAGGTCAATATGAATAGCTAAAAATCACTCACATTAAACAGTAGCTCACACTCTCACCTCAAACGCAGCCTATCTTTCTGCAGCTTGCATTCAAAGGTGATGATACTGCTAGTTGAATAAGATGCAGACCAAACGCTGCAGACCAATCGCCAAGCTTGTATGTGTTTATCAAACAACTAGTTGTTTGAGACAGTCAAAAGTGGACAAATATCCACCTCATGTTATCTCCAAATGTGTCTACCAATTTACATGTATGTGCTTTGGCACATACATCGGAAGAACAGAGAGAAGGGTTATTGTCCACAAAGAACCTGAGACTGAAAGGTCCGCAAGCATTAAACAGTGCGACTGCGCGTCATCTATTAGACACTGGTCATAATGTAGACAACTTGAAGTCATTCAAAATAATCAACAAGCAAAAGAAACCTAACTTGCTACGCTTTGCTGAAGCAATTGCTATCAAACGATTTAAACGAAATCAATGTAAGCAGAAAGAGACAGTGGTGAATCTTCCACTACCATGGTGATAACAAAATATACAACTTTTATTAGTCATCCTTTTTCTTGTTTAGAAAACTCTACTCTCTCATCTAAACATGACTCACCCTACCTTGTTCTTTTCTTTTTTCTATTGGCTATTAGACAAAACATTTTCTTTAGTTACATAATCTGCTTCTTTGTTATACTCTTTTTAGCTAAACCTTGTGTCTATACACACATATATATACGCAACTCTGTTTTTTGTTTCCAAGCCTAATTGTGTAATTATTCTGTAAATAGTCAGTATTTGTAACTCTTAGTTAGTTAAATCATTCCGGACTAATGTTACTCTTAACTCCTACTAATTACTCCTTATGATCGTGGAAAAGTATGTTCAAATCTTTAATGTAATGTAATTCATATTTTTTATCGTTCAGGTTGTAACCACTTGAGAAGAATCCTCGAAATAATAAAAGATGAGCTCATATTATCCTGGTACAATTGTTGTTCTTGCTTTGTTCAAGTTTATTAATGGGAAGAATTGCATGAAGTTTTTCAAACGCATTCCACGTGGGGTAAGGGGCTTAGAGCATTTCTAGAATTTCATTATTGGTGGTGTTCTATGTTCTACTGAATAGGGTTGTCATAGGCTTCATGCTCAACCTTCAATCTCTTCCGGTCTTACTATCAGCTAATGAATTAGGCAAGACTTAGGAGTGTGTCGCGTATGCGGACTGAACCCAGACCTCCAGCATGACTGATGAGCGGTACACCAAACAACCGACTTCAGTTAGGGAAATATGGAAAACGAGGGGGAGGGGAAGGTGCACTGGATAGTAGTTTCTGTCTAGTTTGGGACTGTTCATCAGTATAATTATTCCCTTTGGTCCCAAGTGGAACCTTGGGCTTTAACAATACATCCACACTTTGTCCCATTTGTCTCTGTCCTGTTTGGATGGGTCCACAATACACATAGGGATCAAACTTAGCACCTTCACTTCACAAGATCAGGTCGGTGACCGTTCAGCTACTTGGACAAAAGTTCGGTGACTTATTGTAGCATTACAAATTGACAAAGTTAAAATTTTCAAGTATGAGTTTTGTAGGGATTTTGTTTGATTGGATGGAGGATTTCATCATGAACTGACATCAATTAGAGAACCATTGAAAAACAACCACGGAGTACTCCAAGAGGACAACGGTTTGGCGTTTGAAACTATGGACACTGGGTTCGAGCCTCGGTGGGAACATCATCATTCACTGTGGAATGCAGGTACATCCAGATGGCGAGTTTCAAATAAGACGAAATGCGCATTGTCCTGGATTTCACTGTTAGTCATCATCCGCCGATTACCTTCTACACCTTGGTAATCCTTATCTGGTTAAATAAGCAAACGTAGTGTTAACAGTCCTTATTATTCTTAAGTTCTTTTTTGTCACTTTGCGTACTTTAATTGCCATCTACTTTTTTCATATAAACTGACCTGACAAGTAAATGTGTGTGATTGTTTCTCGAAAAGTATTGCTCAATTTATTTTATATTTCTTTATGTTTCCAGTGGAACATAGGGCACCTTCAAACTAGAGACTTGAAGTTTCAGTAGCAGTGGTATTTATTTTTATGGGTTGGGGTTGCTAGCCTGATGCCCACCCAACCTTCCCTCTTCACCATTCTTATTACTGACTTAGCGAGGCTGGGAATGCATAGGCCGATGACCGAACCCCGGACCATCTGTGTGGTCAGTGTGCATTCTACCACCTTGACACCGACGCACATTGCTCAAATACATCATGCCATTTTTCAGATAATCTTTGCCCTCTAATAACAACACTAATCACAACATCGTTTTGTTTTTCATTCATTGGGAAATACAAAAAGCCTTTATTATAAGACTATCCAAATTTATAAAAGGGACTAATTGTTTTAGCATTAATATTTACGAAATATACCCATTAATTTATAAGGTTAGTACTCTCGGCGACCATGCACATGGTCCGGGGTTCTATCCCCTGCCAATGCACATCTGATATCAATGGTTGGCCTGCAAAATTTGGGCTACCGATATCACATGCTGAAAATTTCATACTTGTACCAGAAATACTGTATGGAATCAAGCTGTAATAAAAAAACCCACAAAAAATACCCATTTATTCACAAGTAAAATGAAGACGTTGAAAAGAAATTTCTTCGCTGAATAAAAAACTGTGTTTTTACTTATGATAAAAAAAGCAGCTGTACAACAGTCGTATTGATATTACGGAAATTGAAGGCATTTAATAAGTGGCACTAAGCATTGCTCAGTCAATATTGCACATATGATGATAAGAATAAAGATAATTAAAATGATGCACTAAGGGAGGGTGGGTGGTGGGTAGAGTTGAAGTGGATGAATTACAAAACTTATAAAGATTATCAAATAAGTGAACTGTTATGAAGATTTTCCTAAAATTGTAGGTCAAGTTTTGTCTAGAAAAAGAATTAAGAGTACGATGATGATAACAGTAAATCAAAAAAAATGATTCAGCGAAGAGACTCTTTTCAACGAATTTATCATCAAGCTGTACAATCGTATATATATGGTGTCTTTTAAGAAGTTATATCCGGTGAAGGAATTAAATCATAGGTGTGAATGCATAAAATAATAATAATAATAATATGAAATGCAATTAAAACTAAAATGTTTGTGATTATAATCGTAGTTAAAGGTCAAGTGGCAAAGCAAATTAATGTCATATATATAGAATAATTCATAGGATGGATAGAACTTGAAAAGGGGTGTGCAATTATAAGATTAGTCGACAAATCGAATGAAATAAAAACGTTACATAATATTGTGTGAAATTTAATAGCATAGAATTTAATGTTGCATAAAGGAATTGATTTAGAATGACAAGTGGAACAAGTGAAATAATACCGGGGACAATTAAAAGTGAGAGTAGTAATAGTAACAATTGACTTAATAACGAAGAGTATACAAATTGAATAGACAAAAATGAAAAAATGAAAAAATGGAGAGCTAAAGTATGATTGGGGATTACCATACTTTAGCATAGAGGGATTAAGACCATGAAAGTTGGAGGGGTTGAACGAACTTCTTCTGTACACAGAGATCTGGCTTTTCTGTTTCGATAGCCAAAGCTTCAGCAATACAGATGAGTCGGGTACGTAGGGATTTGGGTAGATTACTCTTTGCCTTGTAGATGACTTTGAAGGCGGAGGCTATAGAGATAGGGTGATCATTGTCGACCAGATGTTCAATGATCGCGCTTCTTATTGCTCCACTACCACCTTTTCGTAACCATGCAGGATAGTGTTCTTGCACCCTCTTGGACAAAACTCGTGTCGAACGACCGATATACCTAGCTCCACAAGAGCAGGTGAATTGATAAACACACATAGAGTTGGTCAACAGCGGGATTTTGTCCTTCAGGTTATTGAACAATAATGGTCGACTAGAAAAGGCTATTCTCAGGGATGCAGCAGGGAATGTTCTTTTCAGGGATTGTGATATCCTCCGTTTCATGATATCGGAAGCTAAGTCCCCTTTGAATTCCAAGCTCATGTAAAGTGTCTTCTTGGGTACGGTTGATAACTCACGTTTTTTTAGGATTTGAATGAATATTCTTATCTATAAAACGTGGTGGAAATCCATTTTCTATTAGGACTTTCCTCAAGATGTATAGCTCATCTTCCACAGTATCAGGGCTACATATGCGCCGAATACGAGTGGCAAGTGACCGGGTCAGGTTTCGTTTTCGACCAATGGGTACCCAACTGTAGAAATTTGTCAGTTGAAAACAATCATCTCATTCGTGAAGAATTATACGAAAAGATCATACCAACAGGATCTCTAATACCAAGACTCTACGGTCTACCGAAAATACACAAAGCTGGCCTTCCACTCCGCCCTATCATCCAGTAGCTGGATGGCTAGCTGAAATCCTTGAACCTGTCAGGGAACAGCTATCTAATCATTCTCTCCGGGACACCTTCCAATTTGTTGAATGTATACAGGATATAAATGCGTCGAATAAACATATGTTGTCTTTGGACGTAGAATCCCTATTTACGAACGTTCCACTGACAGAAACTATATGTTTTATATGCAAATATATAGAAGACAACAAATTGAATATAGGTATACCCACTACAGATCTGAAAGAACTACTTCTGAGATGTACATTGAATGTACAGTTTACTTTTAATGAAGCAATCTACAGACAGAAGGATGGTATTGCAATGGGTTCTCCCTTGGGTCCTCTCCTTGCAGACTGTTTTATGTCCAGTCTAGAAAATGATCAACTGAAGCCTATAATCCAAAGTTTTCAAATGTATAAAAGGTACGTAGATGACACCTTTATTATTTGTAATAGTGATTGTAACTTAAATAATATATTAGATGTATTTAATGGTTGCCATCCGGCGATAAAATTCACACTCGAAATGGAGAACGAGTCTAGCATGCATTTCCTCGATGTGAACTTATCAAGAAGGACCGATGGAACCCTGAAAAGATCGATTTATCGCAAGCTGTCATGGAATGGTCAACTGACAAATTTCTACAGTTGGGTACCCATTGGTCGAAAACGAAACCTGACCCGGTCACTTGCCACTCGTATTCGGCGCATATGTAGCCCTGATACTGTGGAAGATGAGCTATACATCTTGAGGAAAGTCCTAATAGAAAATGGATTTCCACCACGTTTTATAGATAAGAATATTCATTCAAATCCTAAAAAAACGTGAGTTATCAACCGTACCCAAGAAGACACTTTACATGAGCTTGGAATTCAAAGGGGACTTAGCTTCCGATATCATGAAACGGAGGATATCACAATCCCTGAAAAGAACATTCCCTGCTGCATCCCTGAGAATAGCCTTTTCTAGTCGACCATTATTGTTCAATAACCTGAAGGACAAAATCCCGCTGTTGACCAACTCTATGTGTGTTTATCAATTCACCTGCTCTTGTGGAGCTAGGTATATCGGTCGTTCGACACGAGTTTTGTCCAAGAGGGTGCAAGAACACTATCCTGCATGGTTACGAAAAGGTGGTAGTGGAGCAATAAGAAGCGCGATCATTGAACATCTGGTCGACAATGATCACCCTATCTCTATAGCCTCCGCCTTCAAAGTCATCTACAAGGCAAAGAGTAATCTACCCAAATCCCTACGTACCCGACTCATCTGTATTGCTGAAGCTTTGGCTATCGAAACAGAAAAGCCAGATCTCTGTGTACAGAAGAAGTTCGTTCAACCCCTCCAACTTTCATGGTCTTAATCCCTCTATGCTAAAGTATGGTAATCCCCAATCATACTTTAGCTCTCCATTTTTTCATTTTTTCATTTTTGTCTATTCAATTTGTATACTCTTCGTTATTAAGTCAATTGTTACTATTACTACTCTCACTTTTAATTGTCCCCGGTATTATTTCACTTGTTCCACTTGTCATTCTAAATCAATTCCTTTATGCAACATTAAATTCTATGCTATTAAATTTCACACAATATTATGTAACGTTTTTATTTCATTCGATTTGTCGACTAATCTTATAATTGCACACCCCTTTTCAAGTTCTATCCATCCTATGAATTATTCTATATATGACATTAATTTGCTTTGCCACTTGACCTTTAACTACGATTATAATCACAAACATTTTAGTTTTAATTGCATTTCATATTATTATTATTATTATTTTATGCATTCACACCTATGATTTAATTCCTTCACCGGATATAACTTCTTAAAAGACACCATATATATACGATTGTACAGCTCGTTGAAAAGAGTCTCTTCGCTGAATCATTTGTTTTGATTTTCTATATGTTGCAATGGGAATTTTCCATGATTTGAGAGATAACAGTAAAGACGTCGAAGGTGAGGTGAAGTGGAATGACCTACAATTTTAGAATCTTTATACCAGTTCACTTATTTAATAATAATTAATTCACTATTATCACTCTCTCACATGTTCCTTTTGTACATTTTCACAACCTCGTCACACTTGTTAAATTGACTCTCAACTACCACCTTTATTCTCACTCCATAACAGTTTTAATTTTGTGTACTTCTGAAGAGTCCCAAACTGGGACGAAACAGCTGTCCAGTACTCCCAGGGTTTCCAGTGTTTCTCTAACAAATGTCAGCTCATGATGAAATCCTCCATGCAATTAAACAAAATCCCTACAAAACCAATACTTGGAAATTTTAATCTTGTCAAATTTCTAACCATTTATTCTTTTGTGCCTTTGAGTACCACATAATTTACAACTTTTATTTTTACTTCGAAAGCCACCTATGACTAATTATATCAATTATGTCATTCTCTCCACCTATTACTCAATAAAGACTACTATACATTTTTGGTCAATATAAATACGACTGTACCGCAGCCTGTGAAGATGATTTCGTCGATAAAGAAAAGGAAATTTTCTTCATTGAGAATTGTCTTTTTTTCTTCTTCGTGACTCAATGGGTATTTTAGGTGATTTTTTAATAGTGAATACAAATTTTGTAATTCATCCACTTCAACTTTGCCACACACACACCCCGCCCACTTTATATATCACTTTTATTATCTTTATTCTTATCATCATATGTACAGTATCGTGTAGTGTACCTTGAACCTTTGAATTTTTGTTTTAACGCATTCACCCATTTTTGGCGCAACACCATCTTGTGATTTCCGACTTGACTGTACACACGTGGTTCACTCCCTTGTTTTGCTACAATTCAGCGCACTCTACGAGCTTACTACCCAGCCGAGGCATTTAATTTGTGTAAAATACAACTGCCTTCAAGTCACACTTCCAGCCTCAAGTTTTTTTTACTTTGATTTCGTTAGTCAGTACTCACACTCTAGGTAGACAGTACCGATAAGGTTATTAGGCGGTGAAATACTTAGTAAGTGCGGTTATTTGAGGTTTATCTTAAGTATAACTCAACACTAACAATTGGTTGAGTAATGCCTAATGTCACTTATTAATATCTTCTTTTTCCATAATATCAATATACGGCAGGTGGTTGAAAATGAAGTAGTCGTTGAACGGCGAAACTGTATTTCTACGCCAAACAAAAAGTAACTATGTTTTTCCTTATGAATTAATATTTAAAGTGATTTTTACAATATTATTATTTCAAATGAACTGTCGTCAAGATTTGACCGAATAGTTCTAAAATATTTGGGCGCTGAGTGAGATATTACAAATATAATTTTTTACAAATGTCTACTTCTCACTCGGCGCCCAAATATTTTAGAACTATTCGGTCAAATCTTGACGACAGTCCATTTGAATTATATTGCTATCGAATTAAATTAACAAAGAAACTATGTAATTGGCACAATCATCGTGTTTTCAATCTCCGTTGTCTGGAACAAAACGCACATCCTAAATCCGTAGCTGTCGAGTCACCTGACAACTCCAGTAGGTCGAATAAAGCAGCTCAATATTCAGAAAGAAGACAATGCAATAAGTTCGACAGGGTGCTTAAACTAAACTCTAATCCTAAACACCATAATTTTGAAAATACGTCTAATCATAAAATTCTAGATACTAGCAGTTTGAAGAGACATGCAGGCGAGATGTTAGCTGATGCATAGGAAATCCTGATTAATAAATAAAAATGGATATGTATCACTAATTAATAATACTTGGTCAAATTCCTGACTGTCTATATCTTCCTATGGAGACGTTAAGAAATGTTTTACAACTGTTTACACACACATACACACTCTGTTTAAAGTGTTTAACAAAGGTAGATCAATATTTGTAAGTCCGGGGTCAAATTTTGTTCACAGCGCATAAAATTTTGTTGATTATATTTGTTAATGCTTGTTTTATGAATCATGATTCGACAAAGTTTTTAAAAACAAAAGATGTGCCTTTTATATATAAAACCTCTGTTATGTTAATTTTGATTAATTTCCCTGAAGAAGTTCGGACCAGATTGCCGAACGAAACGTTGGAATTACTCATTTCAATATCGCTGAGATTTTACAAATATAAGTTTTTACAAATTATTATTATTTGCTTTAATTCTTAGAGGAACATAGGGATTCAACCTCACGTCTCCACTACATTCGGTTCTCTGCCAGCGTTTTCATCTGGTTCCATGTCTGCCCACATACTTTCATCTCCTCTTCTCATCACCTCTTCCTCCATGTCACTCCAACCTCACACTGACGACCAACTCGCCGCTTCCCATTCGGGTTCCACTCGAGAGGTGGCCTGGCGTGTGATGGATGTCACTTGATGATGGTTTGTTTTCTCAGAGTATGGCCAGCCAATCCGCCTCCATTTCTTCCTGCATATTTGATGCACAGTTTGTTCCTGCTGTGTTGGTCCGATCATTGCCAGAGCTCCCTCCCTGTTGCTGATCTTTTCTGGCCGGCCATCTGATCTTGAGAGAAGTATTGAGCGGAGACAGTTGTTGATGAAGGTTTGTGGTTTGTCCTACGCGCCCTTCGTGACGCGCTGACCAAGTCGCTGATCCGTATAGTAAGTAGCACTGACTTCACATTGGAGTTGAAAACCTGGATATTATTTTTCATGCTGAGGAGTGCTGTTGACCTCCACATATGCTTGAGACACATTGATTTTTACAATAACTCTCTCTCTCTCTCTCAATAATCCAAAAGAAGTTGAAATGTAACAACAAAAGGAGTCAAGGGATATTTTCTATTGGTCAAACCGCTGTTTTGTATATCTACAGTTTTGAAATAATAGAGATTTGTTGCTCATGTGGATGATTTGCAATTAGTTGTGTTCGCTGAGCTGGTTGGTTTAATTGCGGAGCTTTCGTTTTCCCCCATCCAGACAACATCTTCAGCGAAATTTTTAGCATAAAGTGAACTGATTTAAATTCTTCATGACTGGTGATAGAATTGTGTCTCCTGGCAACCATCTTCATGACTGGTAATCGATTTACAGCTGTATTGACCATTTTCTTTTTATTGACTTGGAGTTCAAACTTAATTGTCATGTGATGATTCACTTTTCATTAGTTGGTAAATTTGGTCTATATTAAATATCACGAAAAATACCCATTTATTCATAAGTAAAAACACAGTTTTTGTTTTGTTCAGCGAAGAAATTTCTTTTCAACGACTTCATTTTCAAGCTGTACAGTCGTATTTATATTACAGAAAAGGTTATTAAGTGGCACTAAATAATTGCTCAGTCAATATACATATATAAGTGATAAGAATAACGATAATTAAAATGTTCTAAGGGGTAGAGTCGAAGTGGATAAATTACAAAATTATTAAAGATTGTTTTATAAGTGAATTGATGTCAAAAATGTTTTAAAAATGTCAAGTGTTGTCTAAAAATTTTAAAAAATTAGGAGTACGATTACGATAAGAATGAGGATGTGAAGTGAAGTGGAAAGAATTCAAGTGGTAAAATAAAATAAAGTAAAAACTAGAAAAAACATTACTATGTCCAAGGTAAAGAAAGCGGTTTGACAAAACGTTTTTGAACACATAATTTAGGTTTCTGTTCATGTATAGCTAAAGCTTCGGCTATGCATAAGTGAAGAAAACGTAAACTTTTGGATCGATTGGATTTTGCCATGTAGATAACTTTGAAAGATGAATCACGTGGGGCTAAATGACCTGACTGTAACAGGTGATCACAAATAGACGACGTCGCAGTTCTACGTTAGCCTTTCATTAACCAGACTGGATAGTGTTCAGCTACACGTTTTCGGAGATTACATTTTTTAAAACATTTTTGACATCAATTCACTTATAAAACAATCTTTAATAATTTTGTAATTTATCCACTTCGACTCTACCCCTTAGAACATTTTAATTATCGTTATTCTTATCACTTATATATGTATATTGACTGAGCAATTATTTAGTGCCACTTAATAACCTTTTCTGTAATATAAATACGACTGTACAGCTTGAAAATGAAGTCGTTGAAAAGAAATTTCTTCGCTGAACAAAAAACCGTGTTTTTACTTATATTAAATGTGTTTGTTAATCGCTGACTGATTCACTTGAGTACACCAGGCTTCTAGGAATTCCGTGACTGCATTGCTGGTGTTTCCTCTGTTTAAAATTTCTACATTCTCCCAATCATTGAACTGATGTCCATAATTATCCACATGCATTGATATAATGAAAGAATATGTATCATGTCTTTTCACAGCTAATTTGTGTTCTTCGATTCTGTTTCGAAGGGGACGCCCACTTTGGCCGATGTAATGTCTGTTACAGTTCATACAATTATTTATTTTGTAAATGGTATTAATTTTATCTCCTTTTTCTGTTGGATCTTTCGGTTTGCCCATTATCGAATTAAGCCACCAAAAATACCCAGTGAGTCATGAAAAAAAAGACAAATTCAGTGAAGAAAATTTCCTTTTCTTTATCGACGATATCATCTTCACAGGTTGCCGTACAGTCGTATTTATATTGACCAAAAGATTTATTGTAGTCTATTATTGAGTAATAGGTGGAGAGGGTGATATAATTGATATAATTACTCAGAAGTGGCTTTAGAAGTACGATTAAAAGTTGTAAATTACGTGGTACTCAATGTCACAAAGTTAGAAATTTGAAAAGATTAAAATTGCTATTGAGTAGTGGGAATAAAGGTGGCAGTTGAGTGTCAATTTAACACGTGTGAAGAGGTTGTGAAAATGTGCAAAAGGAACATGTGAGAGAGTGATAATCGTCAATTAATTGTTAAAGTAAAAGCAGACTAAAAGTAAAATTGAAAATTAAAAAATTCAAATTTTTTCACATGGAACGACCAGTGAAGAGGTTAAGACCAAGGTAGAATAAGAGGCTGGACAACATTTTTCTATTTACAGAGTTAAGGGTTGTATTGATGAAATGCCAACGACTCCGCCATACAGAAAAGCCGAAACCTGACACCCTTTGTGCTATTCGGCTTCACCTTGCGTTGTCCCTTTGCTAACCATGCCGGATAATGTTCAGAGACGCTTTGTTTGGAAAGGGTGCGCTTTGTGCAGCCAATATAACTAGCTCCACACGAGCAGGTGAATGTCTAAATACACATTGTGAAGTGGCCTTTCGAAAGTGGTAGTTTATCGTTCACACATCCACTGATCATTTGTCGGCTGTAGAAATTGATCCGTAGCTCAGCCGTAAAGAAGGCTTTCCTCAGTGATCTGCAGAAACAATTCTTCAGGATCTCAGCTGAGGTATCACCTTTACACTCAACGCTCATAAATAGTAGTTTCTTTGGTCCCGTCTGGGTTCTTTCAGGCTTTTGCTTTAAAACTTTCATGTTTTTCTTGAGAAATCTTGTAGGGTATCCATTCTCTCTGAGGAGTTGTCTGAGTCGCTCCAGTTCCACATCAGTTGTATCACTGGCAGACACATATCCTTCTTATTCTCGAGGATAAGGAGTGGATCATATATTTTAGTAATTCAGATTCCTCTTCTGGTTTCCCTTTCCACCCCCTATCTCTCTCTCCTGAAGGAGTTCTAGTAAGAAGGAGAAGAAAGCGAAGGATAAATAATCACGTGGCTTATTAGATGACCAACACCCCTATTCTTGTGATATAAGTAATTTTCAGAAAAAGAGAAATTCGGTTACACTTAACTACTCTTCACACAAAAATTACAGTAATGTGAAAAAGGGGACATCAGATTCACAGTGGACTGGATTATGCGTTAGTGTGTGGGGAGTGAGAAGACAGTAATACGCTGCACTGACCTATAGGAAGACTCCATCTAGAAGATCTGGATTTCACGTGTGGATGATTTATGTTTAATGTGACACACACACACTAACTCGAAGACTTACAGGCGAAATCTAACAAATTGGCAGAATAGGCTGGCGGACAGCGAAGACGGGACTCCAGGTGAACAAAGACAAGACGGAGGTGATGAAGATAATCAACCAACCAACAAACAAACAAACAGCAAATATAACAAGCACCAATCACCATCAACGGGAGAGATTTAACAGAGGTCACTTCCTTCAGTTATCTAGGAAGCGTCAATTCAACTACAGGAGGACGGCATGGATGAAGACGTCAAAGCTATTCAGGATCGGAAGGGCAGGATACACCTTGATCACTGTGAAATAAATTTGAAAATCTTCTGCACTAACTCAGCCAGCAGCATAAAGACCAAGATTCGGATTCTGCTCAGCACATATGTGAAGTCGATCAGTCAGTCAATTCTTCTATACAGGTCAGAAACATGGCCGGCTTGTCACGGAGGGCATTTTTGCAACAGGCTACTGCAGACATTTATCAACAGCTGCCCGCTCCATACTGAAGATTAAATTGCCATCCAGCCAGCCAGCCGGTGAGAAAGAATTAGCAACAAGAAACTCTGGTTAGCTGGTTGGCTAGGAAAAAAACAACAAGCGAGAGCTAACTGCTCAACAAAAGCATCTATAGGAGAAAGTGGCGATAGATTGATCAAGCACACTTTGAGGAAGCCGTCGAATGACATGGCGCTCAATGCAAGCCATAGCTCGAGTGGAAGTTGGATGGGAAGCGATTAGTTGGTGGTCAGTGCGACGGTGACATGGGGGAAATCGTGTAAGAAGGAGGAGGAGATGACAGATTATGGGCAGTTGTGGGGCTTGGCAGCTGAAGAGGACAGAAGAATATGGGACGAGGTGTTATAGAGATGTGTTGTCGAAGCCAGCCCTATATTCCACTCGGAACCCAAATGACCAATAATAATAAGTAATAATAGATTCACAATTTGAAAATTGCTAACACAATTTTCAATTTACGCAGTTATCAAGAGTGGTGAAATGATACTGTAGTTTCCTTTAGGAACCGAGTTATTCAGATCGCACACACACATACACATACAGACAATATGTGACCTGCTTGATGCCTACCATAAATGGTAATCAACAAATATAATGGAGAAGATTAGTATCTTAGATCGATAATTTTAACACAGTCAAATTCTCTAAGCTGGGTCGTTAACTTGCAAAGCTGTCACTGCCTTACTGGGAATCGAATCTGAACCGTGTAAGTGGATAGACAGAATTCCGCTTATTATTATTCCCTTGCGTTCCGAGTGGATCATAGGGATTCAGCAACACATCTCCACTTTGTTTTGTTTTCTACCGCCCTCTTCAGCTGGTTCCACGATTGACCAAACTCTCTCATCTCTTCGTCCCACGATCTCCTTCATGTCACCCTCGCTTTGACGAACAACTCGTCACTTCCCGTTGGGATTCCACTCGAGCAATGGCCTGGCGTGAGATGTCATTTGTTGGCCTCCTCAATGTATGCTCAATCAATCTATCTCCATTTGCTCCTACATATTTGTTGAGCGATGGGCTCTTAGTTGCTTTGTCGCTCTGCATAGTTTTCTGTAGCTTAAAACAATCTGGCTATTCGATCTTCACCACAGAGCCAGCGAAGGCAGCTGTTGATGAAAGTCTGCAGCGACCTGTTGAAAATCCTTTTCGTGACATGCTGGCCTCTTTAGAAGGACCGACTTCACATTAGTGTTGAAAATGCAGAATTCTGCCTATTGAAGTCTAAATTCAGTCATTGAAACATTGAAACCCTGAAATATTTTAAACTTCAAATTGCTCTGTATTATAAAAAATTTGAAGACGAAAAACCATTTAAAATATGCACAAAACGCCTTGTTTAAAAAATAAATTTACATATATTTATCTTCAAAAATGAATAAATAAGCAAGTAAGCAAGCTATTCACAGATTAAATTTTATTTCAAATGCTATCATTCATTATTCAATCGGTTTTAATAAAGAATAATTTGGCGGGAAACCAATTTGTGCATAGCCTAGCTGATGTAGCATTTTACTCTTTAAATGAATTGTTTCAATCAATTGTTTTGGTAAAATTGTATCATTATTTTCTAGCCATGACAACAAGGAGTTTCGATGAATTTTATTCACAACTTGTTTTGAACTGGCTTCATAACTGTCAACATATTTTGAATGGTCGGCGTTGTTTGATTGTTTTGCCAGGGGAAAAGCATGAAAGAGAACGTAACAGATAATTTTGTCAAAAATCCGATGTGTCATTTAGAGGATTATGGTTAAATGTAGGGGAGTACTGAACTGCCATCTCCTTTATTTTCAGTTTGGTACTCTTCAGCAGTGATTACGTATGAGCCTATTGCCAGAACTTTCACGTTTCAAGGTTGGCTCGTCAACCATTTAGTCAGTTGGTTGCAGTTCATATTGTTAGTAATTATTCCCTTTTGTGTTTCAAGTGGAACACATGAGGCTTCAATCTCGAGCTTTGATGCTCCAGTAGCTGTGATGTTTTACATGGTGGGATAGCCAATTTCATACGCACGACTTCCTTCTTAATCAGGCTTATTTATTATCAGCTAAATAGGTTATACAAGTGCGTCGGTGGCTGCAGATCGAACTCTAGACCACATGTGGTGGCGTGGTTGAAGAAAATTCTATCTCTGAAGCACCAACGCACAAAACAGTGCTCCCAGAGAGAGTCAAACCGTCAACCTTTGTATTATGAGTACATTGCTCTAACCAACTAAACTACTGAAGTCCCAGTGGCTGAATAGCCCACAAGCTTACCTTGTAATCGGATGGTCCTAAGTTCCAACCCCAGTGGGTGAGTACAGTCAATAACTGCGTTGGAATTCAATGCCCATGAATTCCAAGTTCTACGAATTTGCGATGCAGTGCTACCGCTAATCAGTACTGTTGAAGAGCATCCACCTCATTTCACTATTAAATGGATGTTCTGGAGTTCTGTCGAGAAGTTAAGACCAGTCAGGTTTCTCATTTCAGAGTGAAACAGATGCGCGTTGATGCCAATAGTTGGCGGAAGCGCTATGTAGTGAAATTCATAGAAGTTCGAAACTAGGGAGTCATTGAATTTCAACCCAAAGGTGCAGTGACCAACCCCTGAGGTTGTGCGGACACACTTCTTAGAGGTTTCAAACTGAAGCAGGGGGGAACACCTGTCCCTTACTCCCTGCGTTTCAATGATCCCTTAACTAATCCCTTCACGACGAAATATAAATTGTAATAAAAAGTAAAAAATTTATTTATTTATTTTTTATTCCTTTACATACCCAATGAAATATTGGGCACCTTCAAGCTAGAAGCTTGAAGTTCCGGTAGCAATGGTATTTATTTTTACGGGGGTGGGTTGCTAGCCTCATGCCTAACCTTCCCTCTTTACCAGTCTTATTACTGGATTAGCGAGGTGAAGGAGTGCTTCTGTGGTCGGGAGTCGAACCCCGAACCACATGAGGCGTGAGCATCCTATCGCTGCGCCACCACCATATGAAATGTAAACCTGGACTGTGACAGGGTTTAAACCAACAGTTTCTGAATTACTTAGTAGTCAGATGCTGTACTGTCGGGGCCATATGCCGTATCCTCTTGTAAACTGGATCATCGTTTCACTACAGTCATTACAAGTGATATAAAACTGCAGTGTGATTAAATCAGTGATACATTATCGACAGTCCCTCCAAATTATACTATTACTGTCCTTTCAGGCATCAGCAGCACGTTGTCATGTCACTCTATTTTTCTGTAGTCATTTTTCAGCTGAATGATATCAACATAGGGGGTATTCGATTTACTCTCTATCACAGTGACGTCAATATCCCAAGAACTATGGGAGTGAATCAGTCAATGCAAGTCTCGGTCATGTCTAGAACTGAAATCAACAGTATGACGCTTAGACGAATTTAGTTTAATGCCATTTGAATGAGATCATACCAGAACAGTTCAGTGCATAGACTACTGAGACGGAGACTGTCAGATTATCAGTATATTCAATGAAATTAGCTATAGAAGAATACGACAGGTCATGCGA